>JAUPFV010000001.1:391712734-392148979 GCA_036936605.1 Limnanthes douglasii subsp. nivea | reverse complement strand
TTATGTTCAATGTGATAGACCGTGGGTACAAAGAGAAAGTGTATGTTGCCCTACAAATCTATTATCCCTTTTGAGAAAGTGAAACTGTGGTACTTCTACGTTAATCAAATGCAGCGTACAAAGGAAATAAATAGGCAATAAACGAGGTGGGAGTTACAAAATAAGATCCACTAATCCCACTTCTCTCTTCACTTAATGCCCGTTACGTAATTCCTACACCCACGTAAAACTCTAAGACTCAGTTTAATGCTAACGGTTACCATAACTTAAATAAATAAATAAAACATGTTTAGATTAAATACATAAAATGCAACAGTTTTATAAAGATTATAACACAAACAACCATCAAAGTCAATAAGCTGATTATTGGCAAAAAGATTTTGAGAAAGTGTTGTGAGAAAGATTTTTTAATTGGAGCAGTTCTTTTACATGGCGGCATATGAAGTCTTGATGAGCCACATAATGCATAATTTCCCATATAAGATAGAGCTGAAAAGTTCTCAAACGAACCTCCAGTTGGAACATTTCCTTCGAGTTTGTTGAAAGACACATTAAACTCCGTGAGGTGCTCCAATGTTTCTAAGGATTTAGGAATGGTTCCAGTCAAAATGTTGCCCGAGAGATCTAAATATTGCAGATTTATCAAGCCGCCAAACGATATCGGAATCTGATTTTGAAATCTGTTATTGGCTACAGAAAGATAACTTAGATCTTTTAAACTCCCAATACTAGTAGGTAGAATACCCGTGAGTTTATTTCTTGAAAGATCAAACTCGACAAGAACCCTAAGATTTCCAACATCTGATGACAAATTGCCAACTAGCGAATTTGATGACAAGTCTATACTCAAGATATCGTAAAGACTCCACAAGGTAGAAGGTAGAGCAGAACTTAGGTTGTTGAAGCTCAACCTAAGATGCCTCAAAGAAGTCAAATTCGTAAAACACGTGGGTATATGTCCTTCAAGATTGTTAGCAGCTAGCTCCAAAGTATTAAGTTGTTTGAGGTGACATAAATCATAAGGGATAGACCCTTGTAAATGATTATCTGAAACATACAATCCTTGTAGACTTTTTAGTCCCTTGAATGTTGTTGGAATAGATCCTTCTAGTTCATTTCTATCGAGCGCTAATGTTCTGAGACCAGAAAGGTTACCTATTTCTTTGGGTATTTGACCTCTTATACTGCAATTACTCGCACCAAAAACTTGAAGAGATGTGGAAAAATTACCAATAGAAGCGGGGAGCATTCCTCCAATCAATGGATTATCACCACAAGATAAAAATCGTAATTTTTTGCAATTAGTTAAATAGCTGAGAAAACTTATTCCTGAAGATTCCGAAGTTAAATTGTTCTTAAAAAAAAATGAGCGTTTCGAGATCTAACAAATTTCCTAATGTATGAGGAACAGGTCCCGAAAACATGTTACTTTGTAATTCTAAATGAATGAGTTTGGAAGCATTGGAGATAGAGTATGGGATTACTCCATTAAAATTGTTTCCCCATAGAGAAAGTGTCTCCAAATAGGGAATCCCAAAACCAAAAGTAGAAGGAAGAGTACCTGTCATACAATTACAGTTACGGTATGAATTAAAGGTGAAAAAAAAGATATAAATTGATAAACTCGCGCTGATGTATGAATAATTAAAAAATTTACCCGATAAACTGTTGTTATACAAAGACAGGAGTATCAAAGAAGACATGTTGAAGATAGAATGTGGAATAGTCCCGGTGAGTCCCATCTTTTGGGCAGAAAGTATCTTGAAACCTAAAATATTGCTCAGCTCCTTTGGTATTTCACCTTCCAATCAGAAATAAAATTGTTTCAGCATTTGCTAATTCATTTATTATATTATATTAATAAAATATCTCACATTAAATTAAATATCAGGTGTGTCAAATATTTTTAGGGAATTTGTTATTATAAAGTTAAATTAAAAACTAGAGCTTATGAAATTTGGATATTGCGTCTAATAGATAAATGATAGTAGCTGCATTAATACCTTTCAAGTTGTTTGTTCCAATGTATAATTCCTTGAGACTTGTTAAGTTTCCAAGTGTGTAAGGTATTCTCCCACTGAACTTGTTCACTGACAATGATAGTATTTGAAGGTTGCTGTAGTTTCCTATACTCAAAGGGAGCTCTCCTTCTAACTCATTTGCCGAAATGGAAAGGTATTCTAGATTCGGAAGAAAATCACACATATTATTTGGTAGTGTACCAGACAAGCTGTTGTATGACAAATCTATTCCGTGTAGGGAGGACATTTTAAAGATGGATGAAGGTATACTTCCTGAAATACTGTTTTCTCTAATCTCAAACCTCTTTAGGTTGGTCAATTTACCAATTTCAAAGGGGATATTGCCTGCTAACAAATTAGATCCCAAACTCAACTCCTCCAAGTTTGATGAGTTGAATAGAGCTAGAGGGATGGTGCCGGTGAAGTTATTCATTCGGAGATTCAAGATCTTAAGATTTGGTAAGGTCCCTAGCCATGTAGGTATATTGCCAGATAAGTAGTTTTTAGGCACTATAATAGATCGTAGACGACGTAACTGAGAGAGCTCTGTTGGAAGCTCCCCGTGAAAACTATTGCTGGTGAGGTCCAGAGATGATAGAAATGATAGGTTCCCGATCTCTGGAGGGACAGCTCCTGCAATTCCCATATTCGACATGTTTAAACCCACCACCCTCCCGTGACGACCTCCGCAAGAAACGCCGGTCCATCCGCAAACAGGAGCAGAGGTCGGCCAAATGGAATCCATAAGCACGGCATTAGGGTTAAAACTCATGAAACGGTTTTTAATTTGAACAATGGTATCTTCATCGGTTGTTAAGTTGGTCACACCGTTAACAACCAAATTAGCCCGGAAACAAAGAAGCACCAAAAAAGCTTGAATGAAATGCATTGTAATTTGAATGTGTTTATTATCACTGGAATGTAGGTTTAGAATGTTATACATTGTGTTTGCAAGAACGTACATTATATAGTGACTGTATTTCATATGGGAATAGTGCAGTCATGGTCTTTCCAATACAGCCAAATTGTGTGGACCTCTCATATTATCTCGACTTATGAGGAGGCTACAACTACAAAGTGGAAAAGTATGAAACAAAGCTGAGGTAAAGAAGCGAGTCAAGTTCGTCCCTTCCAACCAAATTCTACTCATCACAAGTAAAGGTCCAATACACAAATACAATGTAGATAAGTATGCAACTAAAGCTGTCCGCAAATACAATGTAGATAAGTATGCAACTAAAGGTGAGGTATAGAAGCAAGTCAAGGTCTTCCCTTCCTTATCAATGTCTTAACAAAACAAGACCTACATTGTTTAATCTTTTGTATTTTGAGTTAGAAGAGTTGGAATTTTTTTTGATTATTTTATAACATTTTAATATAAAAATAACTATACATTATATGTGATAAAAAAAAATATTTTAAAACAATAGATTACCAAAATTTATTTTGTATTTTAACAAAATTATAAATTTGGGCTTAAGTCATTTATTTTTTTAGTTATTTATTTTTTTGTTTGATTTATAATCAAAAGATATTTAGTTTTTATTTTTTTTTAATTTAATTGTTAGTCCTAATAACAAAAATACCATAATTTGGTTATTTTCATTCATGTAAAGTGGGAGAAAAAAAAAAATCAAAGATTGCAAGGAGAACCTAAGATTAAAAAAAAGCGAATGATTTGAAGATAATTAAAACATTAATAGAGAGAAGAAAGATGAAATATTGAGAATTAATTGAAGGTCAAATTGTCAATATTTTATTATCCTATTAACAAATTATAATCAATTAATTTAATTTAAAAGAACTATATATTTATTTTATTTGTTAGAATTATGATTTTATATTTATTTTATATATGAGATCGAGGTGTAAAATCTATTTCTAAATCGTATTAATGTTATTGGGTTGAATAAGTAGTATGTTGCGATCATAACCCAGTGATATCTGAACTAAATTTTTAGTTTTTATGATCCAAACCTAGAAGGTAAAGGACTAGAGATTGAGAAATAATCACAACACCTTAAAAATATATATTTAATTTAATTATATAAATAATATATTAATTATAAAAATTTGTTATAAATATTTTATAATATCTGAAAATGTTTAATATAAATCTCTTTGAGTTTAATTAATTACTTTTTTATTATATTTTCTAACATTGACACTTGATTCTGGTATGAAAATTTTATTGTTTGTTTTTAGTTTAATTTTTTACTTCATTTGCTTAATATATTTTATTTATTTTGTATTTATTTTTTAATTAAGTAATTATTTTATTTTATATATTATTTTAGATCTAACAAAAAAATCTTTGAAATTAGTAAAAAACCAAAATTAATATATATATATATATATATATTTCACAATACCCTGAATGAATCATATGAAAACTCAAATAGTTAAGTTAACCGATTTTATTTTTCTCTCTAAAACCCTTGACCTCAACCCTTAATGCAGTTTATATGCCAATTAGACATTTGATTTTATCTTTTATTCGCTTTGCAGCTTCTGTAAACGTAAGCCTCGAATTCTGGTTCATTCAACTTTATTTTTTAATTAAATAGAAACATTTAGCTTAGTTTGGTTTTATGATTGTGTTTTGAATTAATGTTTTAGGTAAGCTTCGTCTGGAAGATGAGGTTTTGTATTAAGGACCTATGTCTGCTGTCTCTCATCTTGCATATATTGTCTCGCATCTCTCGTCTACCAGTTGCGAGATCTTGTTAATTATCATTTGTAACATTTTGTTGATTTCCCAAATGTGAGATTTTGTTATATTTTAAATGCGAATTTTTTTTTATTTTTTAATGATAGATGCAAGACTTTGTTAATTTTCATATGCGAGACTTTGTTAGTTATTTATGATATGCGAGAGTTTTTTCAATGTTCAGCAATAGATGTGAGACAAATATTTATTTTTGAATAGTCATATACAAGTACACGATGTCTAAAACTTGACTAAATATTTTTAAACTAAATGGTGAAATTGTAATCCGTGATCTTGGTTTTTTAGAATACTTTGAAGAAAATAAATGGGATGTGTTCGTTCGAGGTAAATTTAGATTAAGATACTGTTGTGTTGATCTCATGAATTGTATATTAGGTTGTGATGGTGTTTTGGTTTCTTTGCTATTAATTGTTGATACTTTGGGTTGTTCAACTATTACTATTGATATAGAAATTGATGTTATTGTTGATGAAAATGTTAGAGATACAGTTTTAGGTTTATTTGAAGCTTCAAGTGAATATTTTATTTGTAGCGAAAGTAGTTATACAACGAGTTTTTTGTTATAAAACAAACAACTTGCTAATGTTGGCTGGGTTGATTAAATGAACGGTGTTGGGAAAGGGTTTGAAGAAGGTGCAATAGGTTTAAGATTAACTATTAGTAAGTTTGATTTACAAGAAGGTTTTACTTTCATATATTTGCATAATAGTAAATAAAAAATAAATGTTCATTGCAATTACAAAGATTCAAAGGGTTCTCCATGGAGACTTAATGCAAAAAATGATAGGTCTACTAGTTAATGTTATAACCAAAAGCATACAATCATTTATAAAAAACAACTTTGTTTTAGATATCTCATATCGTCTTTCATGGATTACTTTAAAGAAAACTAAGACGGTTGTTTATGGAGATAGTTTAAAACATTGTAGATTGTTGATAGTACAAGTGACTATTTATTGGAGTATTTGTCAAATATGTGTCCACGTTTCACTTTAACGCTATTTTGGCCATGCGATCTATACATTTTAAGAATCATAACTTGTGAGGAACTCATTCTCTCATGAGATGAGACGCCACCTATAGATTCTCATAAGTACAATTATTAAAATATATTTGTTACCTTTTGAAATATATATCACACTTGACCAAATTAGACAAAACGTTCCTTTGAAATTATCCATCCATGGTAATAACCAACATATCTCATACTCATCACGAATGAAATTCTAATTTATTTATATGTTAAACCTTTCATAAATAACGGGTTACCCATTCCAAATTCGATGTTTAGTTTCTTTATAGTCGATCTAGGTTGCCATTATTTGTAAAATAATTATTTCAAGAGTCTTAGTCTAATTCCTCTAGTTGAAATGCAATAATTTCACTTTGGCATGTTGGACTCGGACATGTTGGTAATCAATTGTTGCAGCAAATATCAACAAACAGACTACTTGAAAGAGTTCCCTTATTCAAATCAACACATCAAGATGTCGTTTGTACTGGCTGTCAATATGGTAAGTCACATCGACTCCCTTTTCAGAAATCTTTGAATCGTGCATCGTTGATGTTTGAGCTTTTACATTCTGATCTCATGGGTCCTACAAGAACACCAAGATTTAGTGGTTTCCGTTACATGATAGTTATTGTTGATGATTTCTCTCGGTATAGTTGGGTGTATCTCTTTAAAAACAAAGTCGAACCTTTCACACACTTTGTTGAATTCAAACAAATGGTAGAGAAACGATTCATTCCTGTTTTGAAGTGTTTACGAACTGATAATAAGGGTGAATTCCAGTCACACGAATTTTCTGAATTCTGCCGCAAATATGGTATTCATCGACAACTAACATGCCCGGATACCCCACAACAGAATAGAGTCGCCGAACGTAAGTTAGCACGATAAGAACCTCCCTAGAGAACTGTGGGCAACAGCTATACAATGTATCTGTCATGTGATAAACCGATTGCCTCCATGGTCAGGTACATCAAAATCTCGTTTTGAGCTACTATATACTATCAAACCTAATGTGAGTTACGTTAGAGTTTTTGGATCTCTTTGCTATGTTCATATACCTAAGAAAAACGAAACTAAGCTTGATCTGAAAGCAAGAAAGTGTGTGTTTGTTGGTTATAACGTGAACAGGAAAGGATAGAGATGTATGGATCTTGTCACTAAAAAGATTGTGACTTCTCGTGATGTTGTTTTTGACGAGGTCTCTAATTTTTACCCAACTGCTGGTCTGTAAGAAACTTCTGTATTTATGCCATTTGTTGAAACTGATCTTGAGCTGATCTCTGCTCAAGAAGATGACAGTGAGAGGGAGAGTTCAGAATTTTCTGGTCATAATAGTTCACCGCAAGGAGAAGTCGAACTCCGAAGAACTACAAGACCTAGAAAGATACTTATTTATTTAAATGATTATGAAGTTCAAGCAAATCAATGTATTATCACTTCTTATTTTATGCTAGAAGACATGCTGGAAAATGAGCCTTCATCCTATATTGAATATCAAGGGAAGTCAGAATGGGATAATGCAATGAAAGATGAAATTGTAGCCTTGGACAGAAATTCTTCCCGGGTTCTTGTACCGAAACCGAGAGATGTTGAACTGGTTACATGTAAATGGGTTTTCAAGTTAAAGAAGGCAGCAGATGGAAGCGTTTCTATACACAAAGCTCGTCTAGTTGCTCGTGGTTTCTCTCAACAACATGGTTTTGATTATGAAGAAATATTCAGCCCAGTTGCAAAGATGGTAACAATTCGTACTATTATTTCTTTGGCAGCAAACAAAGGCTGGACTCTTTGGCAACTCGATGTAAAGAATGCCTTCTTTTACGACGAACTGGATCGGGATATATATATAGAACAACCACCTGGTTTTGTTTCAAAAGAATTTCCAGAATATGTCTGTAAACTTAAAAAGGAACTTTACGGTCTCAAACAAGCACCTCGTGCGTGGTATGGTAAGATTGCGGAATATCTTTTATTTTGCGGTTATTATCCATCTGATTCAGATCCTAGTGTTTTTGTAAAAATTGATGGAAATTTAAATATTATGATCCTTCTGTACGTTGATGATATGATCATTACTGGAAATAATTCAACTGAAATCAAACGGCTAAAGGAGGATTTATCAACTCGTTTTAAGATGAAAAACTCGGGGAAAGCTAACTGCTTCCTTGGTTTAGAAGTTGAAGAAGCAGATGGCTATTTTCTGTCACAAAGAAGTTATGCTACTAAGCTTTTAGTCCGGTTTGGTATGGAAAATGCAAACTACACAAGCACTCCAATGGATCCAAGTCTAAAATTACACAAGAATGAAGGTGAATTATTAGATGATGCGACTCGGTATCGCAAACTGGTGGGTTGTGTTTTATACTTATCAGTAACTCGTCCGGATATTATTTTTTCAGTTGGAATAGTATCCCAAGTTATGAATCAACCATGTGTTGGTCACATGGCTGCAAAACGAATTCTTCGATATGTGAAAGGAACTTTAGAGTATGGGTTGATCTATCAAAAGAATACAGAGTTTTGTTTACGTGGGTTTGTTGACGCTGATTGGGCAGGCAATGTGAATGACAGACGGTCCACTTCAGGCCACTGCTTCAATACTGGTTCAACAACTATCTCTTGGTGCAGCAAGAAGCAAGACACAGTGACATTATCAACTGCTGAAGCTGAATATGTTGCAGCCACACTGGCTTCCCAAGAGTGTGTTTGGCTTACAAGACTTTTTGGAGATATCAATCACGTACTACACCTTCCTATTTTCATCTTTTATGACAACGAAAGTGCCATAAAACTTGCTCGAAATTTCGTGCTTCATGCTCGCACAAAATACATTGATACTCACCATCACTTTATCCGAGAGAAGGTACTTAATCAAGAAATTGAGTTGAAATATATACGGACAAATGAGCAGGTTGCAGATGGTCTTACTAAGGCTCTCCCCAAATCGAAATTTGAAGAATTCAGAGGGGCTCTCGGTCTTACTGATCGAAAGAATGCACTAAGGGGGAGTGTAAAAAATAGTGCACTATTTACTCAAGTTACAAGAAGCAGACACGCAAAAGACACACAAAGAAGCAGACAGCTCAAATGAATTCCTACCTACTAAATGACTTAGTGAAATAGTGGGAGTTATATTAGGAAGTCTCAAAGTCTCATAATTACTAAGAGACGTTTGAATCATATTTTCCATAAGTACTAAACCTTTTTGTTTCATTCCTCAAATAATAAAATCAAACCATCTGTCTGTCCAATTGTTTCATCTATCTGTTCAATTGTTTCAGTTTTGTCTGTTCAATTTCTTTCGATGGATTACGAGAACCAAACTGGTCCGGTGCGGCCGCTTACTATTTGCAGGCTGTATTCTCAATAGCTTCTAATAAAAAGATCGATATGTCATGTCCATATCCAATCCTAAAATTAATTTTGTACAATATTCATGTTGGGATCCGGATTGGTTTATAACCGGGTTGAAATCTGAGTTTCAAAATATAAATGTTTTTCATGTTGTTATTCAGGTTCCGAAATGTGCTGGTGTTTTTCAGTCTATTTCTCTCGATTAGTTTTATAGAATGTTGAACTTTTCAGGTATTGTTTATATTAGTGTATTCGTCCTGGATTGCTAAACACGAATTATGACATGAATTGATCAACCCAATGCCTGAATTTGAACGACTCATTCGAAAGTCCATATTTGGACCTGCTTATATTTGTGTTCAAGCTTGTATTACGGACAACAAGGTTCTTGTATGTAGCCGTTTTTTTTCCAAACCAGACAAAAACCGGTTGGTCCGGTAGGACATGATTTCGCCACCCCTAGTTGTAGACTAGTATGCATGTATAATGTTCAAGGTCTAGCTATTAGCTAATATGTGTTTATAGTTGGCAGTTTTGGCTACATATATTGGTGATGAAATCCTAACATTGTACAATTGTGCAAGAAGCTTGGCTGTCAAGGAACCTTTTTCCGGGCGAATGGAGTAACCTAATATTATTATTCGAGAGAGGGTAAAACTCTAGTTTTAGTTATTGACCCAATGTCTTTTACATCATAAGTTGGTGCCCTACAAATACTCATAAGTTTTTTTTTTCGGCATTTTAGAACCGGTCATCTTTTTGCAATCTATATCGAGCGATTCTTGCTTCGATTTCTCTAGTGCTTCAATGTTCAGCAAAAAACACGATCGGATGCGAATTTCTGGACACGTGTTATTCTAATGCTGGGTAACCATTTGTGTACATTTCTTGAAGGTAAATTAGGGCTCGGCCAAAATATCAATTCCAGATCAAATATTTTTATACTTGACTGTCTTCAGGGTTTAAAATAATAAAACATATTCCGTTGCCGGGACCCGAGTCTCTCGGGTGAGAGCCGAGTATCCTAACCACCTAAACTACAACGGAATGGTTGGACAGTATATTCACCTCAGGTACAAATTAACTGAACATTTTACTCAAACCTGGATTTTTAAAGGAAAATCCATGTCCGTACTGGTTTTTTTCCTCATCGGACGGAACCTTATCTTTTCCATTACTCCTGCCTCGAGCTGAGCCGAACTGTCGTGAGTGAAAAGAGGTGTTTGAGCTCGAGTTTGATTTGATATCAGCTTAGGCTCATTTAGCAACTCCTACTCATGCCCCGTGAGCCCTTCAGCTGAAATGCTGCATGTAAAATGTTTTATCTCAATGTCCTCGTATTTTCTTCCATACGAGAAGTTCGGATGACTTCCCTCGTGTTCTCGGATCTGCTATACGAGAATTGGACGTAATAATGGAACTAGATGATAAAGAATTGAATCTCGCGGTATCGTAAGATCAGCTTGTACATGCAGTAAAAAGAGGACCTTCTTGACCTCTTCAACTTGTTTGTATAATCATCTTTGGCTTTCATTATCTCACCAACATTCAAAAACACAAAAATGAGAAATACCAACTCGATTTGACACGATTGGCGTTAATTTCTACTTTCGTTATCACGGGACGCCTTGTCGAGCGATGTTTAAAGGCAAATCTCGTCTACTCGTGCTCGCTCTTACCTTCAGTACTTGTCTTTGTGGAGTATTTGGCTTTCATAATAGATCGAGCTAGCAGGACTGCACGCATTGTTGATGCTGCAATGAAAATTGCGACTAGATTAAAACTATCAGGAAAATTGATCATTTATAATGAACGAACGAGTAAGGAAATTCTCAATCCTCGGATCAAATATAATTCGAGAAAAAGAAGATGACAATGAAGAAGAAGATATTGTACATAAACCTCTTACAAGTTCTACAAAAGAAGTCATGAATCAAACACCTTCGGATGAATGTTCCGTAGTTCAAAACCCGGCATAGGATCCATTTCTTGAAGGCCAAGTTTTGTCTGGGCATCCTTCACTAACAAACTGGTTAACCCCGATCACCGAATGGGAGAGTGAAAAACACAACCTTTGTGGATCAACCGGCTTCCCATACGGAACTCCTTCTAGCTCAAGTCATTATTTCCCTATGATGTACGCCGAGACCAACTTTTTTTAAACATGTAACATAACTTTGTATCGAAAAGTTTATCGCTTGTATAAAAAAACATATAGCGATAACATATATAATAATAGTGATATTTTCGCCATTTATATTTCGATTGGTGTAGTACAAAGACCACCTAGCCTCTCTTTTCCGGATCATCCATCCTTTTTCAGTTTTCCCCCTGTTAATAAAGTGATAAGTAGGGGTGTCAACGGTTCTTCGGAACCGAGAACCAGACCGGGACCAAACCGATAAGGACCGGACCGAACCTTAACGGTCCAGTTTGCGGTTCCATTCTAAAAACCGAAAACCGAAATAAAAAATCGGTTAGGAACCGAACCGATAGAACCGATAAACCGATAGAACCGATAAGGAATCGAATCGATAAAACCGATAGGACCGAAGGAACCGATACGGAATCGAACCGATGAAACCGATAAACCGGTAAAACCGATAAGAAATCGGACCAATAAAACCGTTAAAACCGATTATTTATTATTATTATATATTCTTTTATAAATTATAGTACCAAAATTAATAGTTAATTACCAATTTTTTTTAAAAAATGAAATATCAACTTATAAACTTTAGTTTTTATATCATTTATTTTAATAAAAAAAATAATTAAAAATCAATTTTTAATTGATTTTATATTTTTTAAGTGGACCGAACCGGACCGAAACCGGACCGGACTGAACTCGGACAGAACCGAACTCGGACCGAACCGAAACCGGAACCGAACCGAACCGGACCGAACCGAACCGAACCGAAAGCTTAGCGGTTCGGTCCGGTTCCAAAAATTAGAACCGAAAGCTTAACGGTTCGGTCCGGTCCGAACCGATAAGCTTAGCGGTCCGGTCCGGTTCCGTCAAAACTCAGACCGATAACAGACCTAGTGATAAGGTAGATAAATATTGAGGTTAGTTTTATTTTATTTTTATTTTTTAGTGTTTAATTTCAATCTATTTAAATATTTAATTTTTATCTAAATTTTTAATGGATTGTAATTTTTTATTTTATTTTTGCAATAAGTGTTTTTTCTTTCAATTTTTTTAAAAGGCACAGTAATTTCGTACACAATTCTCAAATGTTTTTTTAACTCATTTTGATTAACAATCTATAAAATGTGTTTGATTTGTTACGGCTAAAAACTCTAGTTAACTATTAGAATTGATCATTTGTATTAAAAAATCGCTTTTTTTTATTAAAATAATTATTTTTATTGGTCTCTTTTACATCTGTGGTAATTTTTGTTTGTCTCAAATTGTGTATGCAATCTCCGTAAGTGTCTACGAATACAAAACAAATAAAACAGCTCGTTTATAAACAAAACAGTTAGACTTAGATGTGATCCCTTTTAATGACTAATCAAAATTCTTAGGGGATTTATTATTACGAAACATTAAGTCTTTAGATCATAGTGGTCCCTTAGATGTTGAGAAAAAAAATACCAATCTCATGTTCACGTAAATGTTGGAATTTTTCCATTAAGTTGGACCGTCACATGTCGTATCGATGTATCGAACTATCGTTAATATTAGTCCAATAAAAGTAATCATAAAGAAAAGAACGGACTAGTAGATAAAATATGTATCATGGAGGTAATTGTATAGATATGAGGTTTAATTCCGAATACTATGAAAGATTGGATTCGGAAATAAACAACTTAAGCAAAACGTAAAGTTTTGGGGTTATTTTGTAAAACAAAATAATACCGAGTTATGGTCCCTAAGAGTGGCAATTTAATAAGGACCGGTCTTCATTAAGTAACTGTCTAGAAGTTACAGACAATTAAGAGAGAAGAACCGTTACTGGTCTTCATTAAGTAACTGTCTGGAAGTTACAAACAATTAAGAGAGAAGTCTTCATTAAGTAACTGTCTGGAAGTTACAAACAATTAAGAGAGAAGAACCGTTACTGGTCTTCATTAAGTAACTGTCTGGAAGTTACAGACAATTAAGAGAGAAGAACCGTTTTCTCACTTCAGTTCTATATAAGAATGAGTTTCTCATTCTTAAAAGTAACGAGAGAAAATACAGAGAGAAAATCATTTAAGAAAAACAAATTGATTCTTCCTTCGAATCAATTACAAAAGTGTGTTTTGGTTGTCATCTCTTAGAAGAATCAATAACCTAGCAAAGGATCGCCGATCATCTGCTCTAAGTCAGGAATCTGAAGATCAAAGAATGTCTACATCCTGTAAGTATTTATTCCACATTATTATAGGATGATTTAACTTCATGGTTCAATAAGTTAGATTAGAAATCCGTAAAGTATTTCTAACAAGTGGTATTAGAGCCACCATGAAATTAAATTCTTATTTTTTCAGATTATAAAATTAGATCATATATATTAGATCTATATATTAGATATGATGTCGGTTATCGGAAATTACTCAAACAATTAAACAATTACGTGGTATAATTATATATCCAGTTAAAAGATGCCGTATGCGGCTACTATAATTAATATATTTAAATTAAAATCTGAAATTATTAATAAAATTAAATATTATATGATTTTATTAGTAACTGTCCTTTCGATACGTGACCACCAATAAATGTGTAATTAAGTTTGCTTATATATTATATAAAGTTATAAGTGAATTACAAATCAGAATTATATTATATCATTGAAGTTTATTATATATATAAATATATATTATAGTATATATATGAATAAGTTTTATATATATATAAATAAATACTATATTATAATATATATTTAGAATTATATTATAATATAATTAAAGATATATTACAATATTATTAAAGATATATTATAATATATTAAATTTAAGGTGTAAATTTAATTTGATTAAATTATACATAGACTACGAAATAGTTTAGACATTAAGTAAAGTAGTCGTATAGTATTTTTGAAATAATTAGCATGTTTTAAGTTGTCCGAACTTCGGTAAATAATTAATAATTCAATATATCGCCAAAGTGATCCCTATTGCTGAATTAATTATTTTAGAGTTTTGACAAGTCTATGATTGACAAGTATGTAAATGTTAATCGGCCCAAAGGAAGGTTAATGTTTGGCATAGTTAATCTTAGACACGAGATAGTTATTTGTGAATTGATCATTAAGAAAATTGAACTAGGAAAAATCGGCCCAATGGAAGATTTTTTTTTTGGTCAATTAGAAGGATCAACATTAATTATGCTCAAACTCATACATATACAAATTAATATGCTTGCCCAAAGGTATCTTATTGATGTTGTAAGAGTATGTTTTATTATGCTATGTTTATTTGTTAAATACTATGGAGGTTATATGTTAAGTGATGTTTGTGGCTATTTATTGTTTGTTGTTTGTTATGTTGGCAAATTCGTATTTCTATAACCTGGAAGGCAAAAAGGCACCCATACTTAATGGGAGCAACTTTGAGCTATGGAAAGAAGATATGTTGCTGCACTTGATGTGCCATGATTACGACTTAGCATTAAGGGTCGATGAACCTAAACCTCTGACTGATGACAGTTCTCCTACGGAGAAGAAAGAGTGAGAGGCGTGGGAAAAATCGAACAGGATAAGTCTAGGGATCATGAAACAAGCAATTCCATTAGCATTCCGTGGTGCAGTTCCACCTGAGATCACTAATGCGAAAATGTTTCTCGAAGAGGTAGAGAAATGTTTTGCCAAAAACGATAAAGTAGAGATTAAGACGCTGCTTATTAAGCTAGCCTCTATGAAATATCGTGGCAAAAGGACTGTTCGTGAGCACATCTTGGATATATAAAGATGTTTCGAGCCAAATGCATTTACCTACCCTATAGATTTAAATGTGTTGCAAATGTGTTTACAATAACATCTCTTTTGATTGAGTTATATCAACAAAGGAGATGGATCGGAAAGAGAGGCTCATGAAATATGTTAGAAAGAACAATTTGATCCTAAATGAACTTAAATCAGATGTACTTATCAATGTAAATTCCACAGAACAAAGACGCTACCTCAACGTTTCTGTTACAAATCAGCAAACATCACGGGAACATATTTTATGATATATTTAAATCCAATGAAGTTTTCTAATTGATAGCCATTTGTTTCCAGACAAGTTATTCTTATACACGAAATCCAAAATAGATATATTACATAGTATGAGATTATACATTAAACTCTTGTTGTTACTGTATCCTTAACAAATTTTTGTTTGATTTTTCCAAGTGCGGCAACAACTTCTTTCATGTCGCCTCTTTCTCCGGGTGCACTGGAAGCACAATTGCAAGCTAATTCCAAGATGGAAGATAAGCAATTTATTTTGGCGGTAAAATGTCTTTCTCCTCTTTTTATCAAATTCCCATCTATCATCTCAACCATTCCATTGTGTAATGACTCTTTCACCCAATCTTTCAAGCTGAATTCTCCCCCGAACATTTCATCGGTAGGCTTTGTTCTTGTAAATGTCTCCATAACTAAAATCCCATAGCTATACACATCGCTTTCTATTGATATAATTCGCATTGATCCGTACTCTGCATTTGAAGTATATTACAAGTTTTTTAGCAAAAAAAAAAAAAATCAGAGTTGCCATTTTAATATAAAGAACATCACCTGGAGCCATATAGCCAATAGTTGCTAGTGTAATGGTCTCTGTCATTGACCTTCCTTCCTCAAAAAGTTTTGAAATACCGAAATCACTCAAATGTGCAACCTTATCTTCATCGAGCAAGACGTTGCTCGGCTTGAGATCACAATGTACCACAGGAGTTGAATAACCATGGTGGAGGTATTCAAGAGCTGCTGCTACATCTATAATGATATTCATCCTCTCTTTTATATCGAGAAAATAGTTGTGAGCATATAACCATTTATCAAGACTTCCATTGGCCATGAATTCCAACACCAAAGCTTTGAAGTCGACATCAGAGCAACTGCTAACAACCTTTACAAGATTCCGATGTCGAACATTTCGAAAAATTTCACTTTCAAAGTCAAAACTTTTAGACCCAGTCTCTGCCTGTACATTGAAAATTTTTACTGCAACAACAGTCTCGTCTGAAAGGACTCCTTTGTAGACAGATCCAAAAGCCCCAACACCAAGCACGCTGGTTTCATTAAACCCTTCCGTGGCCCGTACTATTTCTAGACGCGAAATTCTTCTCCATTCTACAAGGTTTGTCAAACTATCTTGGTTTGGAAGTCTAACGTTTTGTTTGCGACGTTTTATAAAGATTATAACACAAACAACCATCAAAGTCAATAAGCTGATTATTGGCAAAAAGATTTTGAGAAAGTGTTGTGAGAAAGATTTTTTAATTGGAGCAGTTCTTTTACATGGCGGCATATGAAGTCTTGATGAGCCACATAATGCATAATTTCCCATATAAGATAGAGCTGAAAAGTTCTCAAACGAACCTCCAGTTGGAACATTTCCTTCGAGTTTGTTGAAAGACACATTAAACTCCGTGAGGTGCTCCAATGTTTCTAAGGATTTAGGAATGGTTCCAGTCAAAATGTTGCCCGAGAGATCTAAATATTGCAGATTTATCAAGCCGCCAAACGATATCGGAATCTGATTTTGAAATCTGTTATTGGCTACAGAAAGATAACTTAGATCTTTTAAACTCCCAATACTAGTAGGTAGAATACCCGTGAGTTTATTTCTTGAAAGATCAAACTCGACAAGAACCCTAAGATTTCCAACATCTGATGACAAATTGCCAACTAGCGAATTTGATGACAAGTCTATACTCAAGATATCGTAAAGACTCCACAAGGTAGAAGGTAGAGCAGAACTTAGGTTGTTGAAGCTCAACCTAAGATGCCTCAAAGAAGTCAAATTCGTAAAACACGTGGGTATATGTCCTTCAAGATTGTTAGCAGCTAGCTCCAAAGTATTAAGTTGTTTGAGGTGACATAAATCATAAGGGATAGACCC
Source organism: Limnanthes douglasii subsp. nivea (assembly GCA_036936605.1). NCBI lineage: Eukaryota > Viridiplantae > Streptophyta > Magnoliopsida > Brassicales > Limnanthaceae > Limnanthes > Limnanthes douglasii. Next base: position 392,131,818 of record JAUPFV010000001.1, on the reverse strand, counting down.
TTGTAAATGATTATCTGAAACATACAATCCTTGTAGACTTTTTAGTCCCTTGAATGTTGTTGGAATAGATCCTTCTAGTTCATTTCTATCGAGCGCTAATGTTCTGAGACCAGAAAGGTTACCTATTTCTTTGGGTATTTGACCTCTTATACTGCAATTACTCGCACCAAAAACTTGAAGAGATGTGGAAAAATTACCAATAGAAGCGGGGAGCATTCCTCCAATCAATGGATTATCACCACAAGATAAAAATCGTAATTTTTTGCAATTAGTTAAATAGCTGAGAAAACTTATTCCTGAAGATTCCGAAGTTAAATTGTTCTTAAAAAAAAATGAGCGTTTCGAGATCTAACAAATTTCCTAATGTATGAGGAACAGGTCCCGAAAACATGTTACTTTGTAATTCTAAATGAATGAGTTTGGAAGCATTGGAGATAGAGTATGGGATTACTCCATTAAAATTGTTTCCCCATAGAGAAAGTGTCTCCAAATAGGGAATCCCAAAACCAAAAGTAGAAGGAAGAGTACCTGTCATACAATTACATTGAATTAAAGGTGAAAACAAGATATAAATTGATAAACTCGCGCTGATGTATGAATAATTAAAAAAAATTACCAGATAGACTGTTATTAGATAAACCCAGGCTTATCAAAGAAGACATGTTGAAGATAGAATGTGGAATAGTCCCGGTGAGTCCCATACTTTCCGCATGAAGTATCTCCAGACCGAAAGGATTGCTCAACTCCTTTGGTATTCCTCCTTCCAATCAGAAATAAAATTCTTTCAGCTTTACAAATTCATTTATTATATTATATTAATAAAATATCTCACATTAAATTAAATATCAGGTGTGTCAAATATTTTTAGTGAATTTGTTATTATAAAGTTAAATTAAGAACTAGAGCTTATGAAATTTGGATATTGCGTCAAATAGATAAATGATAGTAGCTGCATTAATACCTTCGAAGTTGTTTGTTCCAATGTATAATTTCTTGAGACTTGTTAAATTTCCAAGTGTGTAAGGTATTCTCCCCCTGAACTTGTTCTCTGACAATCCTAGTACTTGAAGATTGCTGCAGTTTCCTAAACTTAAAGGTAGCTCTCCTTCTAACTCATTTACCCAAATGGAAAGGTATTCTAGATTCGGAAGAAAATCACACATATTATTTGGTAGTGTACCAGACAATCTGTTGAATGACAAATCTATTGTTTGCAGGGAGGACATTTTAAAGATGGATGAAGGTATATTTCCTGAAATAGCGTTTTCTCTAATTCTAAAGCTCTTTAGGTTGACCGATTTACCAAATTCAAAGGGGATATTGCCTACTAACAAATTGAATCCCAAATTCAACTCCTCCAAGTTTAATGAGTTGAATAGAGAGAGAGGGATGGTGCCGGTATGGTCCCTAGCCATGTAGGTATATTGCCAGATAAGTAGTTTCTACGCACTATAATAGATCGCATACGACGTAACTGAGAGAGCTCTCTTGGAAGCTCCCCGTGAAAACTATTGCTGGTGAGGTCTAGAGATGATAGAAATGATAGGTTCCCGATCTCTGGAGGGACAGCTCCCGCAATGCCCATATTCGACATGTTTAAACCCATCACCCTCCCATGACGACCACCGCAAGAAATGCCGGTCCATGTGCAAACGCGGGCAGAGCTCGGCCAATTGGAATCTATATGCAGGACATTAGGGTGTAATTTCATTATACGGGTTTTAATTTGAAAAAGGGTAGCTTCATCGGCTGTTAAGTTGGTCACACCGTTAACAACCAAATTAGCCCGGAAACAAAGAAGCACCAAAAAAGCTTGAATGAAATGCATTGTAATTGGAATGTGTTTATTATCACTGAGGAATGTAAGTTTAGAAAGTTATAGATTGTGTCTGCAAGAACCTACATTATATAGTTATAGTTGTATTTCATATGGACCACTAACGTTAACTCGAGTTACGAGGCTCAACTACAAAGTGGAAAAGTAGGGAAGCAAGTCAAGGTCTGCCCTTTCTACTCATCACAGGCAACAGTCCAAATAAATACAATGTCGATAAATATGCAACAAAAGTTGTTGGCAGATACAATGTAGATAAGTATGCAACTAATGCTGAGGTATAGAAGCCAGTCATGGGGTTCCCTTCCTTATCAATGTCTTTCCAGGAAACTACCTACATTGTTTAATCTTTTGTATTTAGAATGCCAAGAGTTGGAAAAGAAAATTAAATTTTTTATAATATTTTAATTTAAAATAATTATTTAAATTATATGGGGCGACAAAATTAATATTTTAAAACAAAAAATTGCAATTTTATTTGTTTTTTATTAAAAAAAAATTACTAACAAAAACCAAAATAACTACGTGAAATAGTCTGTTTCGTTTTTTTAATCTTTTGTCCGGCGTAAATTCTATAAATATTGAAAAAAAAAAACTAATTTTCGGAGTAATTTTGCATTTTTTTTAACAAATCCCTTCAATAAAATTATAGACAGACTATTTGCGTGTTCTTATCTCAACGGATTTAGACATTAAAACGAAGAGTTGATATCACTTTTAGTAATTTCCTACTAAAAATCTTTATCAAACCGATTATTATTTTTATTCGAAGAAAAAATGGCAAAAATATGTCGTATTTTAGAAATAATTGGTTTGAGGAAACGTTTGTGGTCAAAGTATAAGGTTGCGAAAAATGTAAAAAAAATTACATTTTATTGTTACATTTTAAAAAGAAATGATGTAGAATATAAAATACACGATACATTTATAAAAATAGCTAGATTAAATCTTAACCTATTTTTGTTATATCTCAACCTTCAAAATTTATAGTTTTGGATTCCAATTCGCCTGATCTTGATTTATGCACATATAATAGCATGTTTCGTATTTTATGGATTGATTGTTAAATCAAAGATGTTTCGAGACGGATGAATTTACCTACCTTATAGGTTCAAATGTTCATTGCAAGAACAAAGATTAAAGGGTTTTCCATGGAGACTTTATGCGAAAGATGATAAGTCTACTACTTTTATGGTTGTTAAAAAGTATGTCCAACATCACGCTTGTGGGACTAATTTTTGCAAAGAAAGTAAGAAGTATTTATCATCGGATTTGACTCCATTGGGATACTTGATTGTGTTATGACCTATGTTGATGTTATAGCCAAAAGCATAAAGTCATTTATAAAAAAAACAACTTTGTTTTTTATATCTCATACTGTCTTTCATAAAATGCTTTAAAGAAAGCTAAGACGGTTGTTTATTGAGATAGTTCTACTTCGTATAAACTACTTACTTTAAAACATTGTAGATTATTGATAGTACAAGTAACTAGTTATTGGAGTATACTTTGCAAACTAATGTTTTCAAGCATAATTTCATAGTATTTTACTCTTGTCTTCAAGCTTTCTGCTATTGTCATCCAGTTTTATTTATGAATGTAATTTTTAACAGGGAAACATAAAGGGGTATTGCTATCTTCCATTGTTAATGATGGTAACAATAGTGAGTTTTGTTCACTAGTGTTCACTATTGTTCACCATGTATAACCAATACGATAGACGTGGGACTTGATATAATCAATACGATAGATGTTAGGTTATTATATAAGCAATATAATAGATGTGAAACTAAAAAAATGTGAGACACCCCATATGATATAATCAATATGATAGATGTTAGGTTATTATATAAGCAATAACATGCTAGATGCATTAAGAAGATGTGAGACCAACTCATAATAACCTCATATGAGGTAATAGATGCAAAACCAAGATATATTTCTCTGTAGCATACATATTGTTAACCAAGTACATGGATGGTGATAGATGCGAGCCCGATTCATAATAACCTCACATGAGATGATAGATAACGAGACCAGTATATAATTCATTGTATAAGACTAATTCATAACCAAGTACATGGGTGGTGATATATGCGAGGCCAACATATACTATACTAATACGAAACCACTTAATAACTAATTAGATAAATAATTCATATGTGGGACTAATAGATTCAAGAATTCCAAATAGAACAATTCCAAAATATAAACTAAAGAAAATTTAACATAAAAAATAATGAACAATTGGAAAATAGAAAATGAAATAAAATTCAAAATTCAGTTTGACATTGTGTCATGTGGCTCCTTATAGAGGAGGTCACTTCTTCATTACTTTCATCATTTCTAATTCTAAATAGCTTCTTATTGCGAGACTTCTTAATATATCACTGGGACGGAAGCGATGCACGAGCATTAGAAGAATATCGAGTTTTGAACTTTCATGTAAGTAGGGTTACGTTGAGGGGAGAATTTTGAGAGTGAGTTGAATGTTTAACCATTAAGGTTTCTATGAATTTATATAGAGATAGATTAAAATATAGTTATTGAAGTTAGTGGTAAAAAAAGCCTTATATAGTTAGTATAAGGTATTTTTATGATTTTTTTATGATTTCTTCATCTCGAAGATTGCAAATATCCTTTTGAAAGCTAACACTTATCACAATCAACCGTATGCATGTTGAAAGCTTCTTAAGAGTTGATAGATGGGAGACCAATATATATTTAACTGTAGAAGACCAATTCATAAATGAACAATTCATAATAATCAAATATGATGTGATAGATGTGAGACCAATATATCATTAACTGTAGTAGAACTAATTCACAACCATGTACATCATTAAGCAACATTAAAACATACATACAACTCTGATTGTGTTTACATCATTAAGGACCATTACAACATACATACAACTATGATTTTGTTTAAATCATTAACCAATGGTATATAAGGATTATATCATTAACCAACGCTAGATAAGGATTTTCACCAGAATCTAATTGTGTTTTTATCATTACGAAACAACTAAAATAACTTTGATCTTCATAATGTTACAATGTCATCAAGTGTTTCCCTCCAATTTTGGCCATTTTAATAAAATATTTAGCGTACTCGCAAATATTACGCCATAATTGAGTTTTCAACATTTTGTTGAGGGGTTTATTCTTTTGGAGGTATGTAATATGTAAGTTATAAGTTTAATCAATACATTTTCTCACAGAGATATGCAAGAAATTTACATAACGTGCGGGATAAAACATGTCATTATATATGCAGGACAAAACATAACATGTCGGACAAAACATAACATACAAGATAAAATAAGACAAGATAGATGCACGACAATACATGACACGCGAGACCATGTATAACCAACTTTGTACGAGACTAATTCATAACTAACTACATGTGAAATGATATACGCGAGAAAAAAATATGTGAGACCATGTGTAAACAAATTCATGTGCGAAAAAATCATGCAAGAAAAGTTCATGCGAGGCAAATTTATGCGAGACAAATTTATTACAAAACTAATTATAAAACTGTAACTAGGTAAAACTTACAAATTTTCATTTATTCTTTTGTGTTTTATCTACTGTTTTGGCACCTTTTGGTGCCAACATTTTTAAATTTATTATTTGTGACTTTTTTATGCCGATTATCGATAATGTCTAATGGTTTTTTCCATCTCATGGTGTTTTTGTGAGAAGTAGAACGAAGATGATACATGTTTTGTTGTCCCGAAATTCATCGTTAATAAAAATTGTAATATCTAGATTTTCATGTATCATGTGCTAATTAAAATAATACATATGCAAACACATGTTTTTTATTAGTTCATACATGTTGTAAAATTGTAGGATTTTTACAACTAAACGTCGAAAAACAGATTTTCTTGTAAAATCGTTAATGAAAGTTGTAATATTTAAGTTATGTTAACTTTCCTTCAAAACGAACGGTAGGTACTTTATTTTTTTTAAAAGCTTCCAATATATATAATATTCAATAACCTATATAATGTCAAAAAAGAAACAAGGAGTAAGTTAGTGCAGCTGGTCTTCACTGACTATCTCCATTATATGAGTAGTAGAAATATGACATGCTAATTTTGGAATTGTTCACATTATCGAAGCTATTTGTTTTTTTTATTTTTGAATCAGTTCTGATTTATGTTATTCCGTGACTTTAATTATTGATGTTACTAGGTTTTCAAATGGTCACCATTTTGTTTCGATTGTAAAGTTAATTTTTTCTAGGATTATATATTCAGAACGATCCAAAAATAATTCAAATGAAGGTTATTTTTCCAATTGTTTCTGGAAAAAGTGAAACCAATATATTAATAAATGCACTAGATGAGAGGTGATAGAGGCAAAACATGAAACTATATGAGAGATGCAAGACGAGACATGATGAGAGATGAGAGACAAGATGATGCATGTGAGATTTTAAATATTTTACTGTAATTGGATTTACTCTTCGACCAATGTAGTCATAATATATTATCGAGCAAGTTGAAGATTATGGAGTGCACACTTTTTAGAATATATTGTGATTAGTGTTATGTTAAAATGTGGATGTTATTGTAAAAATTTATTTAAATTTTGAATTTTCAAAATAACCGTTTATTTTACCTTTTAAATGATATCCACTTTTGGATAGTTAAACTGATTTGACAGTTTGAATTTTTTTGGTTGAAATATGTGTTTTATTTTTGGTTCAAAAACAAGACGAACAAAAGATCATTCTCTAAATGTTTAAAATAAACTTTCTAGACTTTATCCGATTTAGATTTTTTGGAGAACCGCCGAATATATATATCATTATGAAATTATCTAAAAAAGACTTCGCAATTAATCGAGAATCATACACTATTCCTAACAAAAGATTGAAATATTCTGTGTATGAAGATTGAGATGAAAAGATTTGTTACCATGTCTTAGAATAATCCATAATTAGATATTAAAGCATCAACTGGACTATGGTATCATTATCGTACAAATGTGTATATAGTAAATTTGATAACGTCGGTAAAGGAATTATGATTTTTCTATATGTGGATGACATATTGATTTTGCTACTGACCAAAATCAAGTTGATGAAACAAAGAAATTTTTGTCATTTAGTTTTAAGATGAAGTATTTGGGAGAATGTGAGATGATTCTCGGTATAAAAATCAAGCAAAAGAACACTAATATATCGATTTCGCAATCTCACTATATTGAGAAGATATTAAATAAATTTAATTTTAAATATAATTATCTGATAAGCTCACCTATAGATCATAGTCTTAAGCTTCTTCCTAATAAAGGTATTGTTGTTTCTCAACTTGAATACTCAAGAGCCATTGGGTGTCTTATGTATGTCATGACTAAAACTAGGCCATATATTTTATTTGTTGTTAGAAAGCTTAGTAGGTATACTAGAAACCCTAGTTCACATCATCAGCAAGCTTTAAATCGAGTATTCAAGTAATTAAAATGAACCATGGATTATGGTTTCTCTAACACTGGATTTATTCTCCGTACTTGAATAATATTCGGATGCTGAGTTATACTTCCAATATGGAAGACCTATCTTCCACAAGTGGATGGGTATTTCTACTTAGGGGAGGATCTATCTCTTGGGCATCTAAGAAACAAACTTGTATTACTCATTCAATAATAGAATCAGAGTTTGTGGCATTAATAGCAGCTAGTAAGAAGCTGGATGGCTAAGAAATTTAATGTATGAAATCTCATTGTGGTCAAATTTGATATCACCTCTATCTATCAGATGTGATAGTGAAGCTGCCTTGGCCAATGTCTATTGACAAGTTCACAAAGACAGGTCGATACACTTAGGTGTTAGACACAATATGATTTATGAGTGCATGACGCATGATGTTATTCCAGTAGATTTTTGAAAACTCAATGTAATTTAGCCGATCATTTAAGTAGAGTACTTGTGCACAAATTGGCTATTAGGATGAGATTAAAGTCCATTTGAAATTTCTGATGTTGAGATACCCAATTTCCATCTAATATGACATTAGGTGTTGCATTCAACGTGGAAAGCTTAACATCTAGAGATTGAAACATATTAGTAGTATTATCCCGAAGTATGTGTTCAAGCATGCAAGTTGTGGAGGATGAAGTTTATCTCCTTAATAGTTGTTTTGAACAAATTGCATATGCATGTGCAAGAGTTAAATATCTACCTATTTAAGCATGAAGTTTAGCCGCTTTAAGAAGCTAGGACTTGGCTTTGATATGCTTAAGAAGGATAATGACACAAGGCTAGTAAATTTTGAAGGAAGAAGAACGTTTGAAAAAGTAAATTTATTTGTATATTATCTTCAAGTATATGGATAGTAAAGGTTTAAAACTTAGTGATATATTAATATCCGACTATTTGAAATGTGTAATATACTAATATGAAATTCATTCGTCACGATATTACATTTATAAATAAATTTGTTACTTGTAGTGATTTTGTTTTAGTTAATCATGAATTGCACTAAAATAGGGGAAGATTGTTAGATATTTTAGTATAATTGGATTGACTAGTCGACCAATGTAGCCATAATATATTATCAAGGAAGTTGGAGAGTGTGTATTACACGTTTTTTAGAATATATTATGATTAGTGTTATATTAAAGTGTGGATGCTATTATTAAATTTCATTTAAATTCTGAATTTACAAAATAGTCGTTTACTATACATTTTTAATTAATATCCACTTTTGGATAGTTAAACAGTTTTGACAGTTTGAAATTTTTGGGTCGAATATATGTTTTATTTTTGGTTTAGAAACAAGATCGATAAAATATCATTCTCTAAAAGTTCAAAAGAAACATTTTGATTTTATCCGACTGAGACTTTTGGAGAACCAACGAAAGAACTCATAATTATCCGAGAATCATACTCTATTTCTAACATGAGACCAGGAAAATATGAAAGATGTGAGGCTACACAAAATAATAGACGAGAGGCCATGAAATAAAGATACATGTGAGGCAAAGCAAAGTTGGATGTGTGAGGCCATGAAAAGATTATCGATGCTAGGCGAGACAAAGATAATAGATGAGAGGCAAGAGATGATGACATATGATAGACTATGAATAATAATATATGGGATAAAATATTACATATGCGAGGAATTTCACATAAATTTCACTTATTTTTTTTTTATTTTTTTATCATTTTCTATCCGGATCACCTTCTCCTTCACAACATAATTCAATTCATCATTTTATGTGTCTTGAGTAGGATTCTACTTTTGTAGGTCTTGATGAGTAGGAATATATTTTTCCATATCTTGTTGTACAATGACATGTTCTTGTATAAATCTTTGTATCTTAGTAATTTGAGATGAAACAATAAGAATTTACAAAACCAATAAAAAACGCCAATATGCGGAACAATGACATGTCTAAGAAAATGTGAAAAGCTCCAAGACAATACAAGACATGCGAGACCATATATACGAGACCTTATGTGAGACCAGGTATAACATGATATAAGTAAAAAACTATCTAATACACAAATAATTAAATAGGTTCAAAAAATACATGAATATGTAGATTTTTAAAATATTTTATCAAGATTGAAGAATCTAGATCGCCTCTTTTTTCAAAACAACATTCTGATATGTTTAACTTTTGGTCGAATCACCTGGTTCGAAAAAATTTCCTAGTTTAGAATAATCTTCAAAGCAACATCAATACGCTTTTTCAGAGACTTCCCAGCTTTGCCTAGCTTGTTTCACCAACTACGATGATCAGAACTCTTCTTTCAATCATCTCCATTTAATAAACGTTTCCAACAATCCCCACTTGACGAAATATCTTATTTCTTGAGAGAACTTTTGCGCAGAGAAATATCTTTCCATTTGAATTTTACTTTAGTGTAAAGATAGAAATGTTATGTCATAAAATATTGATAATCAGAATTTTTAACCAACATCTAATGTGGCCTAACAGACTATCTAACACATGTAATTATTTTTATCAAATATTTGTCCACGTTTCACTTTAACACTATTTTGGCAATGTGATCTATACATTTTAAGAATCATAACTTGAGAGGAACTTATTCTCTCATGAGAGGAACTCATTCTCTCATGAGATGAACTAATTCTGTCATGAGATGAGGCGCCACCTTTAGATTCTTATAAGTACAATTCTTAAAATATTTTTGTTACCTTTTGAAATATATATCACACTTAGACCAAATTAGACAAAACGTTCCTTGGAAATCATCTATGCATGGTAACAACCAACATATCTCACACTTATCACGAATGAAATTCTAATTTATTTATATGTTGAACCTTTCATAAATAACTGGTTACCCATTTCAAATTCGATGTTTAGTTTCTTTATAGTCGAACTAGGTTGCCATTATTTGTAAAACAATTATTTCAAGAGTCTTAGTCTAATTCCTCTAGTTGTAGAGTTTATTGGTTTTCGAGCTAATGGTTTGGTATACATATCTATGAAGTTCTTATAAGAACATCTGTATGAGACCGATATAATTTCACTTTGAATTAGTTATCTACCGTATCCATATTTTAAACTTATATGTCTAGACTTTCCATTGTATATGCCATTGTATGCTCTAATTAATATTGCTTAAGTATCATAATGTATTTGTATTTCCATACTTCTCTTTAAAATGGATGGTATCTTGAACAAAAGATCTCTTAATCATTCACCCGTTGCGACAAACGCTATGAACTCGGCCATCATAGTTGAGTGAGATATACACGATTGTTTCTTTAATATATAAGAAATAGCACCACTAGTAAATATAAACATCATTTTTCGAAGTCAATTTTTTATCTGCTACTAGTGATACAGCTCGCATTTGTGTATCTCTCAAGTACCCCATGAAAATTAGAATATAATAATGGCAACTTAGTTCAACTATAAAGAAACTAAATATCGAATTTGCAATGAGTAACAACAAGTTATTTGTGAAAGGTTCAACATATAAATAAATTAGAGTTATTTCGTGATGACTGTGAGATATGTTGGTTGTTACCATGGATGGATAATTTCAAAGGAACTTTTATTCCAATAAGGCCCCAGTGTTCTATATGTTTCAAAAGGTGACGAAAACACTGTAAGAATTGTACATATGAGAATCTAGAGGTAGTACCTCCTCTCATTAGAAAATAAGTTCCTCTCATGTGAAAATAAATATGTTTAAGCCCATATAAGGAAAAAACAAGCCTACATACCTTAGATGCATTCCGCGGAAGTATCTTCATCGAGGTCTCTATTTTGGAATTCCATTTTGACATCCATTTACTAAATTTTCAAATTGTATACCGATGCCATTGGAAATAAAATCCTAAATACTATTGTCCTAGTTATTGGAGAATATGTGTGAAAACAATATATTCCTTATTTTGCACCTTTTTGCTACATATCTTGCTTTAAAATATTGAACGGTTCTGTTTGTGTGATATTTCTTTCTAAATACTCATTTATAACCAATTAGTCTCAAAATAGAAGTTAAGTCCACTGACTCACAAGTGTGATTTGATATTATTGAATTTATTTAAATAATTATAGACTCTTGCCAAAATACAAAATCTCGTGACACAATTTTTTCTTTATATGATTTGAGGTCGTCTTCTAAAGAAACACTATCAGAATCTTTTGGGTGATTTCTTCACAACTTCCTTCTACTAAAAAGAAGAAATATGTTGACATTTTATCTCATTGGAACCTATATTTTTAGGTCTTTTTTTCCCTTTGACTCCATGGTTTCTCACCAACCAAATGTAATTTTCTCAAAGTTATTTCCTCATTTTCTATAGCTATTTGTATAATATTATCATCATATAATTTGGATTGATAGAACTCAGCTTATTTTAATTCAAGTACGATAATAGATTTCAAATCTAAAAGCATATAAGATTGATATTGGCCACGTAAACAATAAACACACACCTTATAGCTTTAGCACCTAATTTTACTCTTCTTAGATTTATGTTTTTGCAATATGCTAAATACCCACACATTGGAATAGTCAATTTTTGGTTTTATCCATAACTCATATCGAGAGATTTATGTTTTCTTTAGAACAAACAAATTAAAAATATGATATACAGCTAAATCAACCTCACCCGATATATTAATGTGAAATTTTGTATTAACTAGCATGTAATTGGTCATCTCGATTAAAGTTCTATTTGGTACCCATCCAATCTATTTTATTACGATGTGTAAGGCAACGAGCATTGATGAATTTTTATAGGATCTTCAGAAAACAATAGAATATTTTCCCAATAAATACTCCCCATCTCTATCACTATGTAAGATTTTAATCTTCGTGTCTAATTGATTTTCTACTTCGGCTTTGAAGATCTTAAACGTATTAAAGGGAATATTTTACCGTTTACAGGTTGGATAAATCCTACCCTTATTAGTAATCCTTAAAAAATATATAGGTAAGATCACAACCTTTCAAAAAGAACTTCTTTTGAGAAAATGAGTTTTCGAAGAAACACAACTCTTTGTTTGAGGCCTTTTTCGTGACCAACCATGTTCTGGTCGCGGAAAATATCATGTTGCATATGTTATAAAATAAATAACTGATACCAGACTGCGTCGATCGCGATAAAAGACCCTATGGCGAGAAAAAATATGTATATCTTCCTCTTTGATGCAATCAACTTTATATTGATTGCAACAAAAGCTCTCTAAACAAATGTGGGCTCCTTTATCGCGATCAGCACTAGCGCGATCGCGACAAACCTTCACCAGAAGACTTCCAAACTTGTTATACCTTGTTTCACCAACTCTAATAATTGGAACTCTTCTTCCATCATCCATATTTAATCAAATTTTATAATAATAATTCTCTATATGTTAACTTGACAAAATTGATTTCTACTCGAATGTTTGATATTTTTGTATATTATTCGTGTATACAAGGATTAGACTTTGAACCGGGTATAATATCTTTAGTACTTTAATATGACTTCTTATTGTACATTTTTAGTATTTGTTTGGTGAATAAAATATTAAAAAAATTGAAAAAGGGTTCATACAAGATAGCTAGGGCATACTCTGAGGAATGCAATGACCTAATAGAAGTCAAAGCAAGCTAAGTAGATGTGGTAAGCGAAGGAAAGCAAGTACTGACAAAAGACAAAAGGTCATAGATCGAACAAACAAAAACTCGTCAGGGCCGAAAGACAAATCCCTGGAACACTAATGAAAACCGATGGGATGGGAAAAACCGAGAGCAAGATAGACATAGAGCGAGTAAGGCGGAAAACGGTGTGTCGGTCGGTCCAGTACCTAAAGAGTTGCAAAAGAGAAGACAAGAAAAAACACTAAGTTAGTAATAGGGAATAAGGGGGCATCAGATCTTGGTGCCATGGAATCTAAACCGAAGGTCAGAGAAAATTTGGTTAGATACCAGAGAGGCAATGGATGGAGAGGATTCAAATATTCTTGAGTTCTTCTCCCTCTAGACATGATAAATAATCGCGCCAAAGCAAGTGCGCCAAATGTGAGAGTTTCGAGAGTGAGACCAATTTGACGCCTCGCGGATCTAAGATTGCCAGCAATAGGATGTAATAGAGAAGCCCAACTTGGAACTAGCAAAGTTCCAGAGACTCTTAGAGAAACTAAAATCGTAGAGGAGATGAGAGATAATTTATTTGGACCAGAACAATTAAGATCGATGAATATATGTTTAGGCTATATAACGCATACCATTAACCGTACACTTTTTTCTCATACATAGTTAAAGTTCATTTGTATTAGCAAGAGATAGTGTTATATAATTTATACAAAAAAATAAATTAAAATCTATACAAACACAACCGTAAATGTTATCATAAATATTTTTAAAACAAAGCATGTAGGATAGATTTTTTACAACAAAGTAGGACAAATGTTTTGAAAAAAAAAATCGGACAGACTTGTTTCATTAGTTTAAATTTTTTATCATACTTGTTTTGTTTCAAAAATAGTATCGTTTCTTTCAGAAAACCTTTCGAGCTTTCTTTCGGAAAATTTGTTTTGTCTATTTTGCTTAGAAAATCTTTCATGCCTATTTTTTTCAAAAAATCTTTCATTTTTTTGTTTCACATATATGTTTTGCATGTTTTATTTCAAAAAAATATCTCAAACCTGAATTATTTCAAAATATATGTCATGTCTACAACTTTTAAAAAATATTTCATACGTGCTTTATGCCAACAAATTTGTCAGTGTTGTTTTGAAAAATATGTCAAACCACATTCTTCATCAACTAAATATATGTTTGCTTCTTGCGTAATGCCTCTCTATTAGATGAAGGTGAGATTGATATTACTATTTTTTTTAAACTGTAAGAATCTAGTTGTTCTAACACAAGTTGGGTTTAGAAAATTAACGTGAGTATTTGTTTTTCTTTGCAGATCTATATTCACAAGTTAATAATGAGTCGTCTAAAGAGAATTCACATAGACCAATAGCAGTTTCGAATTTTTTTTTATCCTTGTCACATCTATCTTTAATGCATTTTTTATGCGGTTTCACCATTTTCGAATGCATGGCATGTAAATAGGTGAGGTGGAAGCTGTTAATGTTAGAGATATTAGGCTAATTAATAAATATATTTTATTATGTATAACACAAACATAATTGAAAAACAAGGACCAATAACTAGATTTTTTACATAGTTGGCTAACCGATATAAGATTCAAAGCAAGGGTGAGACATAGTAAACATCATATAATAATGTGTGAAAGGTCGAAATAGAGCCAATACCCTCTATTGATATAGTTGTAGCATTAGCAGACAAAAAAGATATGGGTAAATATGAGATCACGAAACAAAGTTTGATGCATAAGGTGACATATGATGAGACGTACCATAATCCAAAATCCATAATGGTAAATCAATACCTGAAGTGGAAGATGGTGACTAGCCGGAGTGATGTGCGGATGTAGACATGACAAAGTTCTTCAGATTGATACTAGTAGGCTGTACAAACTCACATTTTTCTATCATATTTGCAATATGAATCCCCAATCTTTGATCCAACAAAATAAAACAATCGAGAGATACCAAATCCAAATCGAAAACCAAAATTAAATAAAATACTCAGTGCATTTCCAAATTGAACCAAAATCCAATTGAAATCACAATCGAAATCTAAATCCAAATTAAATCAATATAAAAAACTAGAGTCAAATCAAAGTCCCAACTCAAATCCAAACTCAAATCCAAATTAAATGTGATACGTCTGAAGGTCTTTGGTTTACTGAATCCGCGCTAGGCGATGTTCGTATGAGAATAAATGATAAAGAAGTGTTCGTATGAGAGTGATTTTAGAGAGAGAAACGAATAATGTAGATAGAGAAGTGGACAAAAGGAATAAATATCTCAATCATTCATCAATCATTGGCCCATTCCCCAAAAAGGGAATATCATTTATATAGAGTATGAGATATGTAGTGAAATTATACATTTCCCATTAATAAATGAACTTTCTCACCCACTCTTCTACTATTTGTAAACAATTTTTAGCGGTCTAACATCTTACCCCTCTCGATCCTTATGTTTGCTTTAGTTTAGCCTTTAATACATTAAATGATACCT
The DNA here is from genome assembly GCA_036936605.1 of Limnanthes douglasii subsp. nivea. Classification (NCBI taxonomy): domain Eukaryota; kingdom Viridiplantae; phylum Streptophyta; class Magnoliopsida; order Brassicales; family Limnanthaceae; genus Limnanthes; species Limnanthes douglasii. Next base: position 392,116,385 of record JAUPFV010000001.1, on the reverse strand, counting down.
TACATATATAATAATAATAAAGCTTGTTATTAAAGCCCATATTTTCCTTTCCATATCAGTAGCCCCCCAGTCCTTGCGAAGATGTACGAGCAATGACTGATTAGCATCTTAAATTTTCCTTTCCTTTAAGCCTTTTCGGATCACCTCCTCGGATCGTCACTCCTCCTTGGATGGTAACTCCTTATTGGATCGGGCTTCTTACAAAGTTAGCTTCCTCTGATCAAGAAACATTTTGGACTTTGGTACTTAGCTACCCTAAATTAGCTTTTTTACTTTACCTTCTCGGACTGCATTTTATAAAGTCTGTTTGTGTTTAAAATCTTTCTCTTGGTCATCATGACCTCATCCTACTCTACTTCCTTTTCGACTGGGCGTGCATTTGTGTCAAATATCTTTTAGATCAACATCATTACTTCTTCTAAGTGTCAATCATCCATAATCACACATTTTTTAGCATGCTTGTATCCTGGGTAACGTGTCGACGTGGATTTTCTTTTAGGCTGACCCTTCAACTTCCTTTATCTCTTCTTCTTTAATATAGCAATATCTTGTTGCATCGTCAATTAAAATAATTAATTAATTTTATTTCCTAACAAATGTGTAGTATGGAAATCATATAAATCAATATGTACTAGTTCAAATATTTTAGAAACTCAGTTAACATTATTAAAAGATATATGGTTATATTAGTTAACATACAAGTCTTACATTTCTAATTATTTACATCAACAAGAGGTATACGATTCATTTTTTACGTGTTTCATAAACATTAACATTAAACATAAACATACCATTACATAAATATATAAAGCCTACAAATATAACATGTTTTGACAATATATATTTTCTAATTTCATATATTTGCCGGAAATCACAATTCTTCAATACAATACCAGACAAGATATTCCTCTGAATCCCGGAAAATATATTATATTTTTTAATAATATATATTTTCTAGAATTGAAAACTAACACAACATTTCTTAGTCCTTTGATTGAGTTAGTTACCGCATTTCTCATCTTTAATAAAGATCCATTTTTCATTGGTTGAAAATTATTGAACGAACAAAGATCTTTGAATGCGTGACTTGTTTATTCTGAATCAACCCATCATAGAAAATTATCTTATGCACATAAAATGCTTCAGGTATTAGTAAACATAATTCTGAATTAAAATCGCACCTTGCTGTTTATCAAAATCATTAGGCTTCTTATTGGCATAATTATTGTTGTTTCCCACAAACTTTCTTTTGTTATCATTTTATGTGTTTTTATATTGTTTGAATAATCCAATATTTTGTTACCCTGAGGATTATTGTTCTTTTCTTAAGCGGTTGAAGACTCTTTGATCTTAAAATGAGTCTCATGTTCAAACCATATTTTGCTTGTTATGTTTTAAAGCGTGTTTAGAATTTTTCTATGATAATAGTAGTTCGTGTTTAACAATAGACACCGAAACACATTCATCCATTTAAAATAGACTTTTCCCTCGTATAATTGGAACCATTCATTCGGGCTAATTTGATTTTAAAAAAAAGCAGCCTTAAAATGATAAAATAGATCGAACAAAAGAGTTCGAAATGAATTAACCTAAAAAAATAGTACTTTCACACTATGAGTCTTGTCGTTAAACTGAAGTTTAAAGAAATAGAAAGATTACCTATTTATATTTAGGTAAATTTAGAACTTGTGTACCCTCTTATTTCAATTTCATGTTTTAGTCTTCTCAACTTTTTCATACTCAATAATCTTTCTAAAACACTTACCACAGGTAAGTTTAATGTAAGCTTAGTGTTTTTCAATATATATATGTTTATTTTTATTTTTAAATTATTTTGTGCAAATATTTAATTTAAAAGATAAATATTAATATTTGTTAATTATTAACGGAATTTGACTTTTATTGAAGTAACTAGTGTGCAAATTCCAAATAATAAAAATGTTTTGAGAATGGGAGTAGATTTTTGAAAATATTATACAACATAGTAATTAGTATATTAATTTGAATAACTTTTGCTATACGAAAATCAATTGTGAGTCCAGACGCGAGAATTAAACTTCAGATTGGGCAGAAATATGTTACTAAAAGTCCTTATCTGGGTGTTGATGTATTTTACAAGTTAGACAATTCAAAAAGGCTTAAACTTCTAAACTTCATGTGCGATGAATCTCTTTCAGCAGCGGCTATGCCGGACTGGATTGCCGATCAAAGTTCAAAATTTGCTGCAATGAAAGTGGAAGCTAGAAAGGAAGCTGCTGCAGCAAAAAATTAGCAGAACAATCTGAAACAAAAGCTGCAGGATGAGGTAGCCAAAGCTAGAAAGGAACACTCTTGTTTCACAAATAAAAGCTGAAGCAGCTGAAGCTCATGCTGAGAAGGTCGAGGCAGTTGAAAAATGTACCAAAATGAGGCGAAGATCAGATGCTGTTAGAACGGAGCCTTATTGGCTTTAGATTTGAATGGGAATGCCTTCTGGCAATTAAATGGCTATGATGGGAAATAAAATATCTTGTACCAAGATAGGACAACCACAGATGTAGGTTCGCTTGGGGATCGGTGGTCTCTATTTGAAGAAGATCAAATGGAAGAACTGGGAAAGTATATATCTCGCCTGAGGCGAAAAGAAAACACTAAGTCAGAAAAATATCAAGCCGTATCTCCCAAGGCTGGAGAAGAGAGCTCAAACCAAGGTTATTCCATATATTAGTTAGCACCCAGGCATGTAAAGCTTGGTTTCACCTCCCCGAGGTCTCTTACATTCTGTCTCCTATTTTTGAAAGAACTACTGTCCTTAGCCTACATGGGAAATTTCACCATGAACTTATCTGACATAGACAGAAGATCCTCAGCCTATGTCATCCGATCATTACTGACCACGACCCCAATGCTTTTATAATATGAACTTTACATTATGATTTTGTGTGGCTCGGGCCAGTGACTTTGTCGGGCTTTTTTTTATGATTTGTTGTTAGGTGTTGTTTTATGATTCCCTAAAAGTGTAATTTTTTTTTTTTTTTTATTGTTACAATTGTAAAAGAAATGATATAGAATATATACAAAAATGTATCTCAAGCTCCAAAAATTATAGTTTTGGATTCTAATTCACCTGATCTTGATTTACGCACATATAATAGCATGTTTCGTAATTTGTGCATTGTTTGATAAATCAAAGATGTTTCGAGCCGGGTACATTTACCTACCCTATAGATTCAAATGTTTTGCAAAGGAGATGGATAGGAAAGAGAGGCTCATGAAACATGTTATATAGGACAACTTGGTCCTAACTGAACTTAATTGGGAAGTAGATATCAATGCTTGAACAAAGCATAATATGCTACCTCAATGTTTGTCAAAAACTGATTTCAGCAACATCAATGATAATATATTTAAATCCAATGAAGTTTTCTGATTGATAGCCATTTGTTTGCAGAAAAGTTATTCTTATACACGAAATCCAAAATAGAAATAGTACATAGCAAGAGATTATACATTAAACTCTTGCTGTTATTGTATCCTTAAGAAATTTTTGTTTGATTTTTCCAAGTGTGGCAACAACTTCTTTCATGTTGCCTCTTTCTCCGGGTGCATCGGAAGCACAATTGCAAGCTAATTCCAAGATGGAAGATAAACAATTTATTTTGGCCGTAAAATGTCTTTCTCCTTGTTTTATCAAATTCCCATCTATCATCTCAACCATTCCATTGTGTAATGACTCTTTCACCCAATCTTTCAAGCTGAATTCTCCCCCGAACATTTCATCGGTAGGCTTTGTTCTCGTAAATGTCTCCATAACTAAAATCCCATAGCTATACACATCGCTTTCTATTGATATAATTCCCATTGATCCGTACTCTGCATTTGAAATATATTATATGTTTTTTAGCAAAAATAAAAACAAAAATCAGAGTTGCCATTTGAAATACCAAAATCACTCAAATGTGCAACCTTATCTTCATCCAGCAACACATTGCTCGGCTTGAGATCACAGTGCACTACAGGAGTTGAATAGCCATGGTGGAGGTACTCAAGAGCTGCTGCTACATCTATAATGATATCCATCCTCTCTTTTATATCAAGAAAATAGTTGTGAGCATATAACCACTTATCAAGACTTCCATTGGCCATGAATTCCAACACCAAAGCTTTGAAGTCGACATCAGAGCAACTGCTAACAACCTTTACAATCTTTAATTTCCTATTGGTTAATCTGTTGATAATGTGTTTGAAATCTGCAGGCCTTTTGTGTGTCTTTTGCTTGTCTTCTGTCTGTCTTTTGCATGTCTTTTATGACAAAATCAGAGTTTAAACCTCTGCAGCACGTTTTGCTTAATTGTATCTTTTATTTAACTTGTATCAGTCACTTAACGTGTGTTAGTGACCTTTATATGTATTTAAACAAGCATTTCTAGTAAATGAATTAAGTCATTTTCTTTTCACATTCCAGTAACTCCTCTGCCTCTCTCATTTTCATTCACTCTCACCATTAACCTTTGTCTTCTGCACTAACAACTATTAGCTAATATGTGTTTATAGTTGGCAGTTTTGGCTACATATATTGGTGATGAAATCGTAACATATGAAAATGAACGACACACAAGCCTGTCGTCATCTTCGAATTTCATCATATAATTCTTGAATTGTTCGATGTGATCATCAGGATCATGCATCACATCGAACTTCTCCACCTTTAAAATGTCAAAACGCTTCGAAAGCGTCATGGAACAAATTTCATCTATCAACGGAGAATTTCTCCAGTCAAAACTTGAACGAATTGATCATCAGTTCCCATTGTGATATATAGATTCTTATTAGTTTCAGCATACTGATTCGAGGGATTTCCTTATTGCCAAGTTGAACGAGGAGTATTATCCTTCTTAGATTTACTCTCATTTTTATCTTTCCTCAAATAATCTATGTATGATTCCCCTTTCAAAGAACCTATGTACCTCTTAAAACCCGAGGCTGTACGTTTGACTTCCTCGTCACTAGAAGTCACTAATTTATGTTTATCTTTTTTCTCCTTTCGAGATGAATATCGCTCTTTATGAGACATAAAACGTGTTTTTTTGTGCTCAGACTTAGCGTGTATATCATCAAAAGATCGATCTGACTGACCTTCCATCTCGGTCTTTTCTATTTCTGTTCTAACCTCGGATCTGAGCCTTGCCGAGAGTATCTCTTGTTCCATCTGTTCAGATTTCTCATTCAATGTATTAGTTTTATCTAAGAGCTGATTCATTCGCGCCTCGATATCAGATTGAGCTCAGATCAGAGACAATCCATCACTTCTATTTCCATCCTCTTTAAATCACCTTTCACAATTTCCACCGTTTACTGAAGCGTAGGATTGTTCTTAGGATTCATCCTATGAATTTTAACGAGAATATACAACTAGATTGTCTCAATTTCGAAAAGAATAAGCCACTAAGTTTTCTTATTCAGTCCCCCGTGGAGTCGCCAATTTGATGAGTTATTGTTTTGCCTTAGTAAATTGTTAAGAGATAATTCTAAAGAGAGAAAGAGCTAGAGAGTTTTTAGAGAGAGAAAGTACAAGTAAAAATGAGTTTCAAAGTAAAAGTGTTCAACCCTTTTATTAGAGTTGCCTTGCCCTTTATATAGAGGATCCAGGACTTAGTCTCAAACTGAAATATGTTACAAAAGAGGACTAATTGTTGTTTAGTCCTTGACAATTATACATAGTTACAAATACTATCTAAAACTTACATCCGTTACAATTTTAGGACAAACTTACATTAATTATAATTAGATCCTTAAATTTACATTATTTACAATTTTATCCTCAAAATCCTATTTTCATATCAGACCTAAGGATTTTGTATGGACACCAAATTTGTCAAGCAACTTTTTCAAAGATTAAGGAACTTTTGTTATCACCAGAGATCTTTTCTAAACCTCAAACTGGATATCAAATATTTTTATATATAGTAGTGTCCAATTTTACTATGTGTGTTGTTTTGATATGTGAAGATAAGAGAGTTTTAAAACCACTCTATTATGTTAGTAAAATTGTGTTGCCATCGGAAAAAGGTATTTGAAACTTGAAAAATTGGCTTTATCTTTAGTAGTGGCTGCTAGGAAGATGTTCCCTTATTTTCAAGCTCAAACTATTGTAGTTTGAATTTGTTTCCCACTAAAGAATGTGTTACAATGACCAGAAATTTCTGGTAGACTGACCAAATAGTTAGTATAATTGGGAGATTTTGATTTTACTTTTGCTCCTCGAACGACTATTAAAGCTCAAGATTTAGCTGATTTTTTTGTCAAATTTCATTTGAGCTGATTAGATGAAAGGATAAAAAAAACGTTAATTCCAGAAACTTTGAAGTGGGTGGTTCGAACTGATAGTGATCCTAGTATATTGGGATCTAGTGAAAGAGTTCAATTAGTTGCTCCTTTTTGGGAAACAATGTATCAAGCTATTCGATTTGGCTTTTCATACATCGAATAATGAGGCTGAATATGAGGTTGCGTTAGCTCGTTTATCCGAGGCAAATCATATGGCATGTGTATTCGTGGCAAATCATATGGCATGTGTATTCATGGCTATTCGTGGCAAATCATATGACATGTGTATCCGAGGCAAAAAAATATGATGAGAAAGTTTCCATGGATAGTGTTATAGGAGAGTCCTTTGACTTTAACACGATCAGAGCAATGTAAATATGATGAGGAAGTATTTGTCACTCCATACATAATTTGAAGTGATTGGAGGTCTAATTACCTTAATTTTTTATTAAAAAGAACATTACCTCAAGATACACAGTTGGCTAAAAAGTTAAGGTATGAGGCCCATGGTTATGTCGTATTAAATAGAGTTTTATACAAAAAAAAACATTTAAGTAAACCATTGTTGCGTTGTCTGGGTAAGCAAGAATCTAAGGGGATTTTATCTGAGTTGCATGATGGTGAAGGTTCGGCTCACTGTTGTTTCAAGTCTTTGACGATAGGGTTTTGTTGGCATGTTATTATTGACCTTCAACTATGAATGATGCTAAAGTTTTAATTCAACGTTGTGGTACTTGTCAACAATTTTCCAATTCTATACACAAACTAACGATACCACTTACTTTAATATCTGAAGTTATTCTTTTTCTAGATGGGGAATAGACTTGGTACGACCATTAGTTATGGATTTTGGAATACGTCAAATGATCATTGTGGCGGTCGATTACATTTTGAAGTGGGCTCAAGGTGAACCATTATCTGGTACAGAAGACAAGGTTGTTATCAAATTCATTGTGAATAATATTTGTTATCGCTTTGGAATTCCTCGGAAAATTACGACATATAATGGTCCTTAATTTAACAATAGAGAAATGACTTCTTCTTGCGCTTCGAGGGGTATCACACGGTATTTTCTACACCTTTTCATCCCCAATCAAATGGTTAAGTGGAGGTGACTAATAAGTTTATTCTGGAGAGTTTGAAGAAAAGTTTAATAGGTGTTGTAGGGAAATGGCCTAACTATTGGCAAGAGGTATTGTCAGCTTATCGACGATGTTAGCCTTGCATAATTTAGTTTACCTTCTTATAGGTTACTACATTATTCTAAAGACACAAATGAAGAAGAAAAAATAACATATCTGGACTTGATTAAAGAGAAAAGAGTTGGAGCACATTTGAATATGACTCATTATCAAACTTTGATGAGGATTCGTTATAATTTGAAGGTAAAAAAATGAGGGATTTTAATGTAGGTGAAAAAGTCTTGAGGAAATTATTTCTTAATACAAAGGACAAGAGACTTGGTAAAATGGCCCTAAATTCGGAAGTCCTTTATGTGGCAATACATCGAATAAAGTTGTGTACATATCGCTTTTTGTGATGAACAAGGCAGATTACTTCAACACCCTTGGAATATAGAAACTTTAAAGCTATATTAGGAGTAATTTTTTATTTTGATACTTTTTGAATAATTGACATACTCTTTCTTATCATGTTGGGCTATGAAGGTTTTAATGAGGTGTTACGTATACATTCGAGGATATTAATAAAATTATGTTTTGGCCAATACTTATTTTATATACAAGTATTGATATTATCTTGGTAAATAGTCAAAGATTGGTCATCTTTGAAGTTGTTGACCAAGAGTAACTGATTCTATTGGAGGTGATAACGTTCTTTAAACTCACTGATTGTATTCGAGGTGCTAACATTCTCTAAACGCACTGATTGTATTCGAGGTGCTAACGATCTCTAAGCGCACTAATTATATTCGAGGTGCTAACGTTCTCTAAATGCATTGGTTGTATTCGAGGTGATAACGTTTTCTAAATGCACCGGTTGTATTCGAAGTGCTATACCTTCTTTAAATACACTGTTTTTATTTAATACATTACAAATTTATTTGTGACATATATTGGAATTCGAGGTGATAATGACTTGTTCATGAAATAAAAAAGTATTCATGATAAGGTAAAACTTGGCAAATAAATGTGGAAAGAGAAAAGTATTTGTTTATTGAATTAAAATTTCGATCTTACAAAAAGATGTTTTTGAATGCCAAAAAGTTAAGCATTCAAAATAATGAGTCATGAAGAACAAAAGATGACTTTATAACAAAAAACAACAACAATCAATCATTATCTTTGGAGTTCTCTTCATAGGAATCTCTGTCTTACTGAGTAGCATCCTCATTTTCGTTTGAGTTCGTCTCTTCGGAGAAATCAGTTGGTACAGGATCGAAGGTTTCACGAGGATAGTTCTCTATGAGGATTAATTCTCCTTTTGGATTTGGAGTTTAATTATGATTTTTATTTCGATTTGATTTTTATTAGAGTTGACTTTCAATTTGTATTTATATTAAGATTTTATTTTGATTCTGATTTTGATCTTGAACTGATTTGAGTTTGGACTTTGTTTGTATATACTTTTCAATTTGGAGTTTATTTGGATTTAGATTTCAATTGTGATTCCAATTGTATTTGGAATTGGATTGAGTTTTTTATGTGATTTTGGTTTTTAATTTGGATTTGGTATCACTTAATTTTTTGATTTGTTGGATTAAAGATTAGGGGTTCATATTGGAAATATGATACGAAAATATGACTTTTTATAGTCTACTAGTCCCAAACTGAAGAACTTCACCTGGTTGATGAGGAACACGATGGGGAGGATTCATATAAGGCGTCTCATGAAGATCACTAATTCGAAGTACATTTTTAACATCCAATTGAAATATCTTCCATTGGCAAATAGATGCAACCGCAATAAGAGTACGTACTGTCATTATTATTTTCACTGGGATAAAAATCTCCTCATAATCCATACCATACTTCTGCGAATACGATTTTGCTAATAGATAGGCCTTATATCTTTCAACATACCCATCCGACTTTGTTTTGATTTAAAAACCCAACACAATAGATTATATTCTTACCTGGTGGAGGTTCAACCATATTCCGTGTATGATTTTGATAAAGAGAAATACAATCTACCATCATAGCATTTTCCCATCTGGCCACAAACACTGATTTAATCGGGCCACAATAACATTAGAAGAGAAATAGTTTTCGGGTTTGTTGTGTTCAGCCAGAATCAAAATGTCATATCAATAGGAAAATAGTGTCAGTTTTTTATTAATTTTTGAAAGTACGTTTATCAAATTTATAGTTTCGATTTGACCAATTGAATTATGATTTGTTCTATGCTTTAAGAGAAATCATTGCTAGAATAATATAGTTTTTTTAATTGTAAAACACGTTTGATTTTACACATTGTCTTTTCATATGAGTTTGAATTTAAATTGGAGTTTGAACTTCGATTTGATTTGATTATTGGTTTTATTTGGATTTGATTGAGATGTTGATTTGATTATGGTTTTTTATTTGGATTTCAATTGTGGTTTTAATTGAGATTTTGAATTTGAAAATGGTTTGATTCTCATTTTGGATTTTAAGTTTAATTACAATTTTGATTTTGATTTATTTTTTATTAAAGTTGGCTTTCGATTTGTATTTAATTTTATATTTTATTTTGATTTTGATCTCGATCTGATTTGAGTGTGGAATTTGTTTGAATATAGTTTTCAATTTGGATTTGATTTCGATTTAGATTTCAATTGTGATTCCAATTGGATTTGGAATTGGTAAAACACGTTTGATTTTACACATTGGCTTTTGATATGAGTTTAAATTTAAATTAAAGTTTGAACTTCGACTTGATTTGCTTATTGTCTTTATTTGGATTTGATTGAGATATTGATTTAGTTATGATTTTTTATTTGGATTTCGATTGTGATTTTAATTGAGATTTTGAATTTGGACATGGTCAGATTCTCATGTTGGATTTGGAGTTTGATTACGATTTTGATTTGATTTCTATTAGAGTTTGGCTTTCCATTTGTATTTGGATTTTATTTTGATTTTGATCTGATTTGAGTTTGGACTTTAATTCAAATATAATTTTCAATTTGGATTTGATTTCGATTTAGATTTCAATTATGATTCCTATTAGATTAGGAATTGGATTGAGTTTTATTATTTGATTTTGATTTTCGATTTAGATTTGGTATCTCTCAATTGTTTGATTTTATTGGATTGAAGATTGGGTATTCGTATTGCAAATATGATAGGAAAAGAAGACTTTTACAGTCTAGTAGTACCAAACTGAAGAACTAAACTTGGTTGATGAGGAACACCCGGGGGAGGACTCATGTAAGCCATCTCATGAAGATCACCATTTGGAAGTACATTTTTCACATCCAACCGAAATATCTTCCATTGACGAACATATGCAACCGCAATAAGAGTACGTACTGTCGTTATTTTTTCTACTGGGGGAAAAGTCTCATAATAATCCATACCATACTTCTGCGAATACCATTTTGCTACTAGATATGCCTTATATCTTTTAACATACCCGTCAGATTTTTTTTTTTGATTTTAAAAACCTAACAAAAATAGATTATATTCTTACCGAGTGGAAGTTCAACTGTATTCCGTGTATGAGTTTCACAAAGAGCATTAAGATCTAAAACTATGGTATTTTGGCATCAGGTCACAAATAACATCTTTAATGGAACCACAAAAGCATCAGAAGAGAGACAGTTTTCAGGTCTATCGTGTGTATTGACAATCAGGAGATCATATCAAGAGGCAAATACTGTGAGTTGTTTATGAATTTTATAAAGCATGTTTTTCAAATTTATAGTTTCGATTTGACCAATTGAATTATGATTTGGTTCTATGGTTTAGGAGAAATCAGTGCTAGAACAATATAGTTTTTTTTATTGGTAAAACACGTTTGATTTTACACGTTGGCTTTTGATATGAGTTTAAATTTAAATTGAAGTTTGAACTTTGACTTGATTTGATTATTATCTTTATTTGGATTTGATTGAGATATTGATCTGATTATGGTTTTTTATTTAGATTCTGATTGTGATTTTAATTGAGATATTGAATTTGGACATGGTCAGATTCTCATTTTGGATTTGGAGTTTGATTAAGATTTTGATTTAATTTTTATTAGAGTTTCGCTTTCGATTTGTATTTTGATTTTATTTTGATTTTTATCTTATTTGAGTTTGGAATTCAATTTGAATATCGTTTTCAATTTGGATTTGATTTCGATTTAGATTTCAATTGTGATTCCATTTCGATTAGAAATTGGATTGATTTTTTTATTTGATTTTGGTTTTTGATATATAATTCTCAATGTAACGATTGAATAAAATAAAATAAATAATTTAGGTTCTTGATGGTGATGGTGCTGTGAATTCGAGGACGAATTCTTGTCAACCAGGAGAGGATGATGTAGCCCAGAAAGTCAAAACAAAAGCCTTTTTAATTTTATTTAATTTTATTCAAATATCTTATGTATTTAAATCAAATCGAATTATATTAAGATTTGATTTTATTTTATTTTAGAATATTTATTTTATTTCCTTGTATTAAAATTTAGGGTTTTGAGAAGCTCTTATATAAAGCCTCATATGCCTTAAGCTATTTTAAGTTTTTGGATAATATATTTTTATCTCTGAAAATTTCAATTTTTGTTACCCTTAGATTTGGGTTGCATCATGTTACTCTTGAATTAGGGTTTCATCTATCGTTGATTCTTCTTCAATTTCCGCCGCGTCATCAGTTTACCCACGCCTTAGGAACTACACAGGCTGTAATTTGTCAACCAGGAGAGGATGATGTAGCCCAGAAAGTCCAAACAAAAGCCTTGTTCATTTTATTTTATTTTATTCAAATATCTTATGTATTTAATTTTACCGTAGGAACTACACATGCTGTAATTTCTCAACCAGGAGATGATGATGTAGTCTAGAAAGTCCAAACAAAAGCCTTTTTAATTTTATTTTATTTTATTTAAATATCTTATGTATTTAATTCAAATCTAATTATATTCAGATTTTATTTTAGAATATTTATTTTATTTCCTTGTATTATAATTTACGGTTTTGAGAAGCTCTTATATAAAGCCTCTTATGCCTTAAGTTATTTTAAGTTTTTGGAATAATAGATTTTTATCTCTGAAAATTTTAATTTTTGTTACCTTAGATTAGGGTTTCATCATGTTACTCTTGAATTAGGGTTTCATTTATCGTTGTCGGTTTCTTCTATTTCCGCTTCACTACCATATTGGTATCAGAGCCTAACAATTCCTGCTATGCAGATATAGGAATCATGTTCCGGGTACCTCTTGATTTGAATGCTAGAATAGAGAACGACATCTTCTAGTCTACCTGCACAATTAGAGGAAGAATTTGTAAATTTGTAATTGATTCAGATATCTATGAGAATCTGATTTCAGAGGAGGCTGTTCAGAAACTGGCGTTGAAGACTGAAGCTCTTCCATACCCGTACATACGGTCAGGACTGATAGAGTACACTGAGGTAACAGTTTCTAAACGGTGTCAAATTGCATTTTATATTGGTAATTACAAAGATACAGCATGGTGTGAAGTAGTTCCTATGGACGTTTGCCATCTAGTTTTAGGACGTCCATGGCGATTTAAGAGAAATTCTACTTCTGATAGTAGAACAAATTGATACAGTTTTGTGAAAGATGGTATCAAGTTTATATTAGTGCCATCTAGAGTAATGTCTCCAAAACCACCACAAGTTAAGGAGTTGCATGCTCAAATTGCACCAGCTGTCGATCTTAGTTGTGATGCTAAAACTGTGTCTGACTCCGTGTTTGACAAGCCAGTCTATGATACACATATTTTTGAAGATGTATATGGGTCGGTATTTGACAAACCAGTCTACGATGAGTATGATGATGATTGGGATGATGAAGATCTAATTGACATTGAGGAGAAACTTGTAGATCGAGATATCGTCTCAGGCTTCAATACACCAGACTACAACGCTTCAGACCTTCTATTGAAGAAGCACTATAAATAGCAGATTTTATTGTGGAGATGCATCTTCCACGTATTTTATGTTATCCTAAAATCAAACCTTTGATTCGGTTTTCGGTGGATACATGTTGTCGTATTGGAAAAATAGAAGATGATATTTTGTGTTTGATATTATGAATAAATTGATAAAAGAAAAATATAGTGTTTTAATTGGTAAAAGACTAGGTTTTGTAATAGAAGCTGGAGGATTTTTGTGTGATGGTTGGCGAAATAAAAGAAAGTCTTACAAGTTAAAAATAGAAGATTGCAGTGTTTTGAATCTGCTGGCAGAAATATACTCTGAAGAACTTGAGAAGCCATCTACTATTCAACAAAGAGGAATTGTTCTTTTCTGCAAGGGTTTTGATGTGATACAACAAGCACAGTCTGGAACTGAAAAGACAACAACTTTTTACACGCGCAAGGGTGATGTTGTGCTTAGTAAATGGGTTGAAAAAGCAGACATGGAACAAGTGGGTGGAGTTTATCTTGTTCTTGCTTACCACAGTAATGCCAATGACATGGTAAAGAGGGACAAAGCTGAGAAACCACTTCTTGACAAGAGCTGCAACATTCAAATTTTCACCTCTTACACCCTTATGCTAGTACCAGTTGAAATCAACGGTGAATACGCCAATGTTTTTGCAGTTCTGTCAATATTTCAGCGTTCCGAATTCGAGGTCGAATTCTTACCAACCGGGGAAGGATGATGTAGCGAAGACTGCAAACAGACTGGTTTCTTACCCAGGTATCAGAATTGGGTCAAAAAGGTACTCAAATCGAAGATTTCGACAAGCCCATCAGATTTCAAATATGTGACTTAGTCACAAAGTTTGATACCCAAATTCGACATGTACAGCCTCCGAAAACCAGTTTTAATATTTTAGGGTTAATTGTATTTATTTATTTTAATTTAAAACATTTATGTAATTTCCCTTATTTGGAATTAGGGTTTTGGGTAGTGCTATATAAAGCATCCTATACCCTATTTTGCCGTCAGACTTTGATTAATTGAATTTTGAGAATTGTTATTCTGAGTCTCCTTATTTCTCTAACCTAGGGTTTTATCGTTGCTTCTTCTTCTATTTCCGCTGCGTCATCAGTATGTCCATAATAGCGCACTTAGATAATTTTAAATCAATTATAATGGACTTGAAGAACATAGATATAAATATTGAGGATGAGGATCAAGCTTTGTTTGTATTTAGATCGTTACCAGCTTCCTATGAAAACTTCGTAGATACTATTATGTATGGTAAGGATAAGTTATCGCTAGCAGATGTCAAGCAGGCACTAAAATCAAAGAAGATGAGACACTTGCAGCCAGACAATCAAGCTGAAGAGGAAGGTCTTATGATTAGAGGAAGATCTAGAAGCAAAGCGAATTCTTTATGACGGAAGAACTGGAGGTCCAATTCAAAGGTAAAGCACTCAAACTGTTATGAATTCGGTGAGAAGGTTCTGTACAGGAGAGATTGTCCAAAATTGAATGGTAAGAAGGGAAATCAAAAGGAAAATGCAACAAACATTGTTGAAGGTGTGAACGATTCCGACGACAGTGAAAACAGTGGTGGAGGATATGTATTGTCCGTGAGTTCAGACTTTGGGAAAAAATCTTGGGTACTCGATACTGGCGCTACATATCACATGTATCAGTTCAAGCAGTGGTTTGATACTTACAAGCCAATGCAGGGAATTGTCTATTTAGGGAACAATCATTTGTTGACTGTTGCTGGTATTGGTAACGTCAGAATCAGAATGTTTGACGGGGTTGTTAGAATCTTGACGTGCTGGCATATTCTTCGGTTAAAGAGAAACCTGATTTCTCTTGGGACTCTAGACTCTGGGTGTTACAAATACCGTGCAGAAGACGGTGTAATCAAAGTGACAAAAGGTTCAATAGTATGCATAAAAGGCAGTTTGGGAGATGTTGCAATAGCATTATCAGAGAATAGTAGCCAAAGTAGGTAGGAAAATAATTTATGGCATTGGCGTCTTTGTCACATGAGTGACATAGGATTGGCTGTTTTGGGAAAGAGAGATTTGTTGAAAGGATATAAAGCAGAATCTTTGGGATTTTGTGAGCACTGTGTGTTTGGTAAACAAAGTAGAGTCTAATTCAGCAAATCTCCTATAAGAAAGACTAAAGGGACAATGGACTACATTCACTCAGATCTTTGGGGTCCAAACAGAATTCCATCCAAGAGTAGAGCGATATACTACATGAGTTTGATTGATGATTATTCAAGGATGGTGTGGGTTTACTTTTTAAAAACGAAAGACGAGGCATATTCAACATTTGTCAAATAGAAGACAATGATTGAGAAGCAACGAAGAAAAAAAATCAAATGTCTCAGGACAGATAATGGGTTAGAATATTGCAATCGTGAGGTCATCGAGTTCTCTGAAACTGAGGGAATAGTGCGCCAACGCACTTGTTCTAGAATACCACAACAGAATTGAGTCGCAGAAAGAATGAACATAACGCTTTGTGACAAGGCACGAAGTATGCTCTCGCATTCCGGTGTTGGAAATAATTTTTGGGCTGAAGCTATCAATATAGCGTGTTACTTGGTGAATCGGTCTCCATTAACGGCTATTGATTGTAAAACTCCTTTTGATATTTGGGCAGGATTGTCGGCTGATTATGGGCATTTGAGGATGTTCGGTTGTCCTGTGTATGCTCATGTGAGAGATGGTAAGCTTGAGCCGAGGGCAAAGAGCTGTATATTTCTAGGTTATGATACTGAAGTGAAGAGATATAGGTTATAGTGTACCTCTCCAAAGTCTCGAGGTTTTCTCATTAGTAAGGACGTTACTTTTAATGAGTTTGCTTTGAGAGAGAGTAAAAAAGAAGTATGAGAAATGGTCGAATCCAAATCGGTTGTGAGTAAACAGGTGGAGCTTAAAGTAGAATCAGTTCCTAGCATGTCCAATAATTCAAGTGGTTTTGACGTGGATCCAGAATCAGGAGGTGAAGCATCAGCATCAGATGATAGTGATATGATGCGCCCGAACCAGAACAACAACCTTATAGCAAATTAACTAACGAGTTTACTTATGCGAGAGAAAACATGGAACCCTAACTTCATTGTTTATTGTACTCAGAGTATTAATATACTTAATCAATATGTATGATAACAACGATTTCTAATTAGATAACTTGAAATCAGTATACACTACCTCTCTGTACACGTAAACCAACCACTTAAACAACCACAAAAGAGATATCAGCTAAGCAGACACCGCTTGCGTGACAATCCTATATGTCTATACAAATTGAGGTACAATTAGTTTTAAGCACAAGTTATCTATTTCGATTACATAGGGTAAGATGATAGGGTTAGTGACATATTACAAATCATGAACAATCACAATACCAATCATTCAAGAACCTATGCTAGCATGGCAAGTTCTAAACCCTTAAATCCACTTTTGCAGTCATTAAAGATTAACAAACTAGATGTTCGCGACACATCTAACGATAAGCGCAACCATACTACCTAATCGACAAACGTATCTCATAAATCAATCAAGAATTCAAACCATAAGTATTATTCAAACAAATCCATTAGAGTTCCATGACAACGATTAGTTCATAATCGAACGAATCATCATCATGGGCTTAAAAGTTAGCATAGCTCTAAGACGAATATAAATAAATGAAAATGCGTTTAGAGAACTTCAAATCGAACAATAACCACCAAGTATCGCATGACAAAAACAAACTGTAAACTACCGATAAAAAACTACGAAAAAAAAGTAGTTGTCACCTGTCTCGAGCAATACATAAACTACCGATCGAAAACACCGTAGCCGTTACCTCAACTGCCGATAAAAAACGGCAGTAACTGTCAGCTGGTGCCTCTCGAAAACCACTAAAGAAACTGCATGTCTCCTACCGTCTATTTGTAGTATGTTGTCGAAAGAAAACTTAAAAACAACTGTCACCTGTCTTTCTCTCCCTCTGTTGTATGTTCGGTCGAAATAAAACCCAAAATAGCCGATCGGAAAAATAGTATGTCGCCAATTGCCTTTTCTCCTCTTCTTTTTATATTCTGGCCAAAAACCCTAGTAGACAATTGCCTTTTGTAAAAACTAGAAAAGATTTATTATGACATAGAATTTCAGTACAAGTTAAAGCCATATATATAGGCTCTCGAAATATCTTATTATTATACTAGTCTAATTTAATAATATCTATAATAGATTACGTTTGAATATTGACTATAATAAATTATTTAGTCAATCTATATTATTATTTCCGTTAACACTCCCCCTCAAGCTTGTACGAAAGTACTTGAAACTATCGTAGCTTTGATAATAACTTTCTCTTTGAAACTTGAACTGAAGTACTTGAAATGCAAGCTTGATCGAAAGACTGAAACGAAATCACACTCCTCCTTAACGTAGAGCATATATATCAATCATGCCCAACTTGTTACAAATATAAGTAATCTGTGATCCATTAAGCGCTTTTGTGAATATATCTCCTAGTTGTTCACCTGTTTTGACATATCTTATATCAATGAGATTTTGTCAAATCTTTTCGCGGATAAAATGACAATCGTATTTCAATATGCTTCATTCTTTTGTGAAAGACAGGATTAGACGCAATGTGCAGCGCCGTTTGATTATCACACCATTACCTCGCAGGCATGGTAGTCTTGATGCTAATATCATTTAACAATTGGAAAATCCAAATTATCTCACAAGTAGATTGAGTCATGGCTCTATATTCAGCTTCAGCACTTGATCTGGATACAACATTTTGTTTCTTACTCTTCCAAGATACCAAATTACCCCTTACAAACCAATGGTCGATCTTCTATCAGCTTTAGATCCAGCCCAATCTGCATTTACAAAACACTCTATATTTGTATGACCAATATTTCCATGCCACAATCCTAGTCCATGAGCTGATTTCAAGTAACACAAGATATGTTTTAGTGCTGCCCAGTGATTAATTATTGGAGAAGACATAAACTGACTTACAACACTGACTGGATAAGCAATATATGGTCGAGTTACTGTAAGGTAATTGAGTTTACTACTAATCGACGATACTTTTCTGGATCACTAAACAATTGTCCGTCATCTTTCAGTAATTGCGAATTAGGAACCATTGGTGTATTACATGGTTTTGCTCCTAGCTTTCCTGGTTCCATCAACAAATCTAGAACATATTTTCTCAGCGATAAAATAGTACCTTTGTTACTTCTTGTTATTTCAACCCCCAAAAAATACTTCAGTGGTCCAAAATATTTTGTTTGAAATCGCGAATGTAAAAAATGTTTTAAGCAATGAAATGCCTTTAGTATCATTCCGAGTAATAATGATGTCATATACGTATACAACAACGGATATAATTCCATTTGGAGAACGTTTATAAAAGACAAAGTGATCACAACTTCTCTTCTTTAACCCAAATTCACTTAATGCATCATTAAACTTGTCGAACCAAGCACGAGGACTTTATTTTAATCCGTATAATGATTTATACAAACGACATACCTTTCCTCTCTCCCCCTGAGCAACAAATCCGGGTGGTTGCTCCATATAGACTTCTTCTTGGAGGTGTCCATGTAAAAATGCATTGGTAATATCTAACTGATGTAATGGCCAATCATTTGATGCTGCTAAAGAAATAAATAAACGAATAGAGGTAAACTTAGCTACCGAAGAATTTTTTTTTAGAGTAATCAACACCATAGGTTTGAGCATATCCTTTTGCAACAAGTCGTGCTTTGAGACGAGCTAGTGTCCCATCTGGAATGATTTTTTACATTAAACACCCATCTACAGCCGATAGCTTTCTTACCATTGGGTAAATCAACCAACTTCCAAGTAAGAGTGTCTTCTAATGCTCTTATCTCTTCAAACATTGCAGCTTGCCAGCCAGAATAAAATAATTCTTCGTGAATAGTTTTTTGAATAGAAATAGCACAACATAATCAAAATCGACACATAGTATGTGCACCTACCGCACCCTAAAAATGAAGAAGGGTCTTCAAGATTAGTTCATACATTTTGAGGGTTAGTTGGGAAAGTTGAGTTTTCCGGCGAATGTAGCCAACAAATTGGGTATTCAGATTAAGATAACCAAGAAATTAGGTTCTCATGTGAAGGTAGCTGGGGATTTTCTCAGGTGAAGGTAGTTGGAGATTTTTGCAGATGAAAGTAACCTTCTCTCACTAGAAGATATTTGTGAAACAGAAATAATGAGTGAGGGAGTATTTATAAAGGATATGTCAAAGAGAGAATGGTCAGAGAATCTGAAGAGGTGATGATAACTATTGGATACAAAGAGGGAATACCAAACGCTTACTAGTAAATGGATAACGTGACATTTGCTAATTGTCAACCATAGTGGCAGGCCTAGTGGATTTACGCATGCGTACTAGAGTATTCCAAACGTGTCTAATTGTTACAAAAAGGTTGGCTAAAGAGTCCATGTATGAATATTCGAAGCAGTTACGAAGGGATGAGTGCAATGTTTGGACCATATTCGAAGCAAACATGGGTATGATTTTATTCGACGATGAGAAATGTATAACCTAGCAGTTTTGAATCGATTAACAAATACTTAATATTCAAATCAAAATATGGAGATGTTTTTATTCGAAGAAAATTAATATTGAAACAAATCATTCTATTGAGGAGATGAAGATATTTAATTCGAAGCGAATGAAATTTTGGCAAGTAACAGTGTCCATCTACCATGATTTGCGATGACTACTAGTTCTAATTCCATGTCTTTCATAAGAACTAGGGGGCTACTCATAATGATATGAAATATTGGGGACCTAAATAAAATAAAGTTATAGGTGTGTATGATAAATTGTATAGTTGTCAGACGAAATTTGAACTACTTATAAATATAAGGGGTTGTAATGAATTTTTCCCATTTATGTTATATAATTAGTTATAGAGGCCGGACGCGCCTATAAATAAAGGGTGCGACAATGAATAATAGAAGACATTTTTTCAATAGACATATATCTATTACTCCTTTTTACTTTCTCTCTATAATTAAGTTCTCCGTTTTTACTTTCTCTCTCAAGAAACAAGATTTATACATAACGAGTGTAACAAATATCAAGAGGATGCGATTTACCAATTAATTACACATGCACGTCTACCAAATCCGAAATTCTAGAATCCAACCCAAATTCAAAGAACTAAACAATAATCTACTACCTTATTGAGCACAACATAATCAAAACGGATACTAATCAACGACATACATACGAACCTATACATTCACTAATTAAACGAACACTGTAATATATTATGAACAATAAAAACCAGCAATACCTTATGCAAATCAATTATTAAGATATGGATTACGTCGAATCACAATAACTTAATCTACAAAAATGTTTTTCCGGTAGAAGACGAGCAACCTACAGCGTTGTCAGCATTTTTCCGGATTAAGTTACGGTAGTCGGTGGTTTGGCCGGAAGAACAAGGTAAGTTTATTGGTTCCATGGGTTATTGGGTTAAGTTTTGGGGTTTCGTGGTTTATTGTTTCAAATTGGTTTAGTAAATTTAGGAGGAATGGGTAGTGAATAGTCTGTCTTGGAAGGAAAAAAATGGTTTTAACCCTAAAAGAACCTATTTATAGTATAGGGGGTATTTGTTTTACTTTCAAGGTCCAAGTGCCTTATCGTACTATCCATAGTTTAGGTACTAGGTGGTAGTGACATACTTGAGAGTGTATGTATGGGTAGTTTTCTCGTATAAATTATAAACTAATTAAAAAAATTAGTTATATTAATTTTGGGACATACTCTTATATAATTATATATATATACACAAACCATGGCCTTCCTCGGAATAAAGAAATAAAACTGAATAACAAATCATCATAAAAGGATAACAAAAATAAAATAAATGGTAGAACATCAAAGGGAACTATTAGTTAGAATGGAGCATCCGGAAAAATGAGGCCAAGTACACGTGTAAATATACACGACGAAATACTTGTATTACTAGTTAAACCAAAGAGAACTAGTAAATGATGCGATAAGATATCGTTAACTCGAGATAAGTATTATTGAAGATTATTGTGTTGTTGTCCAGAAAGATGTCATAAATCACAGTACAAAATATAGAGCGCCAAAGATCCAAAAGACCTTAGCGAGAAGGGGTCGAAGAACTAGCGATAAGTAACCAGGAGGACGATTCAGGGCGGAGGGGAGAGAATCTAGGCTTGGCAGTTGAGGCCATGTAAATAAGAAGAAAGATGGGGCATTCCACTTAGAGATGGTTAGCATATTCCTTGGAGTTATTACATAGGCCACCATCTCGGAGTGGGTTATTACCCTATGAAATTAACTTATCTCTAGTAGTGAGCTTGTCTTGAATAGCTAGCCAGAAAATGAAGGGTGTTTGGTAATATTTAAATTGTTCAAGGGACATGGGGATTGAAATATTAGTCACATGATACGTGTTCTTAATAATAGATATTTTACTTTTCTGGCTGAGAAGCAACATATTAATATCGTGTTTGTATGAGGGATCAAGGAGAAGACTAATAATATTACCAATTTCTTGTAAAATGTAAATGGTAAGATCTTCTACCATAAAGAGTTTGAGCGTTCCAGTTCCTAGCGTCATTGGAAATTATATATGTGACTTTACTATTGTTGTTCATTCTAGCATAACGACCAGATAAAGGAGAAACTAGTAGTGAGATCTCATAAGTTCTTGTTGTTAACCTTCCTACATTTAATCCAGTCAAACTATATTGAAGATCTTGGACCATAATATTCACCTTATTTAGCATCCAAAAAATTAATATAGCAATCTCTTGTTGCATATTCAATGAAATTAATTAATTAATTTTATTTTCAAACAATTGTGTAGTATGGAAATCATATAAATCACTATGTACTAGTTAAAATATTTTAGAAACTTGGTTAACATTATTTAAAGGTATATGGTTATATTAGTTAACATACAAGTCTTACATTTCTTATTATTTATCCTATTCTAGCATGCATAATTATGTTTTATTCAAATTTCTACAATTACTAGTAGAAGTCATGCAAACATATTGATTATGAAACGAAACATTAGCATTAAACATAAACATACCATTACATAAATATATAAAGCCTACAAATATACCATGTTTTGACAAGATATACTTGCCACTTTCATACATTTGTCTGAAATCATAATTCTTCAGGACAATACCAGACAAAGGTTCCTCCGAATCTCCGGAACATATATTACATTTTTTAATAATATATACTAGGATTAAAAACTACCTTAATACTTCTTAGTTCTTTGATTGGTTTAGTTGCCACACTTCTCATTTTGAACGAAGATCCATCTTCAATTGGTTGAAAATTATTTAACAAAACAATATCTTTAAACACGTGACTTCTTTCTCTCCAATCAACCCGTCATGGAAAATTATCATTTTCACATAAAATGCTTCAGGTATTAGTGACCAATAATTCTGACTATAATTACAATTTTGAAATGCTTGCCTTTACCAACCTGACAACCCTTTTTGAAATGAACACGTTTTCCACCTTTGCTAACATAGGATTTTTATTGGAATAATTATTTTGTTTCCTTTAAACTTTCGTATGTTACTATTTTTTGTGTTTATATTCTTAAATAATCTGATGTTTTGTTACATTGAAATGCATTTATCAATTTAAAACAGGCTTTTCCTCATATAATTAGACATATTCGTTTGGACTAATTTTATTTAAAAAATAACCTTGAAATAAAAATAAAAATATATTGAACCAAAAAAGTTGAAAATAAATTAACCTAAAAAAAAAAGTACTTCCACATTATAAGTGGTCGTTAAACTGAAGTTTAAAGAAACTGAGAGGTTACTCTATTTTGTATTTAGGTAAATTCAAAAATAATTCACTCTTCACTTCCTCACATTTTCATGCTTCAGTCTTTTTGCTCAATAACCTTTACTAACTTATGAACACTACCATACGCTCAGTTTAATGTAAGCTCAGTAGTGTTTTTAATATATATATATATATATATATTAACTTTTATTTTAAATTATCTTGTGCAAATAAATAATTGAAAGGGTAATTAGTTGTTAACCGAATGTCGCTTTTATTGAAGGAAATGTACTTATATTTTGCTAAAAGAAATAAAAATTAAATTAGTTTAATCGGTGTTTAAAGTCCAAATAGTAAAAATGTTGACAATATGAGAGTAAAATTTTGAAATAATACACAAAAACAGTAGTTAATATATTAATTTAAATGACTTTTTCTTAGACCAAAATCAATTGCAGTCCTGATGCGAGAATTAAAATTCAGATTTGGTAGAATTATGTTATTAAAATTCCTTATCAACCGATTATTATTTTTATTCGAAGGAAAAATGGTAAGAATATTGCCGATTTTACAAATAATTGGTTCGAGGAAACATTTGTGGTCAAAATATAAGGTTGCAAAAATTGGAATCTTATTTTTTTATCTTAATTGTTATATTTTTTTTTTAAATGATAAAAAAGATAAAATACACGATATATTTATGAAAAAAGTTAGATTAAATCCTAATCCATTTTTGTTATATCTCGACCTCCAAAATTTATAGTTTTGGATTCTAATTCACCTGATGATTTATGCACATATAATATCATGTTTCGTATTTTGTGCATTGATGGATATATCAAAGATGTTTGGAGCCAAATGCATTTACCTACCCTATAGATTTAAATGTGTTGCAAAGGTGTTTACAATAGCATCTCTTTTGATTGAGTTATATCAACAAAGGAGATGGATCAGAAAGAGAGGCTCATGAAATATGTTAGAAAGAACAATTTGATCCTAAATGAACTTAAATCAGATGTACTTATCAATGTAAATTCCACAGAACAAAGACGCTACCTCAACGTTTCTGTTACAAATCAGCAAACATAACGGGAACATATTTTATGATATATTTAAATCCAATGAAGTTTTCTAATTGATAGCCATTTGTTTCCAGACAAGTTATTCTTATACACGAAATCCAAAATAGATATATTACATAGTATGAGATTATACATTAAACTCTTGTTGTTATTGTATCCTTAACAAATTTTTGTTTGATTTTTCCAAGTGCGGCAACAACTTCTTTCATGTCGCCTCTTTCTCCGGGTGCACTGGAAGCACAATTGCAAGCTAATTCCAAGATGGAAGATAAGCAATTTATTTTGGCGGTAAAATGTCTCTCCTCTTTTTATCAAATTCCCATCTATCATCTCAACCATTCCATTGTGTAATGACTCTTTCACCCAATCTTTCAAGCTGAATTCTCCCCCGAACATTTCATCGGTAGGCTTTGTTCTTGTAAATGTCTCCATAACTAAAATCCCATAGCTATACACATCGCTTTCTATTGATATAATTCCCATTGATCCGTACTCTGCATTTGAAGTATATTACAAGTTTTTTAGCAAAAAAAAAAAAAAATCAGAGTTGCCATTTTAATATAAAGAACATCACCTGGAGCCATATAGCCAATAGTTGCTAGTGTAATGGTCTCTGTCATTGACCTTCCTTCCTCAAAAAGTTTTGAAATACCGAAAGCACTCAAATGTGCAACCTTATCTTCATCGAGCAAGACGTTGCTCGGCTTGAGATCACAATGTACCACAGGAGTTGAATAACCATGGTGGAGGTATTCAAGAGCTGCTGCTACATCTATAATGATATTCATCCTCTCTTTTATATCGAGAAAATAGTTGTGAGCATATAACCATTTATCAAGACTTCCATTGGCCATGAATTCCAACACCAAAGCTTTGAAGTCGACATCAGAGCAACTGCTAACAACCTTTACAAGATTCCGATGTCGAACATTTCGAAAAATTTCACTTTCAAAGTCAAAACTTTTAGACCCAGTCTCTGCCTGTACATTGAAAATTTTTACTGCAACAACAGTCTCGTCTGAAAGGACTCCTTTGTAGACAGATCCAAAAGCCCCAACACCAAGCACGCTGGTTTCATTAAACCCTTCCGTGGCCCGTACTATTTCTAGACGCGAAATTCTTCTCCATTCTACAAGGTTTGTCAAACTATCTTGGTTTGGAAGTCTAACGTTTTGTTTGCGACGTTTTTGTAAACCCTTTTATGTTCAATGTGATAGACCGTGGGTACAAAGAGAAAGTGTATGTTGCCCTACAAATCTATTATCCCTTTTGAGAAAGTGAAACTGTGGTACTTCTACGTTAATCAAATGCAGCGTACAAAGGAAATAAATAGGCAATAAACGAGGTGGGAGTTACAAAATAAGATCCACTAATCCCACTTCTCTCTTCACTTAATGCCCGTTACGTAATTCCTACACCCACGTAAAACTCTAAGACTCAGTTTAATGCTAACGGTTACTATAACTTAAATAAATAAATAAAACATGTTTAGATTAAATACATAATATGCAACATGTCCCCCCCCTAATCTCAACATGTTTTTCAAACCTCGACTTTGTAACCCATTCCTTGACGACTGCCATAAAGTCCATGTGAATCCTGACTTGATGCAGAAATTCTGATGCTTCCATATCCTAGACTAGATCTTTCGAATCTATCACCATATGCATCTCCGTAGTGAGAAGTACTTGCCCCAAGCTCATAGTCCAAACGGGACCTTGAATGCCGGACACCAGGATCAGTATAACGTGGGGGAGGAACATCATCCATCTCAGAATATGGCCGTTTGGACCCAGAAACAGAGTCATAATCACGGCTTCGTAATTCACGATAACCAGAAGGGCATCTTTGGCGCCGCGGCCTTCTTGTTGTCTTTCCCCAACTAGTAAGACTTCTGTCTTCGATATTATGAAACTGCTGTACCAAAGGAGCAGGAGTTGCTTCCGCAACAGCAACAGATGAGTTCTTATTAACCGATTTCTTTCTCCCTCTTCCACATCCATTCCTTCTTGTCAAACTCGAATTCCATGAGCAGCCTGTTGCTTTCATAATCCCACCAAATGTCTGAAAATCTTCTGTTACCTCGTGCCTTGACAAAGAAGTCAGACCTGGAAGGATGTCTCTTTGGAAATCCCTTCGCGGCCTCCCTCTTCTTGCTTGGCCTCTTCTTGGGCGGCTGTGTGATGCAGTGCTTTCTTTTTGTTCCAGCTTCAAACTCTCCGGAACTAAAGGCTTAGGCATGAATTCCTCTTCTTGCATCTCTTTCAGTTTCAACGTCACGGACTCGAAGTAATCAGATTCTTCTGAGGAAGATTCTTCGTTACCGTCATTGTCCTCAATGAGAGCAGCAAGCTTCATCTCCAGATTCTTGCCACAAGAGTCAATCGTCTCGACAAACCAATCGAGGATGGGAGCTTCATCCAAATCACCGAAACTGATCATTGCATCAGCTGCGACTCTGATAAGTTCGTCCGGTGTCTCTTCGTCTTGACAGTGTAGTGCTTTTCTACATTTGTCCTCCTCTTTAATCCCGTAACCATCATTTTCACCAGGGTCGAAAACAGCGGGGACTTCCAGATCAATCCATGCAGTTGAGGTTCCCAGTGTTGGATCATAAACTTGATCCACTTAAAGGGCCCAACCCACTCAAAGTGTCCAACCCACTTAATAAGACCCATCTAGAAAGAATATTCTAGAAACATTTAAATTTAATATTTAGTTGTTTAGGTTGAGTGCAAGACACACTTTTAGATTGAGTGTAAGAAACACCTTAACTTTGAGTGTAGTATTGATGTTGAGTGTGTTAGTATCCAAAAGCTTCTTGGATGGTGGATCTTTGTCTCCACTATATTCCTATAAATAGTGGAGCTCTCCCACCATCTAGAGCATCACACAAACACACCAAGAATCAAAGTTAGAGAGAAAATTAGAGTGAGAGAAAAGAGAGACAATAATGCTCTCTTGAGTGTTAGAAAAATATTTTCTCTTCTTGTGTGAGGTTTAAGAGTGTTCTTGTAATATTTCTCATTTTCTATCTATATCAAAGTTGTTTGTTTGTTTTAAAGAGAGTGTTATTTTTATATTTTCCGCCAACAAAGTGGTATCAGAGCCACAAGCTCTTTCCAAAATTTTGTTTTTAAATTTTCAACATACTGGAAATTTTGTTTTTAAATATTCAACATATTTAAAAATATGGCAAATGGTGTATCATCCTTCCAAGTTCCAACACTCAACAACAACAACTACGACAATTGGAGTATCAAGATGAAAGCTCTCCTTGGAGCACATGATGTGTGGGATGCCGTCGAAAAAGGTTTTGACGAACCCGAAGATGAAGCAAGCCTTTCTCAAGAGGAGAAAATAACGTTGAAGGATTCAAGAAAGAGAGACAAAAAAGCTCTCTTCCTCATCTATCAAGCATTAGATGATGATGGCTTCGAAAAAATTTCAAGCGCATCTTCCGCCAAGCAAGCGTGGGAGAAATTACAAATCTCTTACAAAGGAGTCGAAAAGGTGAAAAAGGTACGCCTCCAAACATTAAGAGGTGAATTTGAATCCTTACATATGAAAGTGTCCGAATCTATTTCGGAATATTTTTCAAGAGTAGCAACCGTTTCTAATCAATTAAAAAGAAATGGTGAGAAGTTAGAAGATGTGAGAGTAATCGAAAAAATACTCCGCTCGTTGGATCCTAAATTTGAGCACATCGTCGTGACGATTGAAGAAACTAAAGACTTGGAGAAAGTCCCTTCTCTATTGGTTTTCCTTAACCATTCTTCTCGAGTCAACAAAAGCTGCCCCTCGCCGCTTTCTTTCTTCCTCCACTCATCTTCTGTCAGCAGCAATTGTCCCTGGTGTTTCTCCGTTGTCCCTCGCAATCTTTCCTCGTGGGCTTTCAAAGAACCAACGACTTCTTCTACCGACATCTCTTCCAGATCTCCGAATTGCTCAATAGCAGATGCAATCTGTAAGAATTTTGTGGGAACCGCTCTGAGAAGTTTCTTAACCACATATGTCTCTTCCACTTTCTCTCCCAACACTCGAATATTGGTAACCAGGCTGTTCAGCTTCAGATAGAATTTGTCTAATGGCTCATCGTCTTTCATGCTTAGAGCTTCGAATTCGCTCTTGAGGGTCTGGGCTCTAGCTGCTTTTACCTTGTCTGCTCCCAGGTACATGGTTTTGACAGCCTTCCACGCATCCTTGGCCGTCTTCTTTTCTGCAAGTGACATCAGGACATCTTCTGGAACTCCCTGGTAAATAACAGCGAGTGCCTTTTTGTCGACCTTGTCTTCCACAGGAGCATTAGGGTCCTTGGGTTCGATTGCCTCCCACACTCCTTGGGCTTGCATGAATACCGTCATTTTGAGAGCCCATGCAGTGTAGTTGGTTTTGCTCAACATCGGGTAGCTGAGACCAAAGAAGCTTTTGCTTGTCGTCTCCATCTGAAGTTATGAACACCTCCTGAAGCTCTGATACCAAGTGTAAACCCTTTTATGTTCAATGTGATAGACCGTGGGTACAAAGAGAAAGTGTATGTTGCCCTACAAATCTATTATCCCTTTTGAGAAAGTGAAACTGTGGTACTTCAACGCTAATCAAATGCAGCGTACAAAGGAAATAAATAGGCAATAAACGAGGTGGGAGTTACAAAATAAGATCCACTAATCCCACTTCTCTCTTCACTTAATGCCCGTTACGTAATTCCTACACCCACGTAAAACTCTAAGACTCAGTTTAATGCTAACGGTTACTATAACTTAAATAAATAAATAAAACATGTTTAGATTAAATACATAAAATGCAACAGTTTTATAAAGATTATAACACAAACAACCATCAAAGTCAATAAGCTGATTATTGGCAAAAAGATTTTGAGAAAGTGTTGTGAGAAAGATTTTTTAATTGGAGCAGTTCTTTTACATGGCGGCATATGAAGTCTTGATGAGCCACATAATGCATAATTTCCCATATAAGATAGAGCTGAAAAGTTCTCAAACGAACCTCCAGTTGGAACATTTCCTTCGAGTTTGTTGAAAGACACATTAAACTCCGTGAGGTGCTCCAATGTTTCTAAGGATTTAGGAATGGTTCCAGTCAAAATGTTGCCCGAGAGATCTAAATATTGCAGATTTATCAAGCCGCCAAACGATATCGGAATCTGATTTTGAAATCTGTTATTGGCTACAGAAAGATAACTTAGATCTTTTAAACTCCCAATACTAGTAGGTAGAATACCCGTGAGTTTATTTCTTGAAAGATCAAACTCGACAAGAACCCTAAGATTTCCAACATCTGATGACAAATTGCCAACTAGCGAATTTGATGACAAGTCTATACTCAAGATATCGTAAAGACTCCACAAGGTAGAAGGTAGAGCAGAACTTAGGTTGTTGAAGCTCAACCTAAGATGCCTCAAAGAAGTCAAATTCGTAAAACACGTGGGTATATGTCCTTCAAGATTGTTAGCAGCTAGCTCCAAAGTATTAAGTTGTTTGAGGTGACATAAATCATAAGGGATAGACCCTTGTAAATGATTATCTGAAACATACAATCCTTGTAGACTTTTTAGTCCCTTGAATGTTGTTGGAATAGATCCTTCTAGTTCATTTCTATCGAGCGCTAATGTTCTGAGACCAGAAAGGTTACCTATTTCTTTGGGTATTTGACCTCTTATACTGCAATTACTCGCACCAAAAACTTGAAGAGATGTGGAAAAATTACCAATAGAAGCGGGGAGCATTCCTCCAATCAATGGATTATCACCACAAGATAAAAATCGTAATTTTTTGCAATTAGTTAAATAGCTGAGAAAACTTATTCCTGAAGATTCCGAAGTTAAATTGTTCTTAAAAAAAAATGAGCGTTTCGAGATCTAACAAATTTCCTAATGTATGAGGAACAGGTCCCGAAAACATGTTACTTTGTAATTCTAAATGAATGAGTTTGGAAGCATTGGAGATAGAGTATGGGATTACTCCATTAAAATTGTTTCCCCATAGAGAAAGTGTCTCCAAATAGGGAATCCCAAAACCAAAAGTAGAAGGAAGAGTACCTGTCATACAATTACAGTTACGGTATGAATTAAAGGTGAAAAAAAAGATATAAATTGATAAACTCGCGCTGATGTATGAATAATTAAAAAATTTACCCGATAAACTGTTGTTATACAAAGACAGGAGTATCAAAGAAGACATGTTGAAGATAGAATGTGGAATAGTCCCGGTGAGTCCCATCTTTTGGGCAGAAAGTATCTTGAAACCTAAAATATTGCTCAGCTCCTTTGGTATTTCACCTTCCAATCAGAAATAAAATTGTTTCAGCATTTGCTAATTCATTTATTATATTATATTAATAAAATATCTCACATTAAATTAAATATCAGGTGTGTCAAATATTTTTAGGGAATTTGTTATTATAAAGTTAAATTAAAAACTAGAGCTTATGAAATTTGGATATTGCGTCTAATAGATAAATGATAGTAGCTGCATTAATACCTTTCAAGTTGTTTGTTCCAATGTATAATTCCTTGAGACTTGTTAAGTTTCCAAGTGTGTAAGGTATTCTCCCACTGAACTTGTTCACTGACAATGATAGTATTTGAAGGTTGCTGTAGTTTCCTATACTCAAAGGGAGCTCTCCTTCTAACTCATTTGCCGAAATGGAAAGGTATTCTAGATTCGGAAGAAAATCACACATATTATTTGGTAGTGTACCAGACAAGCTGTTGTATGACAAATCTATTCCGTGTAGGGAGGACATTTTAAAGATGGATGAAGGTATACTTCCTGAAATACTGTTTTCTCTAATCTCAAACCTCTTTAGGTTGGTCAATTTACCAATTTCAAAGGGGATATTGCCTGCTAACAAATTAGATCCCAAACTCAACTCCTCCAAGTTTGATGAGTTGAATAGAGCTAGAGGGATGGTGCCGGTGAAGTTATTCATTCGGAGATTCAAGATCTTAAGATTTGGTAAGGTCCCTAGCCATGTAGGTATATTGCCAGATAAGTAGTTTTTAGGCACTATAATAGATCGTAGACGACGTAACTGAGAGAGCTCTGTTGGAAGCTCCCCGTGAAAACTATTGCTGGTGAGGTCCAGAGATGATAGAAATGATAGGTTCCCGATCTCTGGAGGGACAGCTCCTGCAATTCCCATATTCGACATGTTTAAACCCACCACCCTCCCGTGACGACCTCCGCAAGAAACGCCGGTCCATCCGCAAACAGGAGCAGAGGTCGGCCAAATGGAATCCATAAGCACGGCATTAGGGTTAAAACTCATGAAACGGTTTTTAATTTGAACAATGGTATCTTCATCGGTTGTTAAGTTGGTCACACCGTTAACAACCAAATTAGCCCGGAAACAAAGAAGCACCAAAAAAGCTTGAATGAAATGCATTGTAATTTGAATGTGTTTATTATCACTGGAATGTAGGTTTAGAATGTTATACATTGTGTTTGCAAGAACGTACATTATATAGTGACTGTATTTCATATGGGAATAGTGCAGTCATGGTCTTTCCAATACAGCCAAATTGTGTGGACCTCTCATATTATCTCGACTTATGAGGAGGCTACAACTACAAAGTGGAAAAGTATGAAACAAAGCTGAGGTAAAGAAGCGAGTCAAGTTCGTCCCTTCCAACCAAATTCTACTCATCACAAGTAAAGGTCCAATACACAAATACAATGTAGATAAGTATGCAACTAAAGCTGTCCGCAAATACAATGTAGATAAGTATGCAACTAAAGGTGAGGTATAGAAGCAAGTCAAGGTCTTCCCTTCCTTATCAATGTCTTAACAAAACAAGACCTACATTGTTTAATCTTTTGTATTTTGAGTTAGAAGAGTTGGAATTTTTTTTGATTATTTTATAACATTTTAATATAAAAATAACTATACATTATATGTGATAAAAAAAAATATTTTAAAACAATAGATTACCAAAATTTATTTTGTATTTTAACAAAATTATAAATTTGGGCTTAAGTCATTTATTTTTTTAGTTATTTATTTTTTTGTTTGATTTATAATCAAAAGATATTTAGTTTTTATTTTTTTTTAATTTAATTGTTAGTCCTAATAACAAAAATACCATAATTTGGTTATTTTCATTCATGTAAAGTGGGAGAAAAAAAAAAATCAAAGATTGCAAGGAGAACCTAAGATTAAAAAAAAGCGAATGATTTGAAGATAATTAAAACATTAATAGAGAGAAGAAAGATGAAATATTGAGAATTAATTGAAGGTCAAATTGTCAATATTTTATTATCCTATTAACAAATTATAATCAATTAATTTAATTTAAAAGAACTATATATTTATTTTATTTGTTAGAATTATGATTTTATATTTATTTTATATATGAGATCGAGGTGTAAAATCTATTTCTAAATCGTATTAATGTTATTGGGTTGAATAAGTAGTATGTTGCGATCATAACCCAGTGATATCTGAACTAAATTTTTAGTTTTTATGATCCAAACCTAGAAGGTAAAGGACTAGAGATTGAGAAATAATCACAACACCTTAAAAATATATATTTAATTTAATTATATAAATAATATATTAATTATAAAAATTTGTTATAAATATTTTATAATATCTGAAAATGTTTAATATAAATCTCTTTGAGTTTAATTAATTACTTTTTTATTATATTTTCTAACATTGACACTTGATTCTGGTATGAAAATTTTATTGTTTGTTTTTAGTTTAATTTTTTACTTCATTTGCTTAATATATTTTATTTATTTTGTATTTATTTTTTAATTAAGTAATTATTTTATTTTATATATTATTTTAGATCTAACAAAAAAATCTTTGAAATTAGTAAAAAACCAAAATTAATATATATATATATATATATATTTCACAATACCCTGAATGAATCATATGAAAACTCAAATAGTTAAGTTAACCGATTTTATTTTTCTCTCTAAAACCCTTGACCTCAACCCTTAATGCAGTTTATATGCCAATTAGACATTTGATTTTATCTTTTATTCGCTTTGCAGCTTCTGTAAACGTAAGCCTCGAATTCTGGTTCATTCAACTTTATTTTTTAATTAAATAGAAACATTTAGCTTAGTTTGGTTTTATGATTGTGTTTTGAATTAATGTTTTAGGTAAGCTTCGTCTGGAAGATGAGGTTTTGTATTAAGGACCTATGTCTGCTGTCTCTCATCTTGCATATATTGTCTCGCATCTCTCGTCTACCAGTTGCGAGATCTTGTTAATTATCATTTGTAACATTTTGTTGATTTCCCAAATGTGAGATTTTGTTATATTTTAAATGCGAATTTTTTTTTATTTTTTAATGATAGATGCAAGACTTTGTTAATTTTCATATGCGAGACTTTGTTAGTTATTTATGATATGCGAGAGTTTTTTCAATGTTCAGCAATAGATGTGAGACAAATATTTATTTTTGAATAGTCATATACAAGTACACGATGTCTAAAACTTGACTAAATATTTTTAAACTAAATGGTGAAATTGTAATCCGTGATCTTGGTTTTTTAGAATACTTTGAAGAAAATAAATGGGATGTGTTCGTTCGAGGTAAATTTAGATTAAGATACTGTTGTGTTGATCTCATGAATTGTATATTAGGTTGTGATGGTGTTTTGGTTTCTTTGCTATTAATTGTTGATACTTTGGGTTGTTCAACTATTACTATTGATATAGAAATTGATGTTATTGTTGATGAAAATGTTAGAGATACAGTTTTAGGTTTATTTGAAGCTTCAAGTGAATATTTTATTTGTAGCGAAAGTAGTTATACAACGAGTTTTTTGTTATAAAACAAACAACTTGCTAATGTTGGCTGGGTTGATTAAATGAACGGTGTTGGGAAAGGGTTTGAAGAAGGTGCAATAGGTTTAAGATTAACTATTAGTAAGTTTGATTTACAAGAAGGTTTTACTTTCATATATTTGCATAATAGTAAATAAAAAATAAATGTTCATTGCAATTACAAAGATTCAAAGGGTTCTCCATGGAGACTTAATGCAAAAAATGATAGGTCTACTAGTTAATGTTATAACCAAAAGCATACAATCATTTATAAAAAACAACTTTGTTTTAGATATCTCATATCGTCTTTCATGGATTACTTTAAAGAAAACTAAGACGGTTGTTTATGGAGATAGTTTAAAACATTGTAGATTGTTGATAGTACAAGTGACTATTTATTGGAGTATTTGTCAAATATGTGTCCACGTTTCACTTTAACGCTATTTTGGCCATGCGATCTATACATTTTAAGAATCATAACTTGTGAGGAACTCATTCTCTCATGAGATGAGACGCCACCTATAGATTCTCATAAGTACAATTATTAAAATATATTTGTTACCTTTTGAAATATATATCACACTTGACCAAATTAGACAAAACGTTCCTTTGAAATTATCCATCCATGGTAATAACCAACATATCTCATACTCATCACGAATGAAATTCTAATTTATTTATATGTTAAACCTTTCATAAATAACGGGTTACCCATTCCAAATTCGATGTTTAGTTTCTTTATAGTCGATCTAGGTTGCCATTATTTGTAAAATAATTATTTCAAGAGTCTTAGTCTAATTCCTCTAGTTGAAATGCAATAATTTCACTTTGGCATGTTGGACTCGGACATGTTGGTAATCAATTGTTGCAGCAAATATCAACAAACAGACTACTTGAAAGAGTTCCCTTATTCAAATCAACACATCAAGATGTCGTTTGTACTGGCTGTCAATATGGTAAGTCACATCGACTCCCTTTTCAGAAATCTTTGAATCGTGCATCGTTGATGTTTGAGCTTTTACATTCTGATCTCATGGGTCCTACAAGAACACCAAGATTTAGTGGTTTCCGTTACATGATAGTTATTGTTGATGATTTCTCTCGGTATAGTTGGGTGTATCTCTTTAAAAACAAAGTCGAACCTTTCACACACTTTGTTGAATTCAAACAAATGGTAGAGAAACGATTCATTCCTGTTTTGAAGTGTTTACGAACTGATAATAAGGGTGAATTCCAGTCACACGAATTTTCTGAATTCTGCCGCAAATATGGTATTCATCGACAACTAACATGCCCGGATACCCCACAACAGAATAGAGTCGCCGAACGTAAGTTAGCACGATAAGAACCTCCCTAGAGAACTGTGGGCAACAGCTATACAATGTATCTGTCATGTGATAAACCGATTGCCTCCATGGTCAGGTACATCAAAATCTCGTTTTGAGCTACTATATACTATCAAACCTAATGTGAGTTACGTTAGAGTTTTTGGATCTCTTTGCTATGTTCATATACCTAAGAAAAACGAAACTAAGCTTGATCTGAAAGCAAGAAAGTGTGTGTTTGTTGGTTATAACGTGAACAGGAAAGGATAGAGATGTATGGATCTTGTCACTAAAAAGATTGTGACTTCTCGTGATGTTGTTTTTGACGAGGTCTCTAATTTTTACCCAACTGCTGGTCTGTAAGAAACTTCTGTATTTATGCCATTTGTTGAAACTGATCTTGAGCTGATCTCTGCTCAAGAAGATGACAGTGAGAGGGAGAGTTCAGAATTTTCTGGTCATAATAGTTCACCGCAAGGAGAAGTCGAACTCCGAAGAACTACAAGACCTAGAAAGATACTTATTTATTTAAATGATTATGAAGTTCAAGCAAATCAATGTATTATCACTTCTTATTTTATGCTAGAAGACATGCTGGAAAATGAGCCTTCATCCTATATTGAATATCAAGGGAAGTCAGAATGGGATAATGCAATGAAAGATGAAATTGTAGCCTTGGACAGAAATTCTTCCCGGGTTCTTGTACCGAAACCGAGAGATGTTGAACTGGTTACATGTAAATGGGTTTTCAAGTTAAAGAAGGCAGCAGATGGAAGCGTTTCTATACACAAAGCTCGTCTAGTTGCTCGTGGTTTCTCTCAACAACATGGTTTTGATTATGAAGAAATATTCAGCCCAGTTGCAAAGATGGTAACAATTCGTACTATTATTTCTTTGGCAGCAAACAAAGGCTGGACTCTTTGGCAACTCGATGTAAAGAATGCCTTCTTTTACGACGAACTGGATCGGGATATATATATAGAACAACCACCTGGTTTTGTTTCAAAAGAATTTCCAGAATATGTCTGTAAACTTAAAAAGGAACTTTACGGTCTCAAACAAGCACCTCGTGCGTGGTATGGTAAGATTGCGGAATATCTTTTATTTTGCGGTTATTATCCATCTGATTCAGATCCTAGTGTTTTTGTAAAAATTGATGGAAATTTAAATATTATGATCCTTCTGTACGTTGATGATATGATCATTACTGGAAATAATTCAACTGAAATCAAACGGCTAAAGGAGGATTTATCAACTCGTTTTAAGATGAAAAACTCGGGGAAAGCTAACTGCTTCCTTGGTTTAGAAGTTGAAGAAGCAGATGGCTATTTTCTGTCACAAAGAAGTTATGCTACTAAGCTTTTAGTCCGGTTTGGTATGGAAAATGCAAACTACACAAGCACTCCAATGGATCCAAGTCTAAAATTACACAAGAATGAAGGTGAATTATTAGATGATGCGACTCGGTATCGCAAACTGGTGGGTTGTGTTTTATACTTATCAGTAACTCGTCCGGATATTATTTTTTCAGTTGGAATAGTATCCCAAGTTATGAATCAACCATGTGTTGGTCACATGGCTGCAAAACGAATTCTTCGATATGTGAAAGGAACTTTAGAGTATGGGTTGATCTATCAAAAGAATACAGAGTTTTGTTTACGTGGGTTTGTTGACGCTGATTGGGCAGGCAATGTGAATGACAGACGGTCCACTTCAGGCCACTGCTTCAATACTGGTTCAACAACTATCTCTTGGTGCAGCAAGAAGCAAGACACAGTGACATTATCAACTGCTGAAGCTGAATATGTTGCAGCCACACTGGCTTCCCAAGAGTGTGTTTGGCTTACAAGACTTTTTGGAGATATCAATCACGTACTACACCTTCCTATTTTCATCTTTTATGACAACGAAAGTGCCATAAAACTTGCTCGAAATTTCGTGCTTCATGCTCGCACAAAATACATTGATACTCACCATCACTTTATCCGAGAGAAGGTACTTAATCAAGAAATTGAGTTGAAATATATACGGACAAATGAGCAGGTTGCAGATGGTCTTACTAAGGCTCTCCCCAAATCGAAATTTGAAGAATTCAGAGGGGCTCTCGGTCTTACTGATCGAAAGAATGCACTAAGGGGGAGTGTAAAAAATAGTGCACTATTTACTCAAGTTACAAGAAGCAGACACGCAAAAGACACACAAAGAAGCAGACAGCTCAAATGAATTCCTACCTACTAAATGACTTAGTGAAATAGTGGGAGTTATATTAGGAAGTCTCAAAGTCTCATAATTACTAAGAGACGTTTGAATCATATTTTCCATAAGTACTAAACCTTTTTGTTTCATTCCTCAAATAATAAAATCAAACCATCTGTCTGTCCAATTGTTTCATCTATCTGTTCAATTGTTTCAGTTTTGTCTGTTCAATTTCTTTCGATGGATTACGAGAACCAAACTGGTCCGGTGCGGCCGCTTACTATTTGCAGGCTGTATTCTCAATAGCTTCTAATAAAAAGATCGATATGTCATGTCCATATCCAATCCTAAAATTAATTTTGTACAATATTCATGTTGGGATCCGGATTGGTTTATAACCGGGTTGAAATCTGAGTTTCAAAATATAAATGTTTTTCATGTTGTTATTCAGGTTCCGAAATGTGCTGGTGTTTTTCAGTCTATTTCTCTCGATTAGTTTTATAGAATGTTGAACTTTTCAGGTATTGTTTATATTAGTGTATTCGTCCTGGATTGCTAAACACGAATTATGACATGAATTGATCAACCCAATGCCTGAATTTGAACGACTCATTCGAAAGTCCATATTTGGACCTGCTTATATTTGTGTTCAAGCTTGTATTACGGACAACAAGGTTCTTGTATGTAGCCGTTTTTTTTCCAAACCAGACAAAAACCGGTTGGTCCGGTAGGACATGATTTCGCCACCCCTAGTTGTAGACTAGTATGCATGTATAATGTTCAAGGTCTAGCTATTAGCTAATATGTGTTTATAGTTGGCAGTTTTGGCTACATATATTGGTGATGAAATCCTAACATTGTACAATTGTGCAAGAAGCTTGGCTGTCAAGGAACCTTTTTCCGGGCGAATGGAGTAACCTAATATTATTATTCGAGAGAGGGTAAAACTCTAGTTTTAGTTATTGACCCAATGTCTTTTACATCATAAGTTGGTGCCCTACAAATACTCATAAGTTTTTTTTTTCGGCATTTTAGAACCGGTCATCTTTTTGCAATCTATATCGAGCGATTCTTGCTTCGATTTCTCTAGTGCTTCAATGTTCAGCAAAAAACACGATCGGATGCGAATTTCTGGACACGTGTTATTCTAATGCTGGGTAACCATTTGTGTACATTTCTTGAAGGTAAATTAGGGCTCGGCCAAAATATCAATTCCAGATCAAATATTTTTATACTTGACTGTCTTCAGGGTTTAAAATAATAAAACATATTCCGTTGCCGGGACCCGAGTCTCTCGGGTGAGAGCCGAGTATCCTAACCACCTAAACTACAACGGAATGGTTGGACAGTATATTCACCTCAGGTACAAATTAACTGAACATTTTACTCAAACCTGGATTTTTAAAGGAAAATCCATGTCCGTACTGGTTTTTTTCCTCATCGGACGGAACCTTATCTTTTCCATTACTCCTGCCTCGAGCTGAGCCGAACTGTCGTGAGTGAAAAGAGGTGTTTGAGCTCGAGTTTGATTTGATATCAGCTTAGGCTCATTTAGCAACTCCTACTCATGCCCCGTGAGCCCTTCAGCTGAAATGCTGCATGTAAAATGTTTTATCTCAATGTCCTCGTATTTTCTTCCATACGAGAAGTTCGGATGACTTCCCTCGTGTTCTCGGATCTGCTATACGAGAATTGGACGTAATAATGGAACTAGATGATAAAGAATTGAATCTCGCGGTATCGTAAGATCAGCTTGTACATGCAGTAAAAAGAGGACCTTCTTGACCTCTTCAACTTGTTTGTATAATCATCTTTGGCTTTCATTATCTCACCAACATTCAAAAACACAAAAATGAGAAATACCAACTCGATTTGACACGATTGGCGTTAATTTCTACTTTCGTTATCACGGGACGCCTTGTCGAGCGATGTTTAAAGGCAAATCTCGTCTACTCGTGCTCGCTCTTACCTTCAGTACTTGTCTTTGTGGAGTATTTGGCTTTCATAATAGATCGAGCTAGCAGGACTGCACGCATTGTTGATGCTGCAATGAAAATTGCGACTAGATTAAAACTATCAGGAAAATTGATCATTTATAATGAACGAACGAGTAAGGAAATTCTCAATCCTCGGATCAAATATAATTCGAGAAAAAGAAGATGACAATGAAGAAGAAGATATTGTACATAAACCTCTTACAAGTTCTACAAAAGAAGTCATGAATCAAACACCTTCGGATGAATGTTCCGTAGTTCAAAACCCGGCATAGGATCCATTTCTTGAAGGCCAAGTTTTGTCTGGGCATCCTTCACTAACAAACTGGTTAACCCCGATCACCGAATGGGAGAGTGAAAAACACAACCTTTGTGGATCAACCGGCTTCCCATACGGAACTCCTTCTAGCTCAAGTCATTATTTCCCTATGATGTACGCCGAGACCAACTTTTTTTAAACATGTAACATAACTTTGTATCGAAAAGTTTATCGCTTGTATAAAAAAACATATAGCGATAACATATATAATAATAGTGATATTTTCGCCATTTATATTTCGATTGGTGTAGTACAAAGACCACCTAGCCTCTCTTTTCCGGATCATCCATCCTTTTTCAGTTTTCCCCCTGTTAATAAAGTGATAAGTAGGGGTGTCAACGGTTCTTCGGAACCGAGAACCAGACCGGGACCAAACCGATAAGGACCGGACCGAACCTTAACGGTCCAGTTTGCGGTTCCATTCTAAAAACCGAAAACCGAAATAAAAAATCGGTTAGGAACCGAACCGATAGAACCGATAAACCGATAGAACCGATAAGGAATCGAATCGATAAAACCGATAGGACCGAAGGAACCGATACGGAATCGAACCGATGAAACCGATAAACCGGTAAAACCGATAAGAAATCGGACCAATAAAACCGTTAAAACCGATTATTTATTATTATTATATATTCTTTTATAAATTATAGTACCAAAATTAATAGTTAATTACCAATTTTTTTAAAAAAATGAAATATCAACTTATAAACTTTAGTTTTTATATCATTTATTTTAATAAAAAAAATAATTAAAAATCAATTTTTAATTGATTTTATATTTTTTAAGTGGACCGAACCGGACCGAAACCGGACCGGACTGAACTCGGACAGAACCGAACTCGGACCGAACCGAAACCGGAACCGAACCGAACCGGACCGAACCGAACCGAACCGAAAGCTTAGCGGTTCGGTCCGGTTCCAAAAATTAGAACCGAAAGCTTAACGGTTCGGTCCGGTCCGAACCGATAAGCTTAGCGGTCCGGTCCGGTTCCGTCAAAACTCAGACCGATAACAGACCTAGTGATAAGGTAGATAAATATTGAGGTTAGTTTTATTTTATTTTTATTTTTTAGTGTTTAATTTCAATCTATTTAAATATTTAATTTTTATCTAAATTTTTAATGGATTGTAATTTTTTATTTTATTTTTGCAATAAGTGTTTTTTCTTTCAATTTTTTTAAAAGGCACAGTAATTTCGTACACAATTCTCAAATGTTTTTTTAACTCATTTTGATTAACAATCTATAAAATGTGTTTGATTTGTTACGGCTAAAAACTCTAGTTAACTATTAGAATTGATCATTTGTATTAAAAAATCGCTTTTTTTTATTAAAATAATTATTTTTATTGGTCTCTTTTACATCTGTGGTAATTTTTGTTTGTCTCAAATTGTGTATGCAATCTCCGTAAGTGTCTACGAATACAAAACAAATAAAACAGCTCGTTTATAAACAAAACAGTTAGACTTAGATGTGATCCCTTTTAATGACTAATCAAAATTCTTAGGGGATTTATTATTACGAAACATTAAGTCTTTAGATCATAGTGGTCCCTTAGATGTTGAGAAAAAAAATACCAATCTCATGTTCACGTAAATGTTGGAATTTTTCCATTAAGTTGGACCGTCACATGTCGTATCGATGTATCGAACTATCGTTAATATTAGTCCAATAAAAGTAATCATAAAGAAAAGAACGGACTAGTAGATAAAATATGTATCATGGAGGTAATTGTATAGATATGAGGTTTAATTCCGAATACTATGAAAGATTGGATTCGGAAATAAACAACTTAAGCAAAACGTAAAGTTTTGGGGTTATTTTGTAAAACAAAATAATACCGAGTTATGGTCCCTAAGAGTGGCAATTTAATAAGGACCGGTCTTCATTAAGTAACTGTCTAGAAGTTACAGACAATTAAGAGAGAAGAACCGTTACTGGTCTTCATTAAGTAACTGTCTGGAAGTTACAAACAATTAAGAGAGAAGTCTTCATTAAGTAACTGTCTGGAAGTTACAAACAATTAAGAGAGAAGAACCGTTACTGGTCTTCATTAAGTAACTGTCTGGAAGTTACAGACAATTAAGAGAGAAGAACCGTTTTCTCACTTCAGTTCTATATAAGAATGAGTTTCTCATTCTTAAAAGTAACGAGAGAAAATACAGAGAGAAAATCATTTAAGAAAAACAAATTGATTCTTCCTTCGAATCAATTACAAAAGTGTGTTTTGGTTGTCATCTCTTAGAAGAATCAATAACCTAGCAAAGGATCGCCGATCATCTGCTCTAAGTCAGGAATCTGAAGATCAAAGAATGTCTACATCCTGTAAGTATTTATTCCACATTATTATAGGATGATTTAACTTCATGGTTCAATAAGTTAGATTAGAAATCCGTAAAGTATTTCTAACAAGTGGTATTAGAGCCACCATGAAATTAAATTCTTATTTTTTCAGATTATAAAATTAGATCATATATATTAGATCTATATATTAGATATGATGTCGGTTATCGGAAATTACTCAAACAATTAAACAATTACGTGGTATAATTATATATCCAGTTAAAAGATGCCGTATGCGGCTACTATAATTAATATATTTAAATTAAAATCTGAAATTATTAATAAAATTAAATATTATATGATTTTATTAGTAACTGTCCTTTCGATACGTGACCACCAATAAATGTGTAATTAAGTTTGCTTATATATTATATAAAGTTATAAGTGAATTACAAATCAGAATTATATTATATCATTGAAGTTTATTATATATATAAATATATATTATAGTATATATATGAATAAGTTTTATATATATATAAATAAATACTATATTATAATATATATTTAGAATTATATTATAATATAATTAAAGATATATTACAATATTATTAAAGATATATTATAATATATTAAATTTAAGGTGTAAATTTAATTTGATTAAATTATACATAGACTACGAAATAGTTTAGACATTAAGTAAAGTAGTCGTATAGTATTTTTGAAATAATTAGCATGTTTTAAGTTGTCCGAACTTCGGTAAATAATTAATAATTCAATATATCGCCAAAGTGATCCCTATTGCTGAATTAATTATTTTAGAGTTTTGACAAGTCTATGATTGACAAGTATGTAAATGTTAATCGGCCCAAAGGAAGGTTAATGTTTGGCATAGTTAATCTTAGACACGAGATAGTTATTTGTGAATTGATCATTAAGAAAATTGAACTAGGAAAAATCGGCCCAATGGAAGATTTTTTTTTTGGTCAATTAGAAGGATCAACATTAATTATGCTCAAACTCATACATATACAAATTAATATGCTTGCCCAAAGGTATCTTATTGATGTTGTAAGAGTATGTTTTATTATGCTATGTTTATTTGTTAAATACTATGGAGGTTATATGTTAAGTGATGTTTGTGGCTATTTATTGTTTGTTGTTTGTTATGTTGGCAAATTCGTATTTCTATAACCTGGAAGGCAAAAAGGCACCCATACTTAATGGGAGCAACTTTGAGCTATGGAAAGAAGATATGTTGCTGCACTTGATGTGCCATGATTACGACTTAGCATTAAGGGTCGATGAACCTAAACCTCTGACTGATGACAGTTCTCCTACGGAGAAGAAAGAGTGAGAGGCGTGGGAAAAATCGAACAGGATAAGTCTAGGGATCATGAAACAAGCAATTCCATTAGCATTCCGTGGTGCAGTTCCACCTGAGATCACTAATGCGAAAATGTTTCTCGAAGAGGTAGAGAAATGTTTTGCCAAAAACGATAAAGTAGAGATTAAGACGCTGCTTATTAAGCTAGCCTCTATGAAAT
The DNA here is from genome assembly GCA_036936605.1 of Limnanthes douglasii subsp. nivea. NCBI lineage: Eukaryota > Viridiplantae > Streptophyta > Magnoliopsida > Brassicales > Limnanthaceae > Limnanthes > Limnanthes douglasii. The sequence goes on along the minus strand of JAUPFV010000001.1, from coordinate 392,072,629 downwards.
ATCGTGGCAAAAGGACTGTTCGTGAGCACATCTTGGATATATAAAGATGTTTCGAGCCAAATGCATTTACCTACCCTATAGATTTAAATGTGTTGCAAATGTGTTTACAATAACATCTCTTTTGATTGAGTTATATCAACAAAGGAGATGGATCGGAAAGAGAGGCTCATGAAATATGTTAGAAAGAACAATTTGATCCTAAATGAACTTAAATCAGATGTACTTATCAATGTAAATTCCACAGAACAAAGACGCTACCTCAACGTTTCTGTTACAAATCAGCAAACATCACGGGAACATATTTTATGATATATTTAAATCCAATGAAGTTTTCTAATTGATAGCCATTTGTTTCCAGACAAGTTATTCTTATACACGAAATCCAAAATAGATATATTACATAGTATGAGATTATACATTAAACTCTTGTTGTTACTGTATCCTTAACAAATTTTTGTTTGATTTTTCCAAGTGCGGCAACAACTTCTTTCATGTCGCCTCTTTCTCCGGGTGCACTGGAAGCACAATTGCAAGCTAATTCCAAGATGGAAGATAAGCAATTTATTTTGGCGGTAAAATGTCTTTCTCCTCTTTTTATCAAATTCCCATCTATCATCTCAACCATTCCATTGTGTAATGACTCTTTCACCCAATCTTTCAAGCTGAATTCTCCCCCGAACATTTCATCGGTAGGCTTTGTTCTTGTAAATGTCTCCATAACTAAAATCCCATAGCTATACACATCGCTTTCTATTGATATAATTCGCATTGATCCGTACTCTGCATTTGAAGTATATTACAAGTTTTTTAGCAAAAAAAAAAAAAATCAGAGTTGCCATTTTAATATAAAGAACATCACCTGGAGCCATATAGCCAATAGTTGCTAGTGTAATGGTCTCTGTCATTGACCTTCCTTCCTCAAAAAGTTTTGAAATACCGAAATCACTCAAATGTGCAACCTTATCTTCATCGAGCAAGACGTTGCTCGGCTTGAGATCACAATGTACCACAGGAGTTGAATAACCATGGTGGAGGTATTCAAGAGCTGCTGCTACATCTATAATGATATTCATCCTCTCTTTTATATCGAGAAAATAGTTGTGAGCATATAACCATTTATCAAGACTTCCATTGGCCATGAATTCCAACACCAAAGCTTTGAAGTCGACATCAGAGCAACTGCTAACAACCTTTACAAGATTCCGATGTCGAACATTTCGAAAAATTTCACTTTCAAAGTCAAAACTTTTAGACCCAGTCTCTGCCTGTACATTGAAAATTTTTACTGCAACAACAGTCTCGTCTGAAAGGACTCCTTTGTAGACAGATCCAAAAGCCCCAACACCAAGCACGCTGGTTTCATTAAACCCTTCCGTGGCCCGTACTATTTCTAGACGCGAAATTCTTCTCCATTCTACAAGGTTTGTCAAACTATCTTGGTTTGGAAGTCTAACGTTTTGTTTGCGACGTTTTATAAAGATTATAACACAAACAACCATCAAAGTCAATAAGCTGATTATTGGCAAAAAGATTTTGAGAAAGTGTTGTGAGAAAGATTTTTTAATTGGAGCAGTTCTTTTACATGGCGGCATATGAAGTCTTGATGAGCCACATAATGCATAATTTCCCATATAAGATAGAGCTGAAAAGTTCTCAAACGAACCTCCAGTTGGAACATTTCCTTCGAGTTTGTTGAAAGACACATTAAACTCCGTGAGGTGCTCCAATGTTTCTAAGGATTTAGGAATGGTTCCAGTCAAAATGTTGCCCGAGAGATCTAAATATTGCAGATTTATCAAGCCGCCAAACGATATCGGAATCTGATTTTGAAATCTGTTATTGGCTACAGAAAGATAACTTAGATCTTTTAAACTCCCAATACTAGTAGGTAGAATACCCGTGAGTTTATTTCTTGAAAGATCAAACTCGACAAGAACCCTAAGATTTCCAACATCTGATGACAAATTGCCAACTAGCGAATTTGATGACAAGTCTATACTCAAGATATCGTAAAGACTCCACAAGGTAGAAGGTAGAGCAGAACTTAGGTTGTTGAAGCTCAACCTAAGATGCCTCAAAGAAGTCAAATTCGTAAAACACGTGGGTATATGTCCTTCAAGATTGTTAGCAGCTAGCTCCAAAGTATTAAGTTGTTTGAGGTGACATAAATCATAAGGGATAGACCCTTGTAAATGATTATCTGAAACATACAATCCTTGTAGACTTTTTAGTCCCTTGAATGTTGTTGGAATAGATCCTTCTAGTTCATTTCTATCGAGCGCTAATGTTCTGAGACCAGAAAGGTTACCTATTTCTTTGGGTATTTGACCTCTTATACTGCAATTACTCGCACCAAAAACTTGAAGAGATGTGGAAAAATTACCAATAGAAGCGGGGAGCATTCCTCCAATCAATGGATTATCACCACAAGATAAAAATCGTAATTTTTTGCAATTAGTTAAATAGCTGAGAAAACTTATTCCTGAAGATTCCGAAGTTAAATTGTTCTTAAAAAAAAATGAGCGTTTCGAGATCTAACAAATTTCCTAATGTATGAGGAACAGGTCCCGAAAACATGTTACTTTGTAATTCTAAATGAATGAGTTTGGAAGCATTGGAGATAGAGTATGGGATTACTCCATTAAAATTGTTTCCCCATAGAGAAAGTGTCTCCAAATAGGGAATCCCAAAACCAAAAGTAGAAGGAAGAGTACCTGTCATACAATTACATTGAATTAAAGGTGAAAACAAGATATAAATTGATAAACTCGCGCTGATGTATGAATAATTAAAAAAAATTACCAGATAGACTGTTATTAGATAAACCCAGGCTTATCAAAGAAGACATGTTGAAGATAGAATGTGGAATAGTCCCGGTGAGTCCCATACTTTCCGCATGAAGTATCTCCAGACCGAAAGGATTGCTCAACTCCTTTGGTATTCCTCCTTCCAATCAGAAATAAAATTCTTTCAGCTTTACAAATTCATTTATTATATTATATTAATAAAATATCTCACATTAAATTAAATATCAGGTGTGTCAAATATTTTTAGTGAATTTGTTATTATAAAGTTAAATTAAGAACTAGAGCTTATGAAATTTGGATATTGCGTCAAATAGATAAATGATAGTAGCTGCATTAATACCTTCGAAGTTGTTTGTTCCAATGTATAATTTCTTGAGACTTGTTAAATTTCCAAGTGTGTAAGGTATTCTCCCCCTGAACTTGTTCTCTGACAATCCTAGTACTTGAAGATTGCTGCAGTTTCCTAAACTTAAAGGTAGCTCTCCTTCTAACTCATTTACCCAAATGGAAAGGTATTCTAGATTCGGAAGAAAATCACACATATTATTTGGTAGTGTACCAGACAATCTGTTGAATGACAAATCTATTGTTTGCAGGGAGGACATTTTAAAGATGGATGAAGGTATATTTCCTGAAATAGCGTTTTCTCTAATTCTAAAGCTCTTTAGGTTGACCGATTTACCAAATTCAAAGGGGATATTGCCTACTAACAAATTGAATCCCAAATTCAACTCCTCCAAGTTTAATGAGTTGAATAGAGAGAGAGGGATGGTGCCGGTATGGTCCCTAGCCATGTAGGTATATTGCCAGATAAGTAGTTTCTACGCACTATAATAGATCGCATACGACGTAACTGAGAGAGCTCTCTTGGAAGCTCCCCGTGAAAACTATTGCTGGTGAGGTCTAGAGATGATAGAAATGATAGGTTCCCGATCTCTGGAGGGACAGCTCCCGCAATGCCCATATTCGACATGTTTAAACCCATCACCCTCCCATGACGACCACCGCAAGAAATGCCGGTCCATGTGCAAACGCGGGCAGAGCTCGGCCAATTGGAATCTATATGCAGGACATTAGGGTGTAATTTCATTATACGGGTTTTAATTTGAAAAAGGGTAGCTTCATCGGCTGTTAAGTTGGTCACACCGTTAACAACCAAATTAGCCCGGAAACAAAGAAGCACCAAAAAAGCTTGAATGAAATGCATTGTAATTGGAATGTGTTTATTATCACTGAGGAATGTAAGTTTAGAAAGTTATAGATTGTGTCTGCAAGAACCTACATTATATAGTTATAGTTGTATTTCATATGGACCACTAACGTTAACTCGAGTTACGAGGCTCAACTACAAAGTGGAAAAGTAGGGAAGCAAGTCAAGGTCTGCCCTTTCTACTCATCACAGGCAACAGTCCAAATAAATACAATGTCGATAAATATGCAACAAAAGTTGTTGGCAGATACAATGTAGATAAGTATGCAACTAATGCTGAGGTATAGAAGCCAGTCATGGGGTTCCCTTCCTTATCAATGTCTTTCCAGGAAACTACCTACATTGTTTAATCTTTTGTATTTAGAATGCCAAGAGTTGGAAAAGAAAATTAAATTTTTTATAATATTTTAATTTAAAATAATTATTTAAATTATATGGGGCGACAAAATTAATATTTTAAAACAAAAAATTGCAATTTTATTTGTTTTTTATTAAAAAAAAATTACTAACAAAAACCAAAATAACTACGTGAAATAGTCTGTTTCGTTTTTTTAATCTTTTGTCCGGCGTAAATTCTATAAATATTGAAAAAAAAAAACTAATTTTCGGAGTAATTTTGCATTTTTTTTAACAAATCCCTTCAATAAAATTATAGACAGACTATTTGCGTGTTCTTATCTCAACGGATTTAGACATTAAAACGAAGAGTTGATATCACTTTTAGTAATTTCCTACTAAAAATCTTTATCAAACCGATTATTATTTTTATTCGAAGAAAAAATGGCAAAAATATGTCGTATTTTAGAAATAATTGGTTTGAGGAAACGTTTGTGGTCAAAGTATAAGGTTGCGAAAAATGTAAAAAAAATTACATTTTATTGTTACATTTTAAAAAGAAATGATGTAGAATATAAAATACACGATACATTTATAAAAATAGCTAGATTAAATCTTAACCTATTTTTGTTATATCTCAACCTTCAAAATTTATAGTTTTGGATTCCAATTCGCCTGATCTTGATTTATGCACATATAATAGCATGTTTCGTATTTTATGGATTGATTGATAAATCAAAGATGTTTCGAGACGGATGAATTTACCTACCTTATAGGTTCAAATGTTCATTGCAAGAACAAAGATTAAAGGGTTTTCCATGGAGACTTTATGCGAAAGATGATAAGTCTACTACTTTTATGGTTGTTAAAAAGTATGTCCAACATCACGCTTGTGGGACTAATTTTTGCAAAGAAAGTAAGAAGTATTTATCATCGGATTTGACTCCATTGGGATACTTGATTGTGTTATGACCTATGTTGATGTTATAGCCAAAAGCATAAAGTCATTTATAAAAAAAACAACTTTGTTTTTTATATCTCATACTGTCTTTCATAAAATGCTTTAAAGAAAGCTAAGACGGTTGTTTATTGAGATAGTTCTACTTCGTATAAACTACTTACTTTAAAACATTGTAGATTATTGATAGTACAAGTAACTAGTTATTGGAGTATACTTTGCAAACTAATGTTTTCAAGCATAATTTCATAGTATTTTACTCTTGTCTTCAAGCTTTCTGCTATTGTCATCCAGTTTTATTTATGAATGTAATTTTTAACAGGGAAACATAAAGGGGTATTGCTATCTTCCATTGTTAATGATGGTAACAATAGTGAGTTTTGTTCACTAGTGTTCACTATTGTTCACCATGTATAACCAATACGATAGACGTGGGACTTGATATAATCAATACGATAGATGTTAGGTTATTATATAAGCAATATAATAGATGTGAAACTAAAAAAATGTGAGACACCCCATATGATATAATCAATATGATAGATGTTAGGTTATTATATAAGCAATAACATGCTAGATGCATTAAGAAGATGTGAGACCAACTCATAATAACCTCATATGAGGTAATAGATGCAAAACCAAGATATATTTCTCTGTAGCATACATATTGTTAACCAAGTACATGGATGGTGATAGATGCGAGCCCGATTCATAATAACCTCACATGAGATGATAGATAACGAGACCAGTATATAATTCATTGTATAAGACTAATTCATAACCAAGTACATGGGTGGTGATATATGCGAGGCCAACATATACTATACTAATACGAAACCACTTAATAACTAATTAGATAAATAATTCATATGTGGGACTAATAGATTCAAGAATTCCAAATAGAACAATTCCAAAATATAAACTAAAGAAAATTTAACATAAAAAATAATGAACAATTGGAAAATAGAAAATGAAATAAAATTCAAAATTCAGTTTGACATTGTGTCATGTGGCTCCTTATAGAGGAGGTCACTTCTTCATTACTTTCATCATTTCTAATTCTAAATAGCTTCTTATTGCGAGACTTCTTAATATATCACTGGGACGGAAGCGATGCACGAGCATTAGAAGAATATCGAGTTTTGAACTTTCATGTAAGTAGGGTTACGTTGAGGGGAGAATTTTGAGAGTGAGTTGAATGTTTAACCATTAAGGTTTCTATGAATTTATATAGAGATAGATTAAAATATAGTTATTGAAGTTAGTGGTAAAAAAAGCCTTATATAGTTAGTATAAGGTATTTTTATGATTTTTTTATGATTTCTTCATCTCGAAGATTGCAAATATCCTTTTGAAAGCTAACACTTATCACAATCAACCGTATGCATGTTGAAAGCTTCTTAAGAGTTGATAGATGGGAGACCAATATATATTTAACTGTAGAAGACCAATTCATAAATGAACAATTCATAATAATCAAATATGATGTGATAGATGTGAGACCAATATATCATTAACTGTAGTAGAACTAATTCACAACCATGTACATCATTAAGCAACATTAAAACATACATACAACTCTGATTGTGTTTACATCATTAAGGACCATTACAACATACATACAACTATGATTTTGTTTAAATCATTAACCAATGGTATATAAGGATTATATCATTAACCAACGCTAGATAAGGATTTTCACCAGAATCTAATTGTGTTTTTATCATTACGAAACAACTAAAATAACTTTGATCTTCATAATGTTACAATGTCATCAAGTGTTTCCCTCCAATTTTGGCCATTTTAATAAAATATTTAGCGTACTCGCAAATATTACGCCATAATTGAGTTTTCAACATTTTGTTGAGGGGTTTATTCTTTTGGAGGTATGTAATATGTAAGTTATAAGTTTAATCAATACATTTTCTCACAGAGATATGCAAGAAATTTACATAACGTGCGGGATAAAACATGTCATTATATATGCAGGACAAAACATAACATGTCGGACAAAACATAACATACAAGATAAAATAAGACAAGATAGATGCACGACAATACATGACACGCGAGACCATGTATAACCAACTTTGTACGAGACTAATTCATAACTAACTACATGTGAAATGATATACGCGAGAAAAAAATATGTGAGACCATGTGTAAACAAATTCATGTGCGAAAAAATCATGCAAGAAAAGTTCATGCGAGGCAAATTTATGCGAGACAAATTTATTACAAAACTAATTATAAAACTGTAACTAGGTAAAACTTACAAATTTTCATTTATTCTTTTGTGTTTTATCTACTGTTTTGGCACCTTTTGGTGCCAACATTTTTAAATTTATTATTTGTGACTTTTTTATGCCGATTATCGATAATGTCTAATGGTTTTTTCCATCTCATGGTGTTTTTGTGAGAAGTAGAACGAAGATGATACATGTTTTGTTGTCCCGAAATTCATCGTTAATAAAAATTGTAATATCTAGATTTTCATGTATCATGTGCTAATTAAAATAATACATATGCAAACACATGTTTTTTATTAGTTCATACATGTTGTAAAATTGTAGGATTTTTACAACTAAACGTCGAAAAACAGATTTTCTTGTAAAATCGTTAATGAAAGTTGTAATATTTAAGTTATGTTAACTTTCCTTCAAAACGAACGGTAGGTACTTTATTTTTTTTAAAAGCTTCCAATATATATAATATTCAATAACCTATATAATGTCAAAAAAGAAACAAGGAGTAAGTTAGTGCAGCTGGTCTTCACTGACTATCTCCATTATATGAGTAGTAGAAATATGACATGCTAATTTTGGAATTGTTCACATTATCGAAGCTATTTGTTTTTTTTATTTTTGAATCAGTTCTGATTTATGTTATTCCGTGACTTTAATTATTGATGTTACTAGGTTTTCAAATGGTCACCATTTTGTTTCGATTGTAAAGTTAATTTTTTCTAGGATTATATATTCAGAACGATCCAAAAATAATTCAAATGAAGGTTATTTTTCCAATTGTTTCTGGAAAAAGTGAAACCAATATATTAATAAATGCACTAGATGAGAGGTGATAGAGGCAAAACATGAAACTATATGAGAGATGCAAGACGAGACATGATGAGAGATGAGAGACAAGATGATGCATGTGAGATTTTAAATATTTTACTGTAATTGGATTTACTCTTCGACCAATGTAGTCATAATATATTATCGAGCAAGTTGAAGATTATGGAGTGCACACTTTTTAGAATATATTGTGATTAGTGTTATGTTAAAATGTGGATGTTATTGTAAAAATTTATTTAAATTTTGAATTTTCAAAATAACCGTTTATTTTACCTTTTAAATGATATCCACTTTTGGATAGTTAAACTGATTTGACAGTTTGAATTTTTTTGGTTGAAATATGTGTTTTATTTTTGGTTCAAAAACAAGACGAACAAAAGATCATTCTCTAAATGTTTAAAATAAACTTTCTAGACTTTATCCGATTTAGATTTTTTGGAGAACCGCCGAATATATATATCATTATGAAATTATCTAAAAAAGACTTCGCAATTAATCGAGAATCATACACTATTCCTAACAAAAGATTGAAATATTCTGTGTATGAAGATTGAGATGAAAAGATTTGTTACCATGTCTTAGAATAATCCATAATTAGATATTAAAGCATCAACTGGACTATGGTATCATTATCGTACAAATGTGTATATAGTAAATTTGATAACGTCGGTAAAGGAATTATGATTTTTCTATATGTGGATGACATATTGATTTTGCTACTGACCAAAATCAAGTTGATGAAACAAAGAAATTTTTGTCATTTAGTTTTAAGATGAAGTATTTGGGAGAATGTGAGATGATTCTCGGTATAAAAATCAAGCAAAAGAACACTAATATATCGATTTCGCAATCTCACTATATTGAGAAGATATTAAATAAATTTAATTTTAAATATAATTATCTGATAAGCTCACCTATAGATCATAGTCTTAAGCTTCTTCCTAATAAAGGTATTGTTGTTTCTCAACTTGAATACTCAAGAGCCATTGGGTGTCTTATGTATGTCATGACTAAAACTAGGCCATATATTTTATTTGTTGTTAGAAAGCTTAGTAGGTATACTAGAAACCCTAGTTCACATCATCAGCAAGCTTTAAATCGAGTATTCAAGTAATTAAAATGAACCATGGATTATGGTTTCTCTAACACTGGATTTATTCTCCGTACTTGAATAATATTCGGATGCTGAGTTATACTTCCAATATGGAAGACCTATCTTCCACAAGTGGATGGGTATTTCTACTTAGGGGAGGATCTATCTCTTGGGCATCTAAGAAACAAACTTGTATTACTCATTCAATAATAGAATCAGAGTTTGTGGCATTAATAGCAGCTAGTAAGAAGCTGGATGGCTAAGAAATTTAATGTATGAAATCTCATTGTGGTCAAATTTGATATCACCTCTATCTATCAGATGTGATAGTGAAGCTGCCTTGGCCAATGTCTATTGACAAGTTCACAAAGACAGGTCGATACACTTAGGTGTTAGACACAATATGATTTATGAGTGCATGACGCATGATGTTATTCCAGTAGATTTTTGAAAACTCAATGTAATTTAGCCGATCATTTAAGTAGAGTACTTGTGCACAAATTGGCTATTAGGATGAGATTAAAGTCCATTTGAAATTTCTGATGTTGAGATACCCAATTTCCATCTAATATGACATTAGGTGTTGCATTCAACGTGGAAAGCTTAACATCTAGAGATTGAAACATATTAGTAGTATTATCCCGAAGTATGTGTTCAAGCATGCAAGTTGTGGAGGATGAAGTTTATCTCCTTAATAGTTGTTTTGAACAAATTGCATATGCATGTGCAAGAGTTAAATATCTACCTATTTAAGCATGAAGTTTAGCCGCTTTAAGAAGCTAGGACTTGGCTTTGATATGCTTAAGAAGGATAATGACACAAGGCTAGTAAATTTTGAAGGAAGAAGAACGTTTGAAAAAGTAAATTTATTTGTATATTATCTTCAAGTATATGGATAGTAAAGGTTTAAAACTTAGTGATATATTAATATCCGACTATTTGAAATGTGTAATATACTAATATGAAATTCATTCGTCACGATATTACATTTATAAATAAATTTGTTACTTGTAGTGATTTTGTTTTAGTTAATCATGAATTGCACTAAAATAGGGGAAGATTGTTAGATATTTTAGTATAATTGGATTGACTAGTCGACCAATGTAGCCATAATATATTATCAAGGAAGTTGGAGAGTGTGTATTACACGTTTTTTAGAATATATTATGATTAGTGTTATATTAAAGTGTGGATGCTATTATTAAATTTCATTTAAATTCTGAATTTACAAAATAGTCGTTTACTATACATTTTTAATTAATATCCACTTTTGGATAGTTAAACAGTTTTGACAGTTTGAAATTTTTGGGTCGAATATATGTTTTATTTTTGGTTTAGAAACAAGATCGATAAAATATCATTCTCTAAAAGTTCAAAAGAAACATTTTGATTTTATCCGACTGAGACTTTTGGAGAACCAACGAAAGAACTCATAATTATCCGAGAATCATACTCTATTTCTAACATGAGACCAGGAAAATATGAAAGATGTGAGGCTACACAAAATAATAGACGAGAGGCCATGAAATAAAGATACATGTGAGGCAAAGCAAAGTTGGATGTGTGAGGCCATGAAAAGATTATCGATGCTAGGCGAGACAAAGATAATAGATGAGAGGCAAGAGATGATGACATATGATAGACTATGAATAATAATATATGGGATAAAATATTACATATGCGAGGAATTTCACATAAATTTCACTTATTTTTTTTTTATTTTTTTATCATTTTCTATCCGGATCACCTTCTCCTTCACAACATAATTCAATTCATCATTTTATGTGTCTTGAGTAGGATTCTACTTTTGTAGGTCTTGATGAGTAGGAATATATTTTTCCATATCTTGTTGTACAATGACATGTTCTTGTATAAATCTTTGTATCTTAGTAATTTGAGATGAAACAATAAGAATTTACAAAACCAATAAAAAACGCCAATATGCGGAACAATGACATGTCTAAGAAAATGTGAAAAGCTCCAAGACAATACAAGACATGCGAGACCATATATACGAGACCTTATGTGAGACCAGGTATAACATGATATAAGTAAAAAACTATCTAATACACAAATAATTAAATAGGTTCAAAAAATACATGAATATGTAGATTTTTAAAATATTTTATCAAGATTGAAGAATCTAGATCGCCTCTTTTTTCAAAACAACATTCTGATATGTTTAACTTTTGGTCGAATCACCTGGTTCGAAAAAATTTCCTAGTTTAGAATAATCTTCAAAGCAACATCAATACGCTTTTTCAGAGACTTCCCAGCTTTGCCTAGCTTGTTTCACCAACTACGATGATCAGAACTCTTCTTTCAATCATCTCCATTTAATAAACGTTTCCAACAATCCCCACTTGACGAAATATCTTATTTCTTGAGAGAACTTTTGCGCAGAGAAATATCTTTCCATTTGAATTTTACTTTAGTGTAAAGATAGAAATGTTATGTCATAAAATATTGATAATCAGAATTTTTAACCAACATCTAATGTGGCCTAACAGACTATCTAACACATGTAATTATTTTTATCAAATATTTGTCCACGTTTCACTTTAACACTATTTTGGCAATGTGATCTATACATTTTAAGAATCATAACTTGAGAGGAACTTATTCTCTCATGAGAGGAACTCATTCTCTCATGAGATGAACTAATTCTGTCATGAGATGAGGCGCCACCTTTAGATTCTTATAAGTACAATTCTTAAAATATTTTTGTTACCTTTTGAAATATATATCACACTTAGACCAAATTAGACAAAACGTTCCTTGGAAATCATCTATGCATGGTAACAACCAACATATCTCACACTTATCACGAATGAAATTCTAATTTATTTATATGTTGAACCTTTCATAAATAACTGGTTACCCATTTCAAATTCGATGTTTAGTTTCTTTATAGTCGAACTAGGTTGCCATTATTTGTAAAACAATTATTTCAAGAGTCTTAGTCTAATTCCTCTAGTTGTAGAGTTTATTGGTTTTCGAGCTAATGGTTTGGTATACATATCTATGAAGTTCTTATAAGAACATCTGTATGAGACCGATATAATTTCACTTTGAATTAGTTATCTACCGTATCCATATTTTAAACTTATATGTCTAGACTTTCCATTGTATATGCCATTGTATGCTCTAATTAATATTGCTTAAGTATCATAATGTATTTGTATTTCCATACTTCTCTTTAAAATGGATGGTATCTTGAACAAAAGATCTCTTAATCATTCACCCGTTGCGACAAACGCTATGAACTCGGCCATCATAGTTGAGTGAGATATACACGATTGTTTCTTTAATATATAAGAAATAGCACCACTAGTAAATATAAACATCATTTTTCGAAGTCAATTTTTTATCTGCTACTAGTGATACAGCTCGCATTTGTGTATCTCTCAAGTACCCCATGAAAATTAGAATATAATAATGGCAACTTAGTTCAACTATAAAGAAACTAAATATCGAATTTGCAATGAGTAACAACAAGTTATTTGTGAAAGGTTCAACATATAAATAAATTAGAGTTATTTCGTGATGACTGTGAGATATGTTGGTTGTTACCATGGATGGATAATTTCAAAGGAACTTTTATTCCAATAAGGCCCCAGTGTTCTATATGTTTCAAAAGGTGACGAAAACACTGTAAGAATTGTACATATGAGAATCTAGAGGTAGTACCTCCTCTCATTAGAAAATAAGTTCCTCTCATGTGAAAATAAATATGTTTAAGCCCATATAAGGAAAAAACAAGCCTACATACCTTAGATGCATTCCGCGGAAGTATCTTCATCGAGGTCTCTATTTTGGAATTCCATTTTGACATCCATTTACTAAATTTTCAAATTGTATACCGATGCCATTGGAAATAAAATCCTAAATACTATTGTCCTAGTTATTGGAGAATATGTGTGAAAACAATATATTCCTTATTTTGCACCTTTTTGCTACATATCTTGCTTTAAAATATTGAACGGTTCTGTTTGTGTGATATTTCTTTCTAAATACTCATTTATAACCAATTAGTCTCAAAATAGAAGTTAAGTCCACTGACTCACAAGTGTGATTTGATATTATTGAATTTATTTAAATAATTATAGACTCTTGCCAAAATACAAAATCTCGTGACACAATTTTTTCTTTATATGATTTGAGGTCGTCTTCTAAAGAAACACTATCAGAATCTTTTGGGTGATTTCTTCACAACTTCCTTCTACTAAAAAGAAGAAATATGTTGACATTTTATCTCATTGGAACCTATATTTTTAGGTCTTTTTTTCCCTTTGACTCCATGGTTTCTCACCAACCAAATGTAATTTTCTCAAAGTTATTTCCTCATTTTCTATAGCTATTTGTATAATATTATCATCATATAATTTGGATTGATAGAACTCAGCTTATTTTAATTCAAGTACGATAATAGATTTCAAATCTAAAAGCATATAAGATTGATATTGGCCACGTAAACAATAAACACACACCTTATAGCTTTAGCACCTAATTTTACTCTTCTTAGATTTATGTTTTTGCAATATGCTAAATACCCACACATTGGAATAGTCAATTTTTGGTTTTATCCATAACTCATATCGAGAGATTTATGTTTTCTTTAGAACAAACAAATTAAAAATATGATATACAGCTAAATCAACCTCACCCGATATATTAATGTGAAATTTTGTATTAACTAGCATGTAATTGGTCATCTCGATTAAAGTTCTATTTGGTACCCATCCAATCTATTTTATTACGATGTGTAAGGCAACGAGCATTGATGAATTTTTATAGGATCTTCAGAAAACAATAGAATATTTTCCCAATAAATACTCCCCATCTCTATCACTATGTAAGATTTTAATCTTCGTGTCTAATTGATTTTCTACTTCGGCTTTGAAGATCTTAAACGTATTAAAGGGAATATTTTACCGTTTACAGGTTGGATAAATCCTACCCTTATTAGTAATCCTTAAAAAATATATAGGTAAGATCACAACCTTTCAAAAAGAACTTCTTTTGAGAAAATGAGTTTTCGAAGAAACACAACTCTTTGTTTGAGGCCTTTTTCGTGACCAACCATGTTCTGGTCGCGGAAAATATCATGTTGCATATGTTATAAAATAAATAACTGATACCAGACTGCGTCGATCGCGATAAAAGACCCTATGGCGAGAAAAAATATGTATATCTTCCTCTTTGATGCAATCAACTTTATATTGATTGCAACAAAAGCTCTCTAAACAAATGTGGGCTCCTTTATCGCGATCAGCACTAGCGCGATCGCGACAAACCTTCACCAGAAGACTTCCAAACTTGTTATACCTTGTTTCACCAACTCTAATAATTGGAACTCTTCTTCCATCATCCATATTTAATCAAATTTTATAATAATAATTCTCTATATGTTAACTTGACAAAATTGATTTCTACTCGAATGTTTGATATTTTTGTATATTATTCGTGTATACAAGGATTAGACTTTGAACCGGGTATAATATCTTTAGTACTTTAATATGACTTCTTATTGTACATTTTTAGTATTTGTTTGGTGAATAAAATATTAAAAAAATTGAAAAAGGGTTCATACAAGATAGCTAGGGCATACTCTGAGGAATGCAATGACCTAATAGAAGTCAAAGCAAGCTAAGTAGATGTGGTAAGCGAAGGAAAGCAAGTACTGACAAAAGACAAAAGGTCATAGATCGAACAAACAAAAACTCGTCAGGGCCGAAAGACAAATCCCTGGAACACTAATGAAAACCGATGGGATGGGAAAAACCGAGAGCAAGATAGACATAGAGCGAGTAAGGCGGAAAACGGTGTGTCGGTCGGTCCAGTACCTAAAGAGTTGCAAAAGAGAAGACAAGAAAAAACACTAAGTTAGTAATAGGGAATAAGGGGGCATCAGATCTTGGTGCCATGGAATCTAAACCGAAGGTCAGAGAAAATTTGGTTAGATACCAGAGAGGCAATGGATGGAGAGGATTCAAATATTCTTGAGTTCTTCTCCCTCTAGACATGATAAATAATCGCGCCAAAGCAAGTGCGCCAAATGTGAGAGTTTCGAGAGTGAGACCAATTTGACGCCTCGCGGATCTAAGATTGCCAGCAATAGGATGTAATAGAGAAGCCCAACTTGGAACTAGCAAAGTTCCAGAGACTCTTAGAGAAACTAAAATCGTAGAGGAGATGAGAGATAATTTATTTGGACCAGAACAATTAAGATCGATGAATATATGTTTAGGCTATATAACGCATACCATTAACCGTACACTTTTTTCTCATACATAGTTAAAGTTCATTTGTATTAGCAAGAGATAGTGTTATATAATTTATACAAAAAAATAAATTAAAATCTATACAAACACAACCGTAAATGTTATCATAAATATTTTTAAAACAAAGCATGTAGGATAGATTTTTTACAACAAAGTAGGACAAATGTTTTGAAAAAAAAAATCGGACAGACTTGTTTCATTAGTTTAAATTTTTTATCATACTTGTTTTGTTTCAAAAATAGTATCGTTTCTTTCAGAAAACCTTTCGAGCTTTCTTTCGGAAAATTTGTTTTGTCTATTTTGCTTAGAAAATCTTTCATGCCTATTTTTTTCAAAAAATCTTTCATTTTTTTGTTTCACATATATGTTTTGCATGTTTTATTTCAAAAAAATATCTCAAACCTGAATTATTTCAAAATATATGTCATGTCTACAACTTTTAAAAAATATTTCATACGTGCTTTATGCCAACAAATTTGTCAGTGTTGTTTTGAAAAATATGTCAAACCACATTCTTCATCAACTAAATATATGTTTGCTTCTTGCGTAATGCCTCTCTATTAGATGAAGGTGAGATTGATATTACTATTTTTTTTAAACTGTAAGAATCTAGTTGTTCTAACACAAGTTGGGTTTAGAAAATTAACGTGAGTATTTGTTTTTCTTTGCAGATCTATATTCACAAGTTAATAATGAGTCGTCTAAAGAGAATTCACATAGACCAATAGCAGTTTCGAATTTTTTTTTATCCTTGTCACATCTATCTTTAATGCATTTTTTATGCGGTTTCACCATTTTCGAATGCATGGCATGTAAATAGGTGAGGTGGAAGCTGTTAATGTTAGAGATATTAGGCTAATTAATAAATATATTTTATTATGTATAACACAAACATAATTGAAAAACAAGGACCAATAACTAGATTTTTTACATAGTTGGCTAACCGATATAAGATTCAAAGCAAGGGTGAGACATAGTAAACATCATATAATAATGTGTGAAAGGTCGAAATAGAGCCAATACCCTCTATTGATATAGTTGTAGCATTAGCAGACAAAAAAGATATGGGTAAATATGAGATCACGAAACAAAGTTTGATGCATAAGGTGACATATGATGAGACGTACCATAATCCAAAATCCATAATGGTAAATCAATACCTGAAGTGGAAGATGGTGACTAGCCGGAGTGATGTGCGGATGTAGACATGACAAAGTTCTTCAGATTGATACTAGTAGGCTGTACAAACTCACATTTTTCTATCATATTTGCAATATGAATCCCCAATCTTTGATCCAACAAAATAAAACAATCGAGAGATACCAAATCCAAATCGAAAACCAAAATTAAATAAAATACTCAGTGCATTTCCAAATTGAACCAAAATCCAATTGAAATCACAATCGAAATCTAAATCCAAATTAAATCAATATAAAAAACTAGAGTCAAATCAAAGTCCCAACTCAAATCCAAACTCAAATCCAAATTAAATGTGATACGTCTGAAGGTCTTTGGTTTACTGAATCCGCGCTAGGCGATGTTCGTATGAGAATAAATGATAAAGAAGTGTTCGTATGAGAGTGATTTTAGAGAGAGAAACGAATAATGTAGATAGAGAAGTGGACAAAAGGAATAAATATCTCAATCATTCATCAATCATTGGCCCATTCCCCAAAAAGGGAATATCATTTATATAGAGTATGAGATATGTAGTGAAATTATACATTTCCCATTAATAAATGAACTTTCTCACCCACTCTTCTACTATTTGTAAACAATTTTTAGCGGTCTAACATCTTACCCCTCTCGATCCTTATGTTTGCTTTAGTTTAGCCTTTAATACATTAAATGATACCTTACATATATAATAATAATAAAGCTTGTTATTAAAGCCCATATTTTCCTTTCCATATCAGTAGCCCCCCAGTCCTTGCGAAGATGTACGAGCAATGACTGATTAGCATCTTAAATTTTCCTTTCCTTTAAGCCTTTTCGGATCACCTCCTCGGATCGTCACTCCTCCTTGGATGGTAACTCCTTATTGGATCGGGCTTCTTACAAAGTTAGCTTCCTCTGATCAAGAAACATTTTGGACTTTGGTACTTAGCTACCCTAAATTAGCTTTTTTACTTTACCTTCTCGGACTGCATTTTATAAAGTCTGTTTGTGTTTAAAATCTTTCTCTTGGTCATCATGACCTCATCCTACTCTACTTCCTTTTCGACTGGGCGTGCATTTGTGTCAAATATCTTTTAGATCAACATCATTACTTCTTCTAAGTGTCAATCATCCATAATCACACATTTTTTAGCATGCTTGTATCCTGGGTAACGTGTCGACGTGGATTTTCTTTTAGGCTGACCCTTCAACTTCCTTTATCTCTTCTTCTTTAATATAGCAATATCTTGTTGCATCGTCAATTAAAATAATTAATTAATTTTATTTCCTAACAAATGTGTAGTATGGAAATCATATAAATCAATATGTACTAGTTCAAATATTTTAGAAACTCAGTTAACATTATTAAAAGATATATGGTTATATTAGTTAACATACAAGTCTTACATTTCTAATTATTTACATCAACAAGAGGTATACGATTCATTTTTTACGTGTTTCATAAACATTAACATTAAACATAAACATACCATTACATAAATATATAAAGCCTACAAATATAACATGTTTTGACAATATATATTTTCTAATTTCATATATTTGCCGGAAATCACAATTCTTCAATACAATACCAGACAAGATATTCCTCTGAATCCCGGAAAATATATTATATTTTTTAATAATATATATTTTCTAGAATTGAAAACTAACACAACATTTCTTAGTCCTTTGATTGAGTTAGTTACCGCATTTCTCATCTTTAATAAAGATCCATTTTTCATTGGTTGAAAATTATTGAACGAACAAAGATCTTTGAATGCGTGACTTGTTTATTCTGAATCAACCCATCATAGAAAATTATCTTATGCACATAAAATGCTTCAGGTATTAGTAAACATAATTCTGAATTAAAATCGCACCTTGCTGTTTATCAAAATCATTAGGCTTCTTATTGGCATAATTATTGTTGTTTCCCACAAACTTTCTTTTGTTATCATTTTATGTGTTTTTATATTGTTTGAATAATCCAATATTTTGTTACCCTGAGGATTATTGTTCTTTTCTTAAGCGGTTGAAGACTCTTTGATCTTAAAATGAGTCTCATGTTCAAACCATATTTTGCTTGTTATGTTTTAAAGCGTGTTTAGAATTTTTCTATGATAATAGTAGTTCGTGTTTAACAATAGACACCGAAACACATTCATCCATTTAAAATAGACTTTTCCCTCGTATAATTGGAACCATTCATTCGGGCTAATTTGATTTTAAAAAAAAGCAGCCTTAAAATGATAAAATAGATCGAACAAAAGAGTTCGAAATGAATTAACCTAAAAAAATAGTACTTTCACACTATGAGTCTTGTCGTTAAACTGAAGTTTAAAGAAATAGAAAGATTACCTATTTATATTTAGGTAAATTTAGAACTTGTGTACCCTCTTATTTCAATTTCATGTTTTAGTCTTCTCAACTTTTTCATACTCAATAATCTTTCTAAAACACTTACCACAGGTAAGTTTAATGTAAGCTTAGTGTTTTTCAATATATATATGTTTATTTTTATTTTTAAATTATTTTGTGCAAATATTTAATTTAAAAGATAAATATTAATATTTGTTAATTATTAACGGAATTTGACTTTTATTGAAGTAACTAGTGTGCAAATTCCAAATAATAAAAATGTTTTGAGAATGGGAGTAGATTTTTGAAAATATTATACAACATAGTAATTAGTATATTAATTTGAATAACTTTTGCTATACGAAAATCAATTGTGAGTCCAGACGCGAGAATTAAACTTCAGATTGGGCAGAAATATGTTACTAAAAGTCCTTATCTGGGTGTTGATGTATTTTACAAGTTAGACAATTCAAAAAGGCTTAAACTTCTAAACTTCATGTGCGATGAATCTCTTTCAGCAGCGGCTATGCCGGACTGGATTGCCGATCAAAGTTCAAAATTTGCTGCAATGAAAGTGGAAGCTAGAAAGGAAGCTGCTGCAGCAAAAAATTAGCAGAACAATCTGAAACAAAAGCTGCAGGATGAGGTAGCCAAAGCTAGAAAGGAACACTCTTGTTTCACAAATAAAAGCTGAAGCAGCTGAAGCTCATGCTGAGAAGGTCGAGGCAGTTGAAAAATGTACCAAAATGAGGCGAAGATCAGATGCTGTTAGAACGGAGCCTTATTGGCTTTAGATTTGAATGGGAATGCCTTCTGGCAATTAAATGGCTATGATGGGAAATAAAATATCTTGTACCAAGATAGGACAACCACAGATGTAGGTTCGCTTGGGGATCGGTGGTCTCTATTTGAAGAAGATCAAATGGAAGAACTGGGAAAGTATATATCTCGCCTGAGGCGAAAAGAAAACACTAAGTCAGAAAAATATCAAGCCGTATCTCCCAAGGCTGGAGAAGAGAGCTCAAACCAAGGTTATTCCATATATTAGTTAGCACCCAGGCATGTAAAGCTTGGTTTCACCTCCCCGAGGTCTCTTACATTCTGTCTCCTATTTTTGAAAGAACTACTGTCCTTAGCCTACATGGGAAATTTCACCATGAACTTATCTGACATAGACAGAAGATCCTCAGCCTATGTCATCCGATCATTACTGACCACGACCCCAATGCTTTTATAATATGAACTTTACATTATGATTTTGTGTGGCTCGGGCCAGTGACTTTGTCGGGCTTTTTTTTATGATTTGTTGTTAGGTGTTGTTTTATGATTCCCTAAAAGTGTAATTTTTTTTTTTTTTTTATTGTTACAATTGTAAAAGAAATGATATAGAATATATACAAAAATGTATCTCAAGCTCCAAAAATTATAGTTTTGGATTCTAATTCACCTGATCTTGATTTACGCACATATAATAGCATGTTTCGTAATTTGTGCATTGTTTGATAAATCAAAGATGTTTCGAGCCGGGTACATTTACCTACCCTATAGATTCAAATGTTTTGCAAAGGAGATGGATAGGAAAGAGAGGCTCATGAAACATGTTATATAGGACAACTTGGTCCTAACTGAACTTAATTGGGAAGTAGATATCAATGCTTGAACAAAGCATAATATGCTACCTCAATGTTTGTCAAAAACTGATTTCAGCAACATCAATGATAATATATTTAAATCCAATGAAGTTTTCTGATTGATAGCCATTTGTTTGCAGAAAAGTTATTCTTATACACGAAATCCAAAATAGAAATAGTACATAGCAAGAGATTATACATTAAACTCTTGCTGTTATTGTATCCTTAAGAAATTTTTGTTTGATTTTTCCAAGTGTGGCAACAACTTCTTTCATGTTGCCTCTTTCTCCGGGTGCATCGGAAGCACAATTGCAAGCTAATTCCAAGATGGAAGATAAACAATTTATTTTGGCCGTAAAATGTCTTTCTCCTTGTTTTATCAAATTCCCATCTATCATCTCAACCATTCCATTGTGTAATGACTCTTTCACCCAATCTTTCAAGCTGAATTCTCCCCCGAACATTTCATCGGTAGGCTTTGTTCTCGTAAATGTCTCCATAACTAAAATCCCATAGCTATACACATCGCTTTCTATTGATATAATTCCCATTGATCCGTACTCTGCATTTGAAATATATTATATGTTTTTTAGCAAAAATAAAAACAAAAATCAGAGTTGCCATTTGAAATACCAAAATCACTCAAATGTGCAACCTTATCTTCATCCAGCAACACATTGCTCGGCTTGAGATCACAGTGCACTACAGGAGTTGAATAGCCATGGTGGAGGTACTCAAGAGCTGCTGCTACATCTATAATGATATCCATCCTCTCTTTTATATCAAGAAAATAGTTGTGAGCATATAACCACTTATCAAGACTTCCATTGGCCATGAATTCCAACACCAAAGCTTTGAAGTCGACATCAGAGCAACTGCTAACAACCTTTACAATCTTTAATTTCCTATTGGTTAATCTGTTGATAATGTGTTTGAAATCTGCAGGCCTTTTGTGTGTCTTTTGCTTGTCTTCTGTCTGTCTTTTGCATGTCTTTTATGACAAAATCAGAGTTTAAACCTCTGCAGCACGTTTTGCTTAATTGTATCTTTTATTTAACTTGTATCAGTCACTTAACGTGTGTTAGTGACCTTTATATGTATTTAAACAAGCATTTCTAGTAAATGAATTAAGTCATTTTCTTTTCACATTCCAGTAACTCCTCTGCCTCTCTCATTTTCATTCACTCTCACCATTAACCTTTGTCTTCTGCACTAACAACTATTAGCTAATATGTGTTTATAGTTGGCAGTTTTGGCTACATATATTGGTGATGAAATCGTAACATATGAAAATGAACGACACACAAGCCTGTCGTCATCTTCGAATTTCATCATATAATTCTTGAATTGTTCGATGTGATCATCAGGATCATGCATCACATCGAACTTCTCCACCTTTAAAATGTCAAAACGCTTCGAAAGCGTCATGGAACAAATTTCATCTATCAACGGAGAATTTCTCCAGTCAAAACTTGAACGAATTGATCATCAGTTCCCATTGTGATATATAGATTCTTATTAGTTTCAGCATACTGATTCGAGGGATTTCCTTATTGCCAAGTTGAACGAGGAGTATTATCCTTCTTAGATTTACTCTCATTTTTATCTTTCCTCAAATAATCTATGTATGATTCCCCTTTCAAAGAACCTATGTACCTCTTAAAACCCGAGGCTGTACGTTTGACTTCCTCGTCACTAGAAGTCACTAATTTATGTTTATCTTTTTTCTCCTTTCGAGATGAATATCGCTCTTTATGAGACATAAAACGTGTTTTTTTGTGCTCAGACTTAGCGTGTATATCATCAAAAGATCGATCTGACTGACCTTCCATCTCGGTCTTTTCTATTTCTGTTCTAACCTCGGATCTGAGCCTTGCCGAGAGTATCTCTTGTTCCATCTGTTCAGATTTCTCATTCAATGTATTAGTTTTATCTAAGAGCTGATTCATTCGCGCCTCGATATCAGATTGAGCTCAGATCAGAGACAATCCATCACTTCTATTTCCATCCTCTTTAAATCACCTTTCACAATTTCCACCGTTTACTGAAGCGTAGGATTGTTCTTAGGATTCATCCTATGAATTTTAACGAGAATATACAACTAGATTGTCTCAATTTCGAAAAGAATAAGCCACTAAGTTTTCTTATTCAGTCCCCCGTGGAGTCGCCAATTTGATGAGTTATTGTTTTGCCTTAGTAAATTGTTAAGAGATAATTCTAAAGAGAGAAAGAGCTAGAGAGTTTTTAGAGAGAGAAAGTACAAGTAAAAATGAGTTTCAAAGTAAAAGTGTTCAACCCTTTTATTAGAGTTGCCTTGCCCTTTATATAGAGGATCCAGGACTTAGTCTCAAACTGAAATATGTTACAAAAGAGGACTAATTGTTGTTTAGTCCTTGACAATTATACATAGTTACAAATACTATCTAAAACTTACATCCGTTACAATTTTAGGACAAACTTACATTAATTATAATTAGATCCTTAAATTTACATTATTTACAATTTTATCCTCAAAATCCTATTTTCATATCAGACCTAAGGATTTTGTATGGACACCAAATTTGTCAAGCAACTTTTTCAAAGATTAAGGAACTTTTGTTATCACCAGAGATCTTTTCTAAACCTCAAACTGGATATCAAATATTTTTATATATAGTAGTGTCCAATTTTACTATGTGTGTTGTTTTGATATGTGAAGATAAGAGAGTTTTAAAACCACTCTATTATGTTAGTAAAATTGTGTTGCCATCGGAAAAAGGTATTTGAAACTTGAAAAATTGGCTTTATCTTTAGTAGTGGCTGCTAGGAAGATGTTCCCTTATTTTCAAGCTCAAACTATTGTAGTTTGAATTTGTTTCCCACTAAAGAATGTGTTACAATGACCAGAAATTTCTGGTAGACTGACCAAATAGTTAGTATAATTGGGAGATTTTGATTTTACTTTTGCTCCTCGAACGACTATTAAAGCTCAAGATTTAGCTGATTTTTTTGTCAAATTTCATTTGAGCTGATTAGATGAAAGGATAAAAAAAACGTTAATTCCAGAAACTTTGAAGTGGGTGGTTCGAACTGATAGTGATCCTAGTATATTGGGATCTAGTGAAAGAGTTCAATTAGTTGCTCCTTTTTGGGAAACAATGTATCAAGCTATTCGATTTGGCTTTTCATACATCGAATAATGAGGCTGAATATGAGGTTGCGTTAGCTCGTTTATCCGAGGCAAATCATATGGCATGTGTATTCGTGGCAAATCATATGGCATGTGTATTCATGGCTATTCGTGGCAAATCATATGACATGTGTATCCGAGGCAAAAAAATATGATGAGAAAGTTTCCATGGATAGTGTTATAGGAGAGTCCTTTGACTTTAACACGATCAGAGCAATGTAAATATGATGAGGAAGTATTTGTCACTCCATACATAATTTGAAGTGATTGGAGGTCTAATTACCTTAATTTTTTATTAAAAAGAACATTACCTCAAGATACACAGTTGGCTAAAAAGTTAAGGTATGAGGCCCATGGTTATGTCGTATTAAATAGAGTTTTATACAAAAAAAAACATTTAAGTAAACCATTGTTGCGTTGTCTGGGTAAGCAAGAATCTAAGGGGATTTTATCTGAGTTGCATGATGGTGAAGGTTCGGCTCACTGTTGTTTCAAGTCTTTGACGATAGGGTTTTGTTGGCATGTTATTATTGACCTTCAACTATGAATGATGCTAAAGTTTTAATTCAACGTTGTGGTACTTGTCAACAATTTTCCAATTCTATACACAAACTAACGATACCACTTACTTTAATATCTGAAGTTATTCTTTTTCTAGATGGGGAATAGACTTGGTACGACCATTAGTTATGGATTTTGGAATACGTCAAATGATCATTGTGGCGGTCGATTACATTTTGAAGTGGGCTCAAGGTGAACCATTATCTGGTACAGAAGACAAGGTTGTTATCAAATTCATTGTGAATAATATTTGTTATCGCTTTGGAATTCCTCGGAAAATTACGACATATAATGGTCCTTAATTTAACAATAGAGAAATGACTTCTTCTTGCGCTTCGAGGGGTATCACACGG
Source organism: Limnanthes douglasii subsp. nivea (assembly GCA_036936605.1). Lineage (NCBI taxonomy): Eukaryota > Viridiplantae > Streptophyta > Magnoliopsida > Brassicales > Limnanthaceae > Limnanthes > Limnanthes douglasii. The sequence goes on along the minus strand of JAUPFV010000001.1, from coordinate 392,047,637 downwards.
TATTTTCTACACCTTTTCATCCCCAATCAAATGGTTAAGTGGAGGTGACTAATAAGTTTATTCTGGAGAGTTTGAAGAAAAGTTTAATAGGTGTTGTAGGGAAATGGCCTAACTATTGGCAAGAGGTATTGTCAGCTTATCGACGATGTTAGCCTTGCATAATTTAGTTTACCTTCTTATAGGTTACTACATTATTCTAAAGACACAAATGAAGAAGAAAAAATAACATATCTGGACTTGATTAAAGAGAAAAGAGTTGGAGCACATTTGAATATGACTCATTATCAAACTTTGATGAGGATTCGTTATAATTTGAAGGTAAAAAAATGAGGGATTTTAATGTAGGTGAAAAAGTCTTGAGGAAATTATTTCTTAATACAAAGGACAAGAGACTTGGTAAAATGGCCCTAAATTCGGAAGTCCTTTATGTGGCAATACATCGAATAAAGTTGTGTACATATCGCTTTTTGTGATGAACAAGGCAGATTACTTCAACACCCTTGGAATATAGAAACTTTAAAGCTATATTAGGAGTAATTTTTTATTTTGATACTTTTTGAATAATTGACATACTCTTTCTTATCATGTTGGGCTATGAAGGTTTTAATGAGGTGTTACGTATACATTCGAGGATATTAATAAAATTATGTTTTGGCCAATACTTATTTTATATACAAGTATTGATATTATCTTGGTAAATAGTCAAAGATTGGTCATCTTTGAAGTTGTTGACCAAGAGTAACTGATTCTATTGGAGGTGATAACGTTCTTTAAACTCACTGATTGTATTCGAGGTGCTAACATTCTCTAAACGCACTGATTGTATTCGAGGTGCTAACGATCTCTAAGCGCACTAATTATATTCGAGGTGCTAACGTTCTCTAAATGCATTGGTTGTATTCGAGGTGATAACGTTTTCTAAATGCACCGGTTGTATTCGAAGTGCTATACCTTCTTTAAATACACTGTTTTTATTTAATACATTACAAATTTATTTGTGACATATATTGGAATTCGAGGTGATAATGACTTGTTCATGAAATAAAAAAGTATTCATGATAAGGTAAAACTTGGCAAATAAATGTGGAAAGAGAAAAGTATTTGTTTATTGAATTAAAATTTCGATCTTACAAAAAGATGTTTTTGAATGCCAAAAAGTTAAGCATTCAAAATAATGAGTCATGAAGAACAAAAGATGACTTTATAACAAAAAACAACAACAATCAATCATTATCTTTGGAGTTCTCTTCATAGGAATCTCTGTCTTACTGAGTAGCATCCTCATTTTCGTTTGAGTTCGTCTCTTCGGAGAAATCAGTTGGTACAGGATCGAAGGTTTCACGAGGATAGTTCTCTATGAGGATTAATTCTCCTTTTGGATTTGGAGTTTAATTATGATTTTTATTTCGATTTGATTTTTATTAGAGTTGACTTTCAATTTGTATTTATATTAAGATTTTATTTTGATTCTGATTTTGATCTTGAACTGATTTGAGTTTGGACTTTGTTTGTATATACTTTTCAATTTGGAGTTTATTTGGATTTAGATTTCAATTGTGATTCCAATTGTATTTGGAATTGGATTGAGTTTTTTATGTGATTTTGGTTTTTAATTTGGATTTGGTATCACTTAATTTTTTGATTTGTTGGATTAAAGATTAGGGGTTCATATTGGAAATATGATACGAAAATATGACTTTTTATAGTCTACTAGTCCCAAACTGAAGAACTTCACCTGGTTGATGAGGAACACGATGGGGAGGATTCATATAAGGCGTCTCATGAAGATCACTAATTCGAAGTACATTTTTAACATCCAATTGAAATATCTTCCATTGGCAAATAGATGCAACCGCAATAAGAGTACGTACTGTCATTATTATTTTCACTGGGATAAAAATCTCCTCATAATCCATACCATACTTCTGCGAATACGATTTTGCTAATAGATAGGCCTTATATCTTTCAACATACCCATCCGACTTTGTTTTGATTTAAAAACCCAACACAATAGATTATATTCTTACCTGGTGGAGGTTCAACCATATTCCGTGTATGATTTTGATAAAGAGAAATACAATCTACCATCATAGCATTTTCCCATCTGGCCACAAACACTGATTTAATCGGGCCACAATAACATTAGAAGAGAAATAGTTTTCGGGTTTGTTGTGTTCAGCCAGAATCAAAATGTCATATCAATAGGAAAATAGTGTCAGTTTTTTATTAATTTTTGAAAGTACGTTTATCAAATTTATAGTTTCGATTTGACCAATTGAATTATGATTTGTTCTATGCTTTAAGAGAAATCATTGCTAGAATAATATAGTTTTTTTAATTGTAAAACACGTTTGATTTTACACATTGTCTTTTCATATGAGTTTGAATTTAAATTGGAGTTTGAACTTCGATTTGATTTGATTATTGGTTTTATTTGGATTTGATTGAGATGTTGATTTGATTATGGTTTTTTATTTGGATTTCAATTGTGGTTTTAATTGAGATTTTGAATTTGAAAATGGTTTGATTCTCATTTTGGATTTTAAGTTTAATTACAATTTTGATTTTGATTTATTTTTTATTAAAGTTGGCTTTCGATTTGTATTTAATTTTATATTTTATTTTGATTTTGATCTCGATCTGATTTGAGTGTGGAATTTGTTTGAATATAGTTTTCAATTTGGATTTGATTTCGATTTAGATTTCAATTGTGATTCCAATTGGATTTGGAATTGGTAAAACACGTTTGATTTTACACATTGGCTTTTGATATGAGTTTAAATTTAAATTAAAGTTTGAACTTCGACTTGATTTGCTTATTGTCTTTATTTGGATTTGATTGAGATATTGATTTAGTTATGATTTTTTATTTGGATTTCGATTGTGATTTTAATTGAGATTTTGAATTTGGACATGGTCAGATTCTCATGTTGGATTTGGAGTTTGATTACGATTTTGATTTGATTTCTATTAGAGTTTGGCTTTCCATTTGTATTTGGATTTTATTTTGATTTTGATCTGATTTGAGTTTGGACTTTAATTCAAATATAATTTTCAATTTGGATTTGATTTCGATTTAGATTTCAATTATGATTCCTATTAGATTAGGAATTGGATTGAGTTTTATTATTTGATTTTGATTTTCGATTTAGATTTGGTATCTCTCAATTGTTTGATTTTATTGGATTGAAGATTGGGTATTCGTATTGCAAATATGATAGGAAAAGAAGACTTTTACAGTCTAGTAGTACCAAACTGAAGAACTAAACTTGGTTGATGAGGAACACCCGGGGGAGGACTCATGTAAGCCATCTCATGAAGATCACCATTTGGAAGTACATTTTTCACATCCAACCGAAATATCTTCCATTGACGAACATATGCAACCGCAATAAGAGTACGTACTGTCGTTATTTTTTCTACTGGGGGAAAAGTCTCATAATAATCCATACCATACTTCTGCGAATACCATTTTGCTACTAGATATGCCTTATATCTTTTAACATACCCGTCAGATTTTTTTTTTTGATTTTAAAAACCTAACAAAAATAGATTATATTCTTACCGAGTGGAAGTTCAACTGTATTCCGTGTATGAGTTTCACAAAGAGCATTAAGATCTAAAACTATGGTATTTTGGCATCAGGTCACAAATAACATCTTTAATGGAACCACAAAAGCATCAGAAGAGAGACAGTTTTCAGGTCTATCGTGTGTATTGACAATCAGGAGATCATATCAAGAGGCAAATACTGTGAGTTGTTTATGAATTTTATAAAGCATGTTTTTCAAATTTATAGTTTCGATTTGACCAATTGAATTATGATTTGGTTCTATGGTTTAGGAGAAATCAGTGCTAGAACAATATAGTTTTTTTTATTGGTAAAACACGTTTGATTTTACACGTTGGCTTTTGATATGAGTTTAAATTTAAATTGAAGTTTGAACTTTGACTTGATTTGATTATTATCTTTATTTGGATTTGATTGAGATATTGATCTGATTATGGTTTTTTATTTAGATTCTGATTGTGATTTTAATTGAGATATTGAATTTGGACATGGTCAGATTCTCATTTTGGATTTGGAGTTTGATTAAGATTTTGATTTAATTTTTATTAGAGTTTCGCTTTCGATTTGTATTTTGATTTTATTTTGATTTTTATCTTATTTGAGTTTGGAATTCAATTTGAATATCGTTTTCAATTTGGATTTGATTTCGATTTAGATTTCAATTGTGATTCCATTTCGATTAGAAATTGGATTGATTTTTTTATTTGATTTTGGTTTTTGATATATAATTCTCAATGTAACGATTGAATAAAATAAAATAAATAATTTAGGTTCTTGATGGTGATGGTGCTGTGAATTCGAGGACGAATTCTTGTCAACCAGGAGAGGATGATGTAGCCCAGAAAGTCAAAACAAAAGCCTTTTTAATTTTATTTAATTTTATTCAAATATCTTATGTATTTAAATCAAATCGAATTATATTAAGATTTGATTTTATTTTATTTTAGAATATTTATTTTATTTCCTTGTATTAAAATTTAGGGTTTTGAGAAGCTCTTATATAAAGCCTCATATGCCTTAAGCTATTTTAAGTTTTTGGATAATATATTTTTATCTCTGAAAATTTCAATTTTTGTTACCCTTAGATTTGGGTTGCATCATGTTACTCTTGAATTAGGGTTTCATCTATCGTTGATTCTTCTTCAATTTCCGCCGCGTCATCAGTTTACCCACGCCTTAGGAACTACACAGGCTGTAATTTGTCAACCAGGAGAGGATGATGTAGCCCAGAAAGTCCAAACAAAAGCCTTGTTCATTTTATTTTATTTTATTCAAATATCTTATGTATTTAATTTTACCGTAGGAACTACACATGCTGTAATTTCTCAACCAGGAGATGATGATGTAGTCTAGAAAGTCCAAACAAAAGCCTTTTTAATTTTATTTTATTTTATTTAAATATCTTATGTATTTAATTCAAATCTAATTATATTCAGATTTTATTTTAGAATATTTATTTTATTTCCTTGTATTATAATTTACGGTTTTGAGAAGCTCTTATATAAAGCCTCTTATGCCTTAAGTTATTTTAAGTTTTTGGAATAATAGATTTTTATCTCTGAAAATTTTAATTTTTGTTACCTTAGATTAGGGTTTCATCATGTTACTCTTGAATTAGGGTTTCATTTATCGTTGTCGGTTTCTTCTATTTCCGCTTCACTACCATATTGGTATCAGAGCCTAACAATTCCTGCTATGCAGATATAGGAATCATGTTCCGGGTACCTCTTGATTTGAATGCTAGAATAGAGAACGACATCTTCTAGTCTACCTGCACAATTAGAGGAAGAATTTGTAAATTTGTAATTGATTCAGATATCTATGAGAATCTGATTTCAGAGGAGGCTGTTCAGAAACTGGCGTTGAAGACTGAAGCTCTTCCATACCCGTACATACGGTCAGGACTGATAGAGTACACTGAGGTAACAGTTTCTAAACGGTGTCAAATTGCATTTTATATTGGTAATTACAAAGATACAGCATGGTGTGAAGTAGTTCCTATGGACGTTTGCCATCTAGTTTTAGGACGTCCATGGCGATTTAAGAGAAATTCTACTTCTGATAGTAGAACAAATTGATACAGTTTTGTGAAAGATGGTATCAAGTTTATATTAGTGCCATCTAGAGTAATGTCTCCAAAACCACCACAAGTTAAGGAGTTGCATGCTCAAATTGCACCAGCTGTCGATCTTAGTTGTGATGCTAAAACTGTGTCTGACTCCGTGTTTGACAAGCCAGTCTATGATACACATATTTTTGAAGATGTATATGGGTCGGTATTTGACAAACCAGTCTACGATGAGTATGATGATGATTGGGATGATGAAGATCTAATTGACATTGAGGAGAAACTTGTAGATCGAGATATCGTCTCAGGCTTCAATACACCAGACTACAACGCTTCAGACCTTCTATTGAAGAAGCACTATAAATAGCAGATTTTATTGTGGAGATGCATCTTCCACGTATTTTATGTTATCCTAAAATCAAACCTTTGATTCGGTTTTCGGTGGATACATGTTGTCGTATTGGAAAAATAGAAGATGATATTTTGTGTTTGATATTATGAATAAATTGATAAAAGAAAAATATAGTGTTTTAATTGGTAAAAGACTAGGTTTTGTAATAGAAGCTGGAGGATTTTTGTGTGATGGTTGGCGAAATAAAAGAAAGTCTTACAAGTTAAAAATAGAAGATTGCAGTGTTTTGAATCTGCTGGCAGAAATATACTCTGAAGAACTTGAGAAGCCATCTACTATTCAACAAAGAGGAATTGTTCTTTTCTGCAAGGGTTTTGATGTGATACAACAAGCACAGTCTGGAACTGAAAAGACAACAACTTTTTACACGCGCAAGGGTGATGTTGTGCTTAGTAAATGGGTTGAAAAAGCAGACATGGAACAAGTGGGTGGAGTTTATCTTGTTCTTGCTTACCACAGTAATGCCAATGACATGGTAAAGAGGGACAAAGCTGAGAAACCACTTCTTGACAAGAGCTGCAACATTCAAATTTTCACCTCTTACACCCTTATGCTAGTACCAGTTGAAATCAACGGTGAATACGCCAATGTTTTTGCAGTTCTGTCAATATTTCAGCGTTCCGAATTCGAGGTCGAATTCTTACCAACCGGGGAAGGATGATGTAGCGAAGACTGCAAACAGACTGGTTTCTTACCCAGGTATCAGAATTGGGTCAAAAAGGTACTCAAATCGAAGATTTCGACAAGCCCATCAGATTTCAAATATGTGACTTAGTCACAAAGTTTGATACCCAAATTCGACATGTACAGCCTCCGAAAACCAGTTTTAATATTTTAGGGTTAATTGTATTTATTTATTTTAATTTAAAACATTTATGTAATTTCCCTTATTTGGAATTAGGGTTTTGGGTAGTGCTATATAAAGCATCCTATACCCTATTTTGCCGTCAGACTTTGATTAATTGAATTTTGAGAATTGTTATTCTGAGTCTCCTTATTTCTCTAACCTAGGGTTTTATCGTTGCTTCTTCTTCTATTTCCGCTGCGTCATCAGTATGTCCATAATAGCGCACTTAGATAATTTTAAATCAATTATAATGGACTTGAAGAACATAGATATAAATATTGAGGATGAGGATCAAGCTTTGTTTGTATTTAGATCGTTACCAGCTTCCTATGAAAACTTCGTAGATACTATTATGTATGGTAAGGATAAGTTATCGCTAGCAGATGTCAAGCAGGCACTAAAATCAAAGAAGATGAGACACTTGCAGCCAGACAATCAAGCTGAAGAGGAAGGTCTTATGATTAGAGGAAGATCTAGAAGCAAAGCGAATTCTTTATGACGGAAGAACTGGAGGTCCAATTCAAAGGTAAAGCACTCAAACTGTTATGAATTCGGTGAGAAGGTTCTGTACAGGAGAGATTGTCCAAAATTGAATGGTAAGAAGGGAAATCAAAAGGAAAATGCAACAAACATTGTTGAAGGTGTGAACGATTCCGACGACAGTGAAAACAGTGGTGGAGGATATGTATTGTCCGTGAGTTCAGACTTTGGGAAAAAATCTTGGGTACTCGATACTGGCGCTACATATCACATGTATCAGTTCAAGCAGTGGTTTGATACTTACAAGCCAATGCAGGGAATTGTCTATTTAGGGAACAATCATTTGTTGACTGTTGCTGGTATTGGTAACGTCAGAATCAGAATGTTTGACGGGGTTGTTAGAATCTTGACGTGCTGGCATATTCTTCGGTTAAAGAGAAACCTGATTTCTCTTGGGACTCTAGACTCTGGGTGTTACAAATACCGTGCAGAAGACGGTGTAATCAAAGTGACAAAAGGTTCAATAGTATGCATAAAAGGCAGTTTGGGAGATGTTGCAATAGCATTATCAGAGAATAGTAGCCAAAGTAGGTAGGAAAATAATTTATGGCATTGGCGTCTTTGTCACATGAGTGACATAGGATTGGCTGTTTTGGGAAAGAGAGATTTGTTGAAAGGATATAAAGCAGAATCTTTGGGATTTTGTGAGCACTGTGTGTTTGGTAAACAAAGTAGAGTCTAATTCAGCAAATCTCCTATAAGAAAGACTAAAGGGACAATGGACTACATTCACTCAGATCTTTGGGGTCCAAACAGAATTCCATCCAAGAGTAGAGCGATATACTACATGAGTTTGATTGATGATTATTCAAGGATGGTGTGGGTTTACTTTTTAAAAACGAAAGACGAGGCATATTCAACATTTGTCAAATAGAAGACAATGATTGAGAAGCAACGAAGAAAAAAAATCAAATGTCTCAGGACAGATAATGGGTTAGAATATTGCAATCGTGAGGTCATCGAGTTCTCTGAAACTGAGGGAATAGTGCGCCAACGCACTTGTTCTAGAATACCACAACAGAATTGAGTCGCAGAAAGAATGAACATAACGCTTTGTGACAAGGCACGAAGTATGCTCTCGCATTCCGGTGTTGGAAATAATTTTTGGGCTGAAGCTATCAATATAGCGTGTTACTTGGTGAATCGGTCTCCATTAACGGCTATTGATTGTAAAACTCCTTTTGATATTTGGGCAGGATTGTCGGCTGATTATGGGCATTTGAGGATGTTCGGTTGTCCTGTGTATGCTCATGTGAGAGATGGTAAGCTTGAGCCGAGGGCAAAGAGCTGTATATTTCTAGGTTATGATACTGAAGTGAAGAGATATAGGTTATAGTGTACCTCTCCAAAGTCTCGAGGTTTTCTCATTAGTAAGGACGTTACTTTTAATGAGTTTGCTTTGAGAGAGAGTAAAAAAGAAGTATGAGAAATGGTCGAATCCAAATCGGTTGTGAGTAAACAGGTGGAGCTTAAAGTAGAATCAGTTCCTAGCATGTCCAATAATTCAAGTGGTTTTGACGTGGATCCAGAATCAGGAGGTGAAGCATCAGCATCAGATGATAGTGATATGATGCGCCCGAACCAGAACAACAACCTTATAGCAAATTAACTAACGAGTTTACTTATGCGAGAGAAAACATGGAACCCTAACTTCATTGTTTATTGTACTCAGAGTATTAATATACTTAATCAATATGTATGATAACAACGATTTCTAATTAGATAACTTGAAATCAGTATACACTACCTCTCTGTACACGTAAACCAACCACTTAAACAACCACAAAAGAGATATCAGCTAAGCAGACACCGCTTGCGTGACAATCCTATATGTCTATACAAATTGAGGTACAATTAGTTTTAAGCACAAGTTATCTATTTCGATTACATAGGGTAAGATGATAGGGTTAGTGACATATTACAAATCATGAACAATCACAATACCAATCATTCAAGAACCTATGCTAGCATGGCAAGTTCTAAACCCTTAAATCCACTTTTGCAGTCATTAAAGATTAACAAACTAGATGTTCGCGACACATCTAACGATAAGCGCAACCATACTACCTAATCGACAAACGTATCTCATAAATCAATCAAGAATTCAAACCATAAGTATTATTCAAACAAATCCATTAGAGTTCCATGACAACGATTAGTTCATAATCGAACGAATCATCATCATGGGCTTAAAAGTTAGCATAGCTCTAAGACGAATATAAATAAATGAAAATGCGTTTAGAGAACTTCAAATCGAACAATAACCACCAAGTATCGCATGACAAAAACAAACTGTAAACTACCGATAAAAAACTACGAAAAAAAAGTAGTTGTCACCTGTCTCGAGCAATACATAAACTACCGATCGAAAACACCGTAGCCGTTACCTCAACTGCCGATAAAAAACGGCAGTAACTGTCAGCTGGTGCCTCTCGAAAACCACTAAAGAAACTGCATGTCTCCTACCGTCTATTTGTAGTATGTTGTCGAAAGAAAACTTAAAAACAACTGTCACCTGTCTTTCTCTCCCTCTGTTGTATGTTCGGTCGAAATAAAACCCAAAATAGCCGATCGGAAAAATAGTATGTCGCCAATTGCCTTTTCTCCTCTTCTTTTTATATTCTGGCCAAAAACCCTAGTAGACAATTGCCTTTTGTAAAAACTAGAAAAGATTTATTATGACATAGAATTTCAGTACAAGTTAAAGCCATATATATAGGCTCTCGAAATATCTTATTATTATACTAGTCTAATTTAATAATATCTATAATAGATTACGTTTGAATATTGACTATAATAAATTATTTAGTCAATCTATATTATTATTTCCGTTAACACTCCCCCTCAAGCTTGTACGAAAGTACTTGAAACTATCGTAGCTTTGATAATAACTTTCTCTTTGAAACTTGAACTGAAGTACTTGAAATGCAAGCTTGATCGAAAGACTGAAACGAAATCACACTCCTCCTTAACGTAGAGCATATATATCAATCATGCCCAACTTGTTACAAATATAAGTAATCTGTGATCCATTAAGCGCTTTTGTGAATATATCTCCTAGTTGTTCACCTGTTTTGACATATCTTATATCAATGAGATTTTGTCAAATCTTTTCGCGGATAAAATGACAATCGTATTTCAATATGCTTCATTCTTTTGTGAAAGACAGGATTAGACGCAATGTGCAGCGCCGTTTGATTATCACACCATTACCTCGCAGGCATGGTAGTCTTGATGCTAATATCATTTAACAATTGGAAAATCCAAATTATCTCACAAGTAGATTGAGTCATGGCTCTATATTCAGCTTCAGCACTTGATCTGGATACAACATTTTGTTTCTTACTCTTCCAAGATACCAAATTACCCCTTACAAACCAATGGTCGATCTTCTATCAGCTTTAGATCCAGCCCAATCTGCATTTACAAAACACTCTATATTTGTATGACCAATATTTCCATGTCACAATCCTAGTCCATGAGCTGATTTCAAGTAACACAAGATATGTTTTAGTGCTGCCCAGTGATTAATTATTGGAGAAGACATAAACTGACTTACAACACTGACTGGATAAGCAATATATGGTCGAGTTACTGTAAGGTAATTGAGTTTACTACTAATCGACGATACTTTTCTGGATCACTAAACAATTGTCCGTCATCTTTCAGTAATTGCGAATTAGGAACCATTGGTGTATTACATGGTTTTGCTCCTAGCTTTCCTGGTTCCATCAACAAATCTAGAACATATTTTCTCAGCGATAAAATAGTACCTTTGTTACTTCTTGTTATTTCAACCCCCAAAAAATACTTCAGTGGTCCAAAATATTTTGTTTGAAATCGCGAATGTAAAAAATGTTTTAAGCAATGAAATGCCTTTAGTATCATTCCGAGTAATAATGATGTCATATACGTATACAACAACGGATATAATTCCATTTGGAGAACGTTTATAAAAGACAAAGTGATCACAACTTCTCTTCTTTAACCCAAATTCACTTAATGCATCATTAAACTTGTCGAACCAAGCACGAGGACTTTATTTTAATCCGTATAATGATTTATACAAACGACATACCTTTCCTCTCTCCCCCTGAGCAACAAATCCGGGTGGTTGCTCCATATAGACTTCTTCTTGGAGGTGTCCATGTAAAAATGCATTGGTAATATCTAACTGATGTAATGGCCAATCATTTGATGCTGCTAAAGAAATAAATAAACGAATAGAGGTAAACTTAGCTACCGAAGAATTTTTTTTTAGAGTAATCAACACCATAGGTTTGAGCATATCCTTTTGCAACAAGTCGTGCTTTGAGACGAGCTAGTGTCCCATCTGGAATGATTTTTTACATTAAACACCCATCTACAGCCGATAGCTTTCTTACCATTGGGTAAATCAACCAACTTCCAAGTAAGAGTGTCTTCTAATGCTCTTATCTCTTCAAACATTGCAGCTTGCCAGCCAGAATAAAATAATTCTTCGTGAATAGTTTTTTGAATAGAAATAGCACAACATAATCAAAATCGACACATAGTATGTGCACCTACCGCACCCTAAAAATGAAGAAGGGTCTTCAAGATTAGTTCATACATTTTGAGGGTTAGTTGGGAAAGTTGAGTTTTCCGGCGAATGTAGCCAACAAATTGGGTATTCAGATTAAGATAACCAAGAAATTAGGTTCTCATGTGAAGGTAGCTGGGGATTTTCTCAGGTGAAGGTAGTTGGAGATTTTTGCAGATGAAAGTAACCTTCTCTCACTAGAAGATATTTGTGAAACAGAAATAATGAGTGAGGGAGTATTTATAAAGGATATGTCAAAGAGAGAATGGTCAGAGAATCTGAAGAGGTGATGATAACTATTGGATACAAAGAGGGAATACCAAACGCTTACTAGTAAATGGATAACGTGACATTTGCTAATTGTCAACCATAGTGGCAGGCCTAGTGGATTTACGCATGCGTACTAGAGTATTCCAAACGTGTCTAATTGTTACAAAAAGGTTGGCTAAAGAGTCCATGTATGAATATTCGAAGCAGTTACGAAGGGATGAGTGCAATGTTTGGACCATATTCGAAGCAAACATGGGTATGATTTTATTCGACGATGAGAAATGTATAACCTAGCAGTTTTGAATCGATTAACAAATACTTAATATTCAAATCAAAATATGGAGATGTTTTTATTCGAAGAAAATTAATATTGAAACAAATCATTCTATTGAGGAGATGAAGATATTTAATTCGAAGCGAATGAAATTTTGGCAAGTAACAGTGTCCATCTACCATGATTTGCGATGACTACTAGTTCTAATTCCATGTCTTTCATAAGAACTAGGGGGCTACTCATAATGATATGAAATATTGGGGACCTAAATAAAATAAAGTTATAGGTGTGTATGATAAATTGTATAGTTGTCAGACGAAATTTGAACTACTTATAAATATAAGGGGTTGTAATGAATTTTTCCCATTTATGTTATATAATTAGTTATAGAGGCCGGACGCGCCTATAAATAAAGGGTGCGACAATGAATAATAGAAGACATTTTTTCAATAGACATATATCTATTACTCCTTTTTACTTTCTCTCTATAATTAAGTTCTCCGTTTTTACTTTCTCTCTCAAGAAACAAGATTTATACATAACGAGTGTAACAAATATCAAGAGGATGCGATTTACCAATTAATTACACATGCACGTCTACCAAATCCGAAATTCTAGAATCCAACCCAAATTCAAAGAACTAAACAATAATCTACTACCTTATTGAGCACAACATAATCAAAACGGATACTAATCAACGACATACATACGAACCTATACATTCACTAATTAAACGAACACTGTAATATATTATGAACAATAAAAACCAGCAATACCTTATGCAAATCAATTATTAAGATATGGATTACGTCGAATCACAATAACTTAATCTACAAAAATGTTTTTCCGGTAGAAGACGAGCAACCTACAGCGTTGTCAGCATTTTTCCGGATTAAGTTACGGTAGTCGGTGGTTTGGCCGGAAGAACAAGGTAAGTTTATTGGTTCCATGGGTTATTGGGTTAAGTTTTGGGGTTTCGTGGTTTATTGTTTCAAATTGGTTTAGTAAATTTAGGAGGAATGGGTAGTGAATAGTCTGTCTTGGAAGGAAAAAAATGGTTTTAACCCTAAAAGAACCTATTTATAGTATAGGGGGTATTTGTTTTACTTTCAAGGTCCAAGTGCCTTATCGTACTATCCATAGTTTAGGTACTAGGTGGTAGTGACATACTTGAGAGTGTATGTATGGGTAGTTTTCTCGTATAAATTATAAACTAATTAAAAAAATTAGTTATATTAATTTTGGGACATACTCTTATATAATTATATATATATACACAAACCATGGCCTTCCTCGGAATAAAGAAATAAAACTGAATAACAAATCATCATAAAAGGATAACAAAAATAAAATAAATGGTAGAACATCAAAGGGAACTATTAGTTAGAATGGAGCATCCGGAAAAATGAGGCCAAGTACACGTGTAAATATACACGACGAAATACTTGTATTACTAGTTAAACCAAAGAGAACTAGTAAATGATGCGATAAGATATCGTTAACTCGAGATAAGTATTATTGAAGATTATTGTGTTGTTGTCCAGAAAGATGTCATAAATCACAGTACAAAATATAGAGCGCCAAAGATCCAAAAGACCTTAGCGAGAAGGGGTCGAAGAACTAGCGATAAGTAACCAGGAGGACGATTCAGGGCGGAGGGGAGAGAATCTAGGCTTGGCAGTTGAGGCCATGTAAATAAGAAGAAAGATGGGGCATTCCACTTAGAGATGGTTAGCATATTCCTTGGAGTTATTACATAGGCCACCATCTCGGAGTGGGTTATTACCCTATGAAATTAACTTATCTCTAGTAGTGAGCTTGTCTTGAATAGCTAGCCAGAAAATGAAGGGTGTTTGGTAATATTTAAATTGTTCAAGGGACATGGGGATTGAAATATTAGTCACATGATACGTGTTCTTAATAATAGATATTTTACTTTTCTGGCTGAGAAGCAACATATTAATATCGTGTTTGTATGAGGGATCAAGGAGAAGACTAATAATATTACCAATTTCTTGTAAAATGTAAATGGTAAGATCTTCTACCATAAAGAGTTTGAGCGTTCCAGTTCCTAGCGTCATTGGAAATTATATATGTGACTTTACTATTGTTGTTCATTCTAGCATAACGACCAGATAAAGGAGAAACTAGTAGTGAGATCTCATAAGTTCTTGTTGTTAACCTTCCTACATTTAATCCAGTCAAACTATATTGAAGATCTTGGACCATAATATTCACCTTATTTAGCATCCAAAAAATTAATATAGCAATCTCTTGTTGCATATTCAATGAAATTAATTAATTAATTTTATTTTCAAACAATTGTGTAGTATGGAAATCATATAAATCACTATGTACTAGTTAAAATATTTTAGAAACTTGGTTAACATTATTTAAAGGTATATGGTTATATTAGTTAACATACAAGTCTTACATTTCTTATTATTTATCCTATTCTAGCATGCATAATTATGTTTTATTCAAATTTCTACAATTACTAGTAGAAGTCATGCAAACATATTGATTATGAAACGAAACATTAGCATTAAACATAAACATACCATTACATAAATATATAAAGCCTACAAATATACCATGTTTTGACAAGATATACTTGCCACTTTCATACATTTGTCTGAAATCATAATTCTTCAGGACAATACCAGACAAAGGTTCCTCCGAATCTCCGGAACATATATTACATTTTTTAATAATATATACTAGGATTAAAAACTACCTTAATACTTCTTAGTTCTTTGATTGGTTTAGTTGCCACACTTCTCATTTTGAACGAAGATCCATCTTCAATTGGTTGAAAATTATTTAACAAAACAATATCTTTAAACACGTGACTTCTTTCTCTCCAATCAACCCGTCATGGAAAATTATCATTTTCACATAAAATGCTTCAGGTATTAGTGACCAATAATTCTGACTATAATTACAATTTTGAAATGCTTGCCTTTACCAACCTGACAACCCTTTTTGAAATGAACACGTTTTCCACCTTTGCTAACATAGGATTTTTATTGGAATAATTATTTTGTTTCCTTTAAACTTTCGTATGTTACTATTTTTTGTGTTTATATTCTTAAATAATCTGATGTTTTGTTACATTGAAATGCATTTATCAATTTAAAACAGGCTTTTCCTCATATAATTAGACATATTCGTTTGGACTAATTTTATTTAAAAAATAACCTTGAAATAAAAATAAAAATATATTGAACCAAAAAAGTTGAAAATAAATTAACCTAAAAAAAAAAGTACTTCCACATTATAAGTGGTCGTTAAACTGAAGTTTAAAGAAACTGAGAGGTTACTCTATTTTGTATTTAGGTAAATTCAAAAATAATTCACTCTTCACTTCCTCACATTTTCATGCTTCAGTCTTTTTGCTCAATAACCTTTACTAACTTATGAACACTACCATACGCTCAGTTTAATGTAAGCTCAGTAGTGTTTTTAATATATATATATATATATATATTAACTTTTATTTTAAATTATCTTGTGCAAATAAATAATTGAAAGGGTAATTAGTTGTTAACCGAATGTCGCTTTTATTGAAGGAAATGTACTTATATTTTGCTAAAAGAAATAAAAATTAAATTAGTTTAATCGGTGTTTAAAGTCCAAATAGTAAAAATGTTGACAATATGAGAGTAAAATTTTGAAATAATACACAAAAACAGTAGTTAATATATTAATTTAAATGACTTTTTCTTAGACCAAAATCAATTGCAGTCCTGATGCGAGAATTAAAATTCAGATTTGGTAGAATTATGTTATTAAAATTCCTTATCAACCGATTATTATTTTTATTCGAAGGAAAAATGGTAAGAATATTGCCGATTTTACAAATAATTGGTTCGAGGAAACATTTGTGGTCAAAATATAAGGTTGCAAAAATTGGAATCTTATTTTTTTATCTTAATTGTTATATTTTTTTTTTAAATGATAAAAAAGATAAAATACACGATATATTTATGAAAAAAGTTAGATTAAATCCTAATCCATTTTTGTTATATCTCGACCTCCAAAATTTATAGTTTTGGATTCTAATTCACCTGATGATTTATGCACATATAATATCATGTTTCGTATTTTGTGCATTGATGGATATATCAAAGATGTTTGGAGCCAAATGCATTTACCTACCCTATAGATTTAAATGTGTTGCAAAGGTGTTTACAATAGCATCTCTTTTGATTGAGTTATATCAACAAAGGAGATGGATCAGAAAGAGAGGCTCATGAAATATGTTAGAAAGAACAATTTGATCCTAAATGAACTTAAATCAGATGTACTTATCAATGTAAATTCCACAGAACAAAGACGCTACCTCAACGTTTCTGTTACAAATCAGCAAACATAACGGGAACATATTTTATGATATATTTAAATCCAATGAAGTTTTCTAATTGATAGCCATTTGTTTCCAGACAAGTTATTCTTATACACGAAATCCAAAATAGATATATTACATAGTATGAGATTATACATTAAACTCTTGTTGTTATTGTATCCTTAACAAATTTTTGTTTGATTTTTCCAAGTGCGGCAACAACTTCTTTCATGTCGCCTCTTTCTCCGGGTGCACTGGAAGCACAATTGCAAGCTAATTCCAAGATGGAAGATAAGCAATTTATTTTGGCGGTAAAATGTCTCTCCTCTTTTTATCAAATTCCCATCTATCATCTCAACCATTCCATTGTGTAATGACTCTTTCACCCAATCTTTCAAGCTGAATTCTCCCCCGAACATTTCATCGGTAGGCTTTGTTCTTGTAAATGTCTCCATAACTAAAATCCCATAGCTATACACATCGCTTTCTATTGATATAATTCCCATTGATCCGTACTCTGCATTTGAAGTATATTACAAGTTTTTTAGCAAAAAAAAAAAAAAATCAGAGTTGCCATTTTAATATAAAGAACATCACCTGGAGCCATATAGCCAATAGTTGCTAGTGTAATGGTCTCTGTCATTGACCTTCCTTCCTCAAAAAGTTTTGAAATACCGAAAGCACTCAAATGTGCAACCTTATCTTCATCGAGCAAGACGTTGCTCGGCTTGAGATCACAATGTACCACAGGAGTTGAATAACCATGGTGGAGGTATTCAAGAGCTGCTGCTACATCTATAATGATATTCATCCTCTCTTTTATATCGAGAAAATAGTTGTGAGCATATAACCATTTATCAAGACTTCCATTGGCCATGAATTCCAACACCAAAGCTTTGAAGTCGACATCAGAGCAACTGCTAACAACCTTTACAAGATTCCGATGTCGAACATTTCGAAAAATTTCACTTTCAAAGTCAAAACTTTTAGACCCAGTCTCTGCCTGTACATTGAAAATTTTTACTGCAACAACAGTCTCGTCTGAAAGGACTCCTTTGTAGACAGATCCAAAAGCCCCAACACCAAGCACGCTGGTTTCATTAAACCCTTCCGTGGCCCGTACTATTTCTAGACGCGAAATTCTTCTCCATTCTACAAGGTTTGTCAAACTATCTTGGTTTGGAAGTCTAACGTTTTGTTTGCGACGTTTTTGTAAACCCTTTTATGTTCAATGTGATAGACCGTGGGTACAAAGAGAAAGTGTATGTTGCCCTACAAATCTATTATCCCTTTTGAGAAAGTGAAACTGTGGTACTTCTACGTTAATCAAATGCAGCGTACAAAGGAAATAAATAGGCAATAAACGAGGTGGGAGTTACAAAATAAGATCCACTAATCCCACTTCTCTCTTCACTTAATGCCCGTTACGTAATTCCTACACCCACGTAAAACTCTAAGACTCAGTTTAATGCTAACGGTTACTATAACTTAAATAAATAAATAAAACATGTTTAGATTAAATACATAATATGCAACATGTCCCCCCCCTAATCTCAACATGTTTTTCAAACCTCGACTTTGTAACCCATTCCTTGACGACTGCCATAAAGTCCATGTGAATCCTGACTTGATGCAGAAATTCTGATGCTTCCATATCCTAGACTAGATCTTTCGAATCTATCACCATATGCATCTCCGTAGTGAGAAGTACTTGCCCCAAGCTCATAGTCCAAACGGGACCTTGAATGCCGGACACCAGGATCAGTATAACGTGGGGGAGGAACATCATCCATCTCAGAATATGGCCGTTTGGACCCAGAAACAGAGTCATAATCACGGCTTCGTAATTCACGATAACCAGAAGGGCATCTTTGGCGCCGCGGCCTTCTTGTTGTCTTTCCCCAACTAGTAAGACTTCTGTCTTCGATATTATGAAACTGCTGTACCAAAGGAGCAGGAGTTGCTTCCGCAACAGCAACAGATGAGTTCTTATTAACCGATTTCTTTCTCCCTCTTCCACATCCATTCCTTCTTGTCAAACTCGAATTCCATGAGCAGCCTGTTGCTTTCATAATCCCACCAAATGTCTGAAAATCTTCTGTTACCTCGTGCCTTGACAAAGAAGTCAGACCTGGAAGGATGTCTCTTTGGAAATCCCTTCGCGGCCTCCCTCTTCTTGCTTGGCCTCTTCTTGGGCGGCTGTGTGATGCAGTGCTTTCTTTTTGTTCCAGCTTCAAACTCTCCGGAACTAAAGGCTTAGGCATGAATTCCTCTTCTTGCATCTCTTTCAGTTTCAACGTCACGGACTCGAAGTAATCAGATTCTTCTGAGGAAGATTCTTCGTTACCGTCATTGTCCTCAATGAGAGCAGCAAGCTTCATCTCCAGATTCTTGCCACAAGAGTCAATCGTCTCGACAAACCAATCGAGGATGGGAGCTTCATCCAAATCACCGAAACTGATCATTGCATCAGCTGCGACTCTGATAAGTTCGTCCGGTGTCTCTTCGTCTTGACAGTGTAGTGCTTTTCTACATTTGTCCTCCTCTTTAATCCCGTAACCATCATTTTCACCAGGGTCGAAAACAGCGGGGACTTCCAGATCAATCCATGCAGTTGAGGTTCCCAGTGTTGGATCATAAACTTGATCCACTTAAAGGGCCCAACCCACTCAAAGTGTCCAACCCACTTAATAAGACCCATCTAGAAAGAATATTCTAGAAACATTTAAATTTAATATTTAGTTGTTTAGGTTGAGTGCAAGACACACTTTTAGATTGAGTGTAAGAAACACCTTAACTTTGAGTGTAGTATTGATGTTGAGTGTGTTAGTATCCAAAAGCTTCTTGGATGGTGGATCTTTGTCTCCACTATATTCCTATAAATAGTGGAGCTCTCCCACCATCTAGAGCATCACACAAACACACCAAGAATCAAAGTTAGAGAGAAAATTAGAGTGAGAGAAAAGAGAGACAATAATGCTCTCTTGAGTGTTAGAAAAATATTTTCTCTTCTTGTGTGAGGTTTAAGAGTGTTCTTGTAATATTTCTCATTTTCTATCTATATCAAAGTTGTTTGTTTGTTTTAAAGAGAGTGTTATTTTTATATTTTCCGCCAACAAAGTGGTATCAGAGCCACAAGCTCTTTCCAAAATTTTGTTTTTAAATTTTCAACATACTGGAAATTTTGTTTTTAAATATTCAACATATTTAAAAATATGGCAAATGGTGTATCATCCTTCCAAGTTCCAACACTCAACAACAACAACTACGACAATTGGAGTATCAAGATGAAAGCTCTCCTTGGAGCACATGATGTGTGGGATGCCGTCGAAAAAGGTTTTGACGAACCCGAAGATGAAGCAAGCCTTTCTCAAGAGGAGAAAATAACGTTGAAGGATTCAAGAAAGAGAGACAAAAAAGCTCTCTTCCTCATCTATCAAGCATTAGATGATGATGGCTTCGAAAAAATTTCAAGCGCATCTTCCGCCAAGCAAGCGTGGGAGAAATTACAAATCTCTTACAAAGGAGTCGAAAAGGTGAAAAAGGTACGCCTCCAAACATTAAGAGGTGAATTTGAATCCTTACATATGAAAGTGTCCGAATCTATTTCGGAATATTTTTCAAGAGTAGCAACCGTTTCTAATCAATTAAAAAGAAATGGTGAGAAGTTAGAAGATGTGAGAGTAATCGAAAAAATACTCCGCTCGTTGGATCCTAAATTTGAGCACATCGTCGTGACGATTGAAGAAACTAAAGACTTGGAGAAAATGATGATCGAAGAACTCCAAGGATCATTACAAGCCTATGAAGAAAAGCACAAGAAGAAGCAAGAGATCGCCGAGCAACTCCTCAAAGTAGAATTGAAGGACATGCATGAAAATCAAGGAGATGATAGAAACCAACGTAGCCAAGGCAGAGGCAGAGGCCGCGGACGAGGTGGTTATCATGGCAGTGGACGTGGCTGGAATTATAACAACAATAATTCCAACTACAACTACGAGAAACGAGAAAGCTCAACACGAGGTCGTGGAAGAAGAAATCCGAACTCGAGGTATGATAAAGCTCAAATCAAATGCTATAAATGTCAAAGATTTGGACATTATGCTTCAGAATGCAGAGGCCCTAACAATAGAGTTGAGGAGAGGGCCAACTATGCCGAGGAGAAGACTGAGGAAAAAGATATGTTATTACTAACATACAAAAACAGTAATGAAGGTCAAGAGAACACGTGGTATCTTGACAGCGGTGCAAGCAACCATATGTGTGGGAAAAGAAGCATGTTCGTAGAGATCAATGAAGCCGTGAGTGGAAATGTCTCTTTTGGAGATGATAGCAAAATATCGGTGAAAGGAAAAGGTAACATTCTTATTCGTGCAAAAGATGGTAGTCACCAAATGATCTCAAATGTTTATTACGTACCTAGCATGAAAAACAACATCTTAAGCTTGGGACAACTTCTAGAAAAAGGCTATGATATTCATATGAAAAATTATAGTCTTTTTATGAGAGATGCAAAAGGGGATTTAATTGCTAAAGTTCAAATGTCAAAGAATAGAATGTTTCCTTTGAATATTCAAAATGATGTTGCAAAGTGTCTTAAGGCGTGTTACAAAGATTCATCGTGGCTATGGCATGTTCGATTTGGGCATCTAAACTTTACCAGTTTAGAGTTATTGTCCAAGAAGGAAATGGTGAGAGGGTTACCATGTATCAATCATCCTGACCAACTATGTGAAGGATGTTTACTTGGAAAGCAATTCAGAAAAAGCTTTCCAAAGGAATCAGAATCAAGAGCCAAGAAACCTCTCGAGCTTATTCATACCGATGTGTGTGGTCCAATCAAGCCGAGCTCTCTAGGTAAAAGTAACTACTTCATTCTCTTCATTGATGATTTTTCAAGAAAAACGTGGGTATATTTCTTGAAACAGAAATCCGAAGTCTTTGGAGTATTTAAGAAGTTCAAAGCAGTTGTGGAAAAAGAAAGCGGAAATAAGATCAAAGCCATGAGATCTGACCGAGGAGGGGAGTTCACATCCAATGAATTTCTAGAGTTTTGTGAAGCACATGGAATTCGTCGTCGCTTGACAGTTCCTAGATCACCTCAACAAAACGGTGTGGCAGAAAGGAAGAACAGAACAATCCTTGATATGGCGCGAAGCATGCTCAAAAGCAAGAAACTGCCTAAGGACTTTTGGGCGGAAGCAGTGGCATGTGCGGTTTACTTGTCCAACCGATCTCCAACAAGAAGCGTTTGGGGAAAGACACCACAAGAAGCATGGAGTGGAAGAAAGCCCGGAATTTCCCACCTGAGAGTATTTGGAAGTGTAGCTCATGTCCATGTACCAGACGAACAACGAACCAAACTCGATGATAAAAGCAAAAGTTTTATCTTCATCGGTTACGACTCAAGTTCCAAAGGCTACAAGTTATACAACCCAAACAACAAGAAGGTTGTGATAAGCCGAGACGTGATAGTTGATGAAGAAGGCGAATGGGATTTTGGGTCTCATACAAATGAGTTCACATTTTTCCCTCAAATTGAAGAAGATGAGAAGACACCAAATGAGCAATCAGAAGATGTTGCTACCCAACATGCCTCACCAACAGCAACTACTCATGGAGACTCGCCACCTTCATCATCGTCAAATGGTAGTCAAAATGAGAGAGCAGTGGAACGTACAAGAAGCCTTAGTGATCTTTATGAGGTAACCGAACCAATGGATAACATTACACTGTTTTGTCTCTTTGCTGATTGTGAGCCAGTAACATTTCAAGAAGCTGCACAAGAGAAACAATGGAGAGACGCGATGGATGAAGAAATTAGAGCCATCGAGAAGAATGACACATGGGAACTCACCTCACTTCCCAAAGGGTGCAAGACAATAGGCGTCAGATGGTTATACAAAACCAAGAGAAATGCTAAGGGGGAGATTGAAAAACACAAAGCGAGGCTTGTTGCAAAAGGATATAGTCAAAAGGCGGGAATTGACTATGATGAGGTATTCGCCCCCGTTGCCCGATTGGAAACTATTAGACTAATAATTTCTTTGGCAGCTCAAAACAAGTGGAAGATACAACAAATGGATGTAAAGTCAGCATTTCTAAATGGCGTCCTTGAAGAAGAAGTCTACATTCAACAACCATTAGGCTATGAGATCAAAGGCCACGAAGATAAGGTGTTGAAGCTAAATAAGGCTCTTTACGGGCTAAAACAAGCACCAAGGGCATGGAACAGTAGAATCGACAAGTATTTCCAAGAGAATGGCTTCAACAAATGTCCATACGAGCACGCTCTATACACCAAGATCAAAGATGGAGATATTTTGATTGTGTGTCTCTACGTGGATGATTTGATCTTCACAGGAAGCAGCCCAAGTATGTTCAATAAATTCAAGGAAGTAATGACGAAGGAATTCGAGATGACAGACTTGGGGCTCATGGCGTACTACCTTGGCATTGAAGTTAAGCAACAAAAAGATGGAATTTTCATCTCACAAGAAAGCTATGCTAAAGATATCCTGAAGAAGTTTAAAATGGAGAACTGTAGCCCGATAAGCACACCCATGGAGTTTGGAGTCAAAATATCCAAGCATGAAGAAGGCGAAAGTGTAGATCCGACATTATTCAAAAGTTTGGTAGGAAGTCTACGCTATCTAACTTGCACGAGACCGGATATTCTTCACGCAGTTGGATTGGTTAGTCGCTATATGGAATCTCCAACAACAACTCATTTCAAGGCTGCAAAGAGAATCCTTCGTTATCTGAAAGGTACAATAGACTTTGGATTACTCTATTCCATTTCTAATGATTACAAACTTGTTGGGTATAGCGATAGTGATTGGGGTGGAGACATAGACAATCGAAGGAGTACTACTGGATTTGTATTCTTCATGGGAAACATTGCTTTCACATGGATGTCAAAGAAACAACCGATAGTCACATTATCCACTTGTGAGGCAGAATATGTTGCTGCCACTACCTGTGTTAGTCATGCAATTTGGCTTAGAAATCTATTGAAGGAGATAGACCTAACACAACATGAGCCAACTAAGGTCTATGTCGATAATAAGTCAGCAATCGCCTTAGCCAAGAATCCAGTATTCCATGATCGAAGCAAGCATATAGATGTCCGCTACCACTACATAAGAGAGTGTATTTCAAGAAAGGATGTGCAAGTTGAATATGTGAAGACACAAGATCAAGCTGCTGATATTTTCACCAAGCCACTGAAAAGCGAAGACTTCAAACGATTAAGGAAACTACTAGGGGTCACGGGATCAAGTTTAAGGGGGAGTGTTGGATCATAAACTTGATCCACTTAAAGGGCCCAACCCACTCAAAGTGTCCAACCCACTTAATAAGACCCATCTAGAAAGAATATTCTAGAAACATTTAAATTTAATATTTAGTTGTTTAGGTTGAGTGCAAGACACACTTTTAGATTGAGTGTAAGAAACACCTTAACTTTGAGTGTAGTATTGATGTTGAGTGTGTTAGTATCCAAAAGCTTCTTGGATGGTGGATCTTTGTCTCCACTATATTCCTATAAATAGTGGAGCTCTCCCACCATCTAGAGCATCACACAAACACACCAAGAATCAAAGTTAGAGAGAAAATTAGAGTGAGAGAAAAGAGAGACAATAATGCTCTCTTGAGTGTTAGAAAAATATTTTCTCTTCTTGTGTGAGGTTTAAGAGTGTTCTTGTAATATTTCTCATTTTCTATCTATATCAAAGTTGTTTGTTTGTTTTAAAGAGAGTGTTATTTTTATATTTTCCGCCAACACCCAGACGAGGGAAAGTAAAAGAAGGCTCATCCTCGCTCAAACAAAAATTTAAATCAATGTGATGTCTTGAATCGGCTACTCTCTTATCTTTTTTATTTTCTAAAGCCATAACTTCTGCAGTTTGTTCATCTGCAATGGTGCCCGCAGGATCCAAAGGCACATTAATATCAATCATTAAATTCTTCCCCTTGTTTCCTTCTTGTCCAGATGAATGAGGGACACATACAGAAGAAGATGTACGAGAGGAAGGGTTGTCTTTACAAAAGTAAGGTTTATCGAATATCGGAAAACCCAGAATTTTTGTGTTACTTGGTTGTTCACTTTTTTCAGTCCTGCTGGCCTCCACTGGATTAGAATATAAGTCTGACTTCCAATCCAGCGTACATATACGACTCTGATAATTTCCATTCTCATATTTGTTAGACAGATGGGACACTGATGACTTCAAGACAGTCAAATCCACCCTATTCAGCTCTCTCTGCATACTGATTATTTCAGGCTTGCAAGGAGGCTTAGCTCTTAACCAAGGCAATGCAGCAACATTATCTTCGTGCCTTTCATCACAATCCTCTCCACCATATTCTTCGGGTTCATATTCAGGATCATTATCATCTAAATAGAGTCTCTCATCTTTTCCATATTCCTCCATGGAGGTATCATTTAAGCCATCTTCTTTTTTAGAGGATCCAATCCCTTTCACCTCGACATCATCAGGATCTGCTTCGACCTTGTTAAACAAACATGTTGCTCTACTTTCTTCAAGACTGATCTTATATAGTCGATTCTCTGTCCTTTTCACCTTCATCAATAGTCTTCCACTCGCCTCGCGAATCCACAAATAATCCCCATCAAGTACGACTTTATTCCCTGCCTCAGAAAGTTGTCCCAAGCTTATAACATTATTACAGAGATTTGGGATATAGTATACCTCTTCAAGCATCCTTTCTTCACCATTCTTGCACTGGAACGCCACTGTTCCCTTTCCCTTGATACACACGGTCGATCCATCGCCAAACTTCACTTTCCCGGAGACACGCTCATCCAAGCTTTTGAATTTTCCACGTTGCCCAGTCATGTGATTGCTGGCGCCGTTATCCAAGTACCACACCTGTGACTCCTTTTGTTCACCTGCGTTTGTTCGTAGCTTTGGAACCACTCCATCCTCCTTCAGAAGCATATATTCGATATTCATTTGTCCGACCTCAACAACCAACAAGGCTGGCTCATCTTCTTGGATTTTCGAGAGATTTGCTTCTCTCGTCATGTCTTTCTCCTTCCTTGGTTTACGACAGTCCGCAGCAAAGTGTCCCAGTGCTTGACAGTTAAAGCACCTCACTCTACTTCTGTCTCGTACTCCACGAGTACTTCCTCCACCTCGAGTCCCTTCTCTATTGGTTTTCCTTAACCATTCTTCTCGAGTCAACAAAAGCTGCCCCTCGCCGCTTTCTTTCTTCCTCCACTCATCTTCTGTCAGCAGCAATTGTCCCTGGTGTTTCTCCGTTGTCCCTCGCAATCTTTCCTCGTGGGCTTTCAAAGAACCAACGACTTCTTCTACCGACATCTCTTCCAGATCTCCGAATTGCTCAATAGCAGATGCAATCTGTAAGAATTTTGTGGGAACCGCTCTGAGAAGTTTCTTAACCACATATGTCTCTTCCACTTTCTCTCCCAACACTCGAATATTGGTAACCAGGCTGTTCAGCTTCAGATAGAATTTGTCTAATGGCTCATCGTCTTTCATGCTTAGAGCTTCGAATTCGCTCTTGAGGGTCTGGGCTCTAGCTGCTTTTACCTTGTCTGCTCCCAGGTACATGGTTTTGACAGCCTTCCACGCATCCTTGGCCGTCTTCTTTTCTGCAAGTGACATCAGGACATCTTCTGGAACTCCCTGGTAAATAACAGCGAGTGCCTTTTTGTCGACCTTGTCTTCCACAGGAGCATTAGGGTGCTTGGGTTCGATTGCCTCCCACACTCCTTGGGCTTGCATGAATACCGTCATTTTGAGAGCCCATGCAGTGTAGTTGGTTTTGCTCAACATCGGGTAGCTGAGACCAAAGAAGCTTTTGCTTGTCGTCTCCATCTGAAGTTATGAACACCTCCTGAAGCTCTGATACCAAGTGTAAACCCTTTTATGTTCAATGTGATAGACCGTGGGTACAAAGAGAAAGTGTATGTTTCCCTACAAATCTATTATCCCTTTTGAGAAAGTGAAACTGTGGTACTTCTACGTTAATCAAATGCAGCGTACAAAGGAAATAAATAGGCAATAAACGAGGTGGGAGTTACAAAATAAGATCCACTAATCCCACTTCTCTCTTCACTTAATGCCCGTTACGTAATTCCTACACCCACGTAAAACTCTAAGACTCAGTTTAATGCTAACGGTTACCATAACTTAAATAAATAAATAAAACATGTTTAGATTAAATACATAAAATGCAACAGTTTTATAAAGATTATAACACAAACAACCATCAAAGTCAATAAGCTGATTATTGGCAAAAAGATTTTGAGAAAGTGTTGTGAGAAAGATTTTTTAATTGGAGCAGTTCTTTTACATGGCGGCATATGAAGTCTTGATGAGCCACATAATGCATAATTTCCCATATAAGATAGAGCTGAAAAGTTCTCAAACGAACCTCCAGTTGGAACATTTCCTTCGAGTTTGTTGAAAGACACATTAAACTCCGTGAGGTGCTCCAATGTTTCTAAGGATTTAGGAATGGTTCCAGTCAAAATGTTGCCCGAGAGATCTAAATATTGCAGATTTATCAAGCCGCCAAACGATATCGGAATCTGATTTTGAAATCTGTTATTGGCTACAGAAAGATAACTTAGATCTTTTAAACTCCCAATACTAGTAGGTAGAATACCCGTGAGTTTATTTCTTGAAAGATCAAACTCGACAAGAACCCTAAGATTTCCAACATCTGATGACAAATTGCCAACTAGCGAATTTGATGACAAGTCTATACTCAAGATATCGTAAAGACTCCACAAGGTAGAAGGTAGAGCAGAACTTAGGTTGTTGAAGCTCAACCTAAGATGCCTCAAAGAAGTCAAATTCGTAAAACACGTGGGTATATGTCCTTCAAGATTGTTAGCAGCTAGCTCCAAAGTATTAAGTTGTTTGAGGTGACATAAATCATAAGGGATAGACCCTTGTAAATGATTATCTGAAACATACAATCCTTGTAGACTTTTTAGTCCCTTGAATGTTGTTGGAATAGATCCTTCTAGTTCATTTCTATCGAGCGCTAATGTTCTGAGACCAGAAAGGTTACCTATTTCTTTGGGTATTTGACCTCTTATACTGCAATTACTCGCACCAAAAACTTGAAGAGATGTGGAAAAATTACCAATAGAAGCGGGGAGCATTCCTCCAATCAATGGATTATCACCACAAGATAAAAATCGTAATTTTTTGCAATTAGTTAAATAGCTGAGAAAACTTATTCCTGAAGATTCCGAAGTTAAATTGTTCTTAAAAAAAAATGAGCGTTTCGAGATCTAACAAATTTCCTAATGTATGAGGAACAGGTCCCGAAAACATGTTACTTTGTAATTCTAAATGAATGAGTTTGGAAGCATTGGAGATAGAGTATGGGATTACTCCATTAAAATTGTTTCCCCATAGAGAAAGTGTCTCCAAATAGGGAATCCCAAAACCAAAAGTAGAAGGAAGAGTACCTGTCATACAATTACAGTTACGGTATGAATTAAAGGTGAAAAAAAAGATATAAATTGATAAACTCGCGCTGATGTATGAATAATTAAAAAATTTACCCGATAAACTGTTGTTATACAAAGACAGGAGTATCAAAGAAGACATGTTGAAGATAGAATGTGGAATAGTCCCGGTGAGTCCGATCTTTTGGGCAGAAAGTATCTTGAAACCTAAAATATTGCTCAGCTCCTTTGGTATTTCACCTTCCAATCAGAAATAAAATTGTTTCAGCATTTGCTAATTCATTTATTATATTATATTAATAAAATATCTCACATTAAATTAAATATCAGGTGTGTCAAATATTTTTAGGGAATTTGTTATTATAAAGTTAAATTAAAAACTAGAGCTTATGAAATTTGGATATTGCGTCTAATAGATAAATGATAGTAGCTGCATTAATACCTTTCAAGTTGTTTGTTCCAATGTATAATTCCTTGAGACTTGTTAAGTTTCCAAGTGTGTAAGGTATTCTCCCACTGAACTTGTTCACTGACAATGATAGTATTTGAAGGTTGCTGTAGTTTCCTATACTCAAAGGGAGCTCTCCTTCTAACTCATTTGCCGAAATGGAAAGGTATTCTAGATTCGGAAGAAAATCACACATATTATTTGGTAGTGTACCAGACAAGCTGTTGTATGACAAATCTATTCCGTGTAGGGAGGACATTTTAAAGATGGATGAAGGTATACTTCCTGAAATACTGTTTTCTCTAATCTCAAACCTCTTTAGGTTGGTCAATTTACCAATTTCAAAGGGGATATTGCCTGCTAACAAATTAGATCCCAAACTCAACTCCTCCAAGTTTGATGAGTTGAATAGAGCTAGAGGGATGGTGCCGGTGAAGTTATTCATTCGGAGATTCAAGATCTTAAGATTTGGTAAGGTCCCTAGCCATGTAGGTATATTGCCAGATAAGTAGTTTTTAGGCACTATAATAGATCGTAGACGACGTAACTGAGAGAGCTCTGTTGGAAGCTCCCCGTGAAAACTATTGCTGGTGAGGTCCAGAGATGATAGAAATGATAGGTTCCCGATCTCTGGAGGGACAGCTCCTGCAATTCCCATATTCGACATGTTTAAACCCACCACCCTCCCGTGACGACCTCCGCAAGAAACGCCGGTCCATCCGCAAACAGGAGCAGAGGTCGGCCAAATGGAATCCATAAGCACGGCATTAGGGTTAAAACTCATGAAACGGTTTTTAATTTGAACAATGGTATCTTCATCGGTTGTTAAGTTGGTCACACCGTTAACAACCAAATTAGCCCGGAAACAAAGAAGCACCAAAAAAGCTTGAATGAAATGCATTGTAATTTGAATGTGTTTATTATCACTGGAATGTAGGTTTAGAATGTTATACATTGTGTTTGCAAGAACGTACATTATATAGTGACTGTATTTCATATGGGAATAGTGCAGTCATGGTCTTTCCAATACAGCCAAATTGTGTGGACCTCTCATATTATCTCGACTTATGAGGAGGCTACAACTACAAAGTGGAAAAGTATGAAACAAAGCTGAGGTAAAGAAGCGAGTCAAGTTCGTCCCTTCCAACCAAATTCTACTCATCACAAGTAAAGGTCCAATACACAAATACAATGTAGATAAGTATGCAACTAAAGCTGTCCGCAAATACAATGTAGATAAGTATGCAACTAAAGGTGAGGTATAGAAGCAAGTCAAGGTCTTCCCTTCCTTATCAATGTCTTAACAAAACAAGACCTACATTGTTTAATCTTTTGTATTTTGAGTTAGAAGAGTTGGAATTTTTTTTGATTATTTTATAACATTTTAATATAAAAATAACTATACATTATATGTGATAAAAAAAAATATTTTAAAACAATAGATTACCAAAATTTATTTTGTATTTTAACAAAATTATAAATTTGGGCTTAAGTCATTTATTTTTTTAGTTATTTATTTTTTTGTTTGATTTATAATCAAAAGATATTTAGTTTTTATTTTTTTTTAATTTAATTGTTAGTCCTAATAACAAAAATACCATAATTTGGTTATTTTCATTCATGTAAAGTGGGAGAAAAAAAAAAAAATCAAAGATTGCAAGGAGAACCTAAGATTAAAAAAAAGCGAATGATTTGAAGATAATTAAAACATTAATAGAGAGAAGAAAGATGAAATATTGAGAATTAATTGAAGGTCAAATTGTCAATATTTTATTATCCTATTAACAAATTATAATCAATTAATTTAATTTAAAAGAACTATATATTTATTTTATTTGTTAGAATTATGATTTTATATTTATTTTATATATGAGATCGAGGTGTAAAATCTATTTCTAAATCGTATTAATGTTATTGGGTTGAATAAGTAGTATGTTGCGATCATAACCCAGTGATATCTGAACTAAATTTTTAGTTTTTATGATCCAAACCTAGAAGGTAAAGGACTAGAGATTGAGAAATAATCACAACACCTTAAAAATATATATTTAATTTAATTATATAAATAATATATTAATTATAAAAATTTGTTCTAAATATTTTATAATATCTGAAAATGTTTAATATAAATCTCTTTGAGTTTAATTAATTACTTTTTTATTATATTTTCTAACATTGACACTTGATTCTGGTATGAAAATTTTATTGTTTGTTTTTAGTTTAATTTTTTACTTCATTTGCTTAATATATTTTATTTATTTTGTATTTATTTTTAGATTAAGTAATTATTTTATTTTATATATTATTTTAGATCTAACAAAAAAATCTTTGAAATTAGTAAAAAACCAAAATTAATATATATATATATATATTTCACAATACCCTGAATGAATCATATGAAAACTCAAATAGTTAAGTTAACCGATTTTATTTTCTCTCTAAAACCCTTGACTTCAACCCTTAATGCAGTTTATATGCCAATTAGACATTTGATTTTATCTTTTATTCGCTTTGCAGCTTCTGTAAACGTAAGCCTCGAATTCTGGTTCATTCAACTTTATTTTTTAATTAAATAGAAACATTTAGCTTAGTTTGGTTTTATGATTGTGTTTTGAATTAATGTTTTAGGTAAGCTTCGTCTGGAAGATGAGGTTTTGTATTAAGGACCTATGTCTGTTGTCTCTCATCTTGCATATATTGTCTCGCATCTCTCGTCTACCAGTTGCGAGATCTTGTTAATTATCATTTGTAACATTTTGTTGATTTCCCAAATGTGAGATTTTGTTATATTTTAAATGCGAATTTTTTTTTATTTTTTAATGATAGATGCAAGACTTTGTTAATTTTCATATGCGAGACTTTGTTAGTTATTTATGATATGCGAGAGTTTTTTCAATGTTCAGCAATAGATGTGAGACAAATATTTATTTTTGAATAGTCATATACAAGTACACGATGTCTAAAACTTGACTAAATATTTTTAAACTAAATGGTGAAATTGTAATCCGTGATCTTGGTTTTTTAGAATACTTTGAAGAAAATAAATGGGATGTGTTCGTTCGAGGTAAATTTAGATTAAGATACTGTTGTGTTGATCTCATGAATTGTATATTAGGTTGTGATGGTGTTTTGGTTTCTTTGCTATTAATTGTTGATACTTTGGGTTGTTCAACTATTACTATTGATATAGAAATTGATGTTATTGTTGATGAAAATGTTAGAGATACAGTTTTAGGTTTATTTGAAGCTTCAAGTGAATATTTTATTTGTAGCGAAAGTAGTTATACAACGAGTTTTTTGTTATAAAACAAACAACTTGCTAATGTTGGCTGGGTTGATTAAATGAACGGTGTTGGGAAAGGGTTTGAAGAAGGTGCAATAGGTTTAAGATTAACTATTAGTAAGTTTGATTTACAAGAAGGTTTTACTTTCATATATTTGCATAATAGTAAATAAAAAATAAATGTTCATTGCAATTACAAAGATTCAAAGGGTTCTCCATGGAGACTTAATGCAAAAAATGATAGGTCTACTAGTTAATGTTATAACCAAAAGCATACAATCATTTATAAAAAACAACTTTGTTTTAGATATCTCATATCGTCTTTCATGGATTACTTTAAAGAAAACTAAGACGGTTGTTTATGGAGATAGTTTAAAACATTGTAGATTGTTGATAGTACAAGTGACTATTTATTGGAGTATTTGTCAAATATGTGTCCACGTTTCACTTTAACGCTATTTTGGCCATGCGATCTATACATTTTAAGAATCATAACTTGTGAGGAACTCATTCTCTCATGAGATGAGACGCCACCTATAGATTCTCATAAGTACAATTATTAAAATATATTTGTTACCTTTTGAAATATATATCACACTTGACCAAATTAGACAAAACGTTCCTTTGAAATTATCCATCCATGGTAATAACCAACATATCTCATACTCATCACGAATGAAATTCTAATTTATTTATATGTTAAACCTTTCATAAATAACGGGTTACCCATTCCAAATTCGATGTTTAGTTTCTTTATAGTCGATCTAGGTTGCCATTATTTGTAAAATAATTATTTCAAGAGTCTTAGTCTAATTCCTCTAGTTGAAATGCAATAATTTCACTTTGGCATGTTGGACTCG
The DNA here is from genome assembly GCA_036936605.1 of Limnanthes douglasii subsp. nivea. Classification (NCBI taxonomy): domain Eukaryota; kingdom Viridiplantae; phylum Streptophyta; class Magnoliopsida; order Brassicales; family Limnanthaceae; genus Limnanthes; species Limnanthes douglasii. Next base: position 392,014,679 of record JAUPFV010000001.1, on the reverse strand, counting down.
GACATGTTGGTAATCAATTGTTGCAGCAAATATCAACAAACAGACTACTTGAAAGAGTTCCCTTATTCAAATCAACACATCAAGATGTCGTTTGTACTGGCTGTCAATATGGTAAGTCACATCGACTCCCTTTTCAGAAATCTTTGAATCGTGCATCGTTGATGTTTGAGCTTTTACATTCTGATCTCATGGGTCCTACAAGAACACCAAGATTTAGTGGTTTCCGTTACATGATAGTTATTGTTGATGATTTCTCTCGGTATAGTTGGGTGTATCTCTTTAAAAACAAAGTCGAACCTTTCACACACTTTGTTGAATTCAAACAAATGGTAGAGAAACGATTCATTCCTGTTTTGAAGTGTTTACGAACTGATAATAAGGGTGAATTCCAGTCACACGAATTTTCTGAATTCTGCCGCAAATATGGTATTCATCGACAACTAACATGCCCGGATACCCCACAACAGAATAGAGTCGCCGAACGTAAGTTAGCACGATAAGAACCTCCCTAGAGAACTGTGGGCAACAGCTATACAATGTATCTGTCATGTGATAAACCGATTGCCTCCATGGTCAGGTACATCAAAATCTCGTTTTGAGCTACTATATACTATCAAACCTAATGTGAGTTACGTTAGAGTTTTTGGATCTCTTTGCTATGTTCATATACCTAAGAAAAACGAAACTAAGCTTGATCTGAAAGCAAGAAAGTGTGTGTTTGTTGGTTATAACGTGAACAGGAAAGGATAGAGATGTATGGATCTTGTCACTAAAAAGATTGTGACTTCTCGTGATGTTGTTTTTGACGAGGTCTCTAATTTTTACCCAACTGCTGGTCTGTAAGAAACTTCTGTATTTATGCCATTTGTTGAAACTGATCTTGAGCTGATCTCTGCTCAAGAAGATGACAGTGAGAGGGAGAGTTCAGAATTTTCTGGTCATAATAGTTCACCGCAAGGAGAAGTCGAACTCCGAAGAACTACAAGACCTAGAAAGATACTTATTTATTTAAAGGATTATGAAGTTCAAGCAAATCAATGTATTATCACTTCTTATTTTATGCTAGAAGACATGCTGGAAAATGAGCCTTCATCCTATATTGAATATCAAGGGAAGTCAGAATGGGATAATGCAATGAAAGATGAAATTGTAGCCTTGGACAGAAATTCTTCCCGGGTTCTTGTACCGAAACCGAGAGATGTTGAACTGGTTACATGTAAATGGGTTTTCAAGTTAAAGAAGGCAGCAGATGGAAGCGTTTCTATACACAAAGCTCGTCTAGTTGCTCGTGGTTTCTCTCAACAACATGGTTTTGATTATGAAGAAATATTCAGCCCAGTTGCAAAGATGGTAACAATTCGTACTATTATTTCTTTGGCAGCAAACAAAGGCTGGACTCTTTGGCAACTCGATGTAAAGAATGCCTTCTTTTACGACGAACTGGATCGGGATATATATATAGAACAACCACCTGGTTTTGTTTCAAAAGAATTTCCAGAATATGTCTGTAAACTTAAAAAGGAACTTTACGGTCTCAAACAAGCACCTCGTGCGTGGTATGGTAAGATTGCGGAATATCTTTTATTTTGCGGTTATTATCCATCTGATTCAGATCCTAGTGTTTTTGTAAAAATTGATGGAAATTTAAATATTATGATCCTTCTGTACGTTGATGATATGATCATTACTGGAAATAATTCAACTGAAATCAAACGGCTAAAGGAGGATTTATCAACTCGTTTTAAGATGAAAAACTCGGGGAAAGCTAACTGCTTCCTTGGTTTAGAAGTTGAAGAAGCAGATGGCTATTTTCTGTCACAAAGAAGTTATGCTACTAAGCTTTTAGTCCGGTTTGGTATGGAAAATGCAAACTACACAAGCACTCCAATGGATCCAAGTCTAAAATTACACAAGAATGAAGGTGAATTATTAGATGATGCGACTCGGTATCGCAAACTGGTGGGTTGTGTTTTATACTTATCAGTAACTCGTCCGGATATTATTTTTTCAGTTGGAATAGTATCCCAAGTTATGAATCAACCATGTGTTGGTCACATGGCTGCAAAACGAATTCTTCGATATGTGAAAGGAACTTTAGAGTATGGGTTGATCTATCAAAAGAATACAGAGTTTTGTTTACGTGGGTTTGTTGACGCTGATTGGGCAGGCAATGTGAATGACAGACGGTCCACTTCAGGCCACTGCTTCAATACTGGTTCAACAACTATCTCTTGGTGCAGCAAGAAGCAAGACACAGTGACATTATCAACTGCTGAAGCTGAATATGTTGCAGCCACACTGGCTTCCCAAGAGTGTGTTTGGCTTACAAGACTTTTTGGAGATATCAATCACGTACTACACCTTCCTATTTTCATCTTTTATGACAACGAAAGTGCCATAAAACTTGCTCGAAATTTCGTGCTTCATGCTCGCACAAAATACATTGATACTCACCATCACTTTATCCGAGAGAAGGTACTTAATCAAGAAATTGAGTTGAAATATATACGGACAAATGAGCAGGTTGCAGATGGTCTTACTAAGGCTCTCCCCAAATCGAAATTTGAAGAATTCAGAGGGGCTCTCGGTCTTACTGATCGAAAGAATGCACTAAAGGGGAGTGTAAAAAATAGTGCACTATTTACTCAAGTTACAAGAAGCAGACACGCAAAAGACACACAAAGAAGCAGACAGCTCAAATGAATTCCTACCTACTAAATGACTTAGTGAAATAGTGGGAGTTATATTAGGAAGTCTCAAAGTCTCAGAATTACTAAGAGACGTTTGAATCATATTTTCCATAAGTACTAAACCTTTTTGTTTCATTCCTCAAATAATAAAATCAAACCATCTGTCTGTCCAATTGTTTCATCTATCTGTTCAATTGTTTCAGTTTTGTCTGTTCAATTTCTTTCGATGGATTACGAGAACCAAACTGGTCCGGTGCGGCCGCTTACTATTTGCAGGCTGTATTCTCAATAGCTTCTAATAAAAAGATCGATATGTCATGTCCATATCCAATCCTAAAATTAATTTTGTACAATATTCATGTTGGGATCCGGATTGGTTTATAACCGGGTTGAAATCTGAGTTTCAAAATATAAATGTTTTTCATGTTGTTATTCAGGTTCCGAAATGTGCTGGTGTTTTTCAGTCTATTTCTCTCGATTAGTTTTATAGAATGTTGAACTTTCCAGGTATTGTTTATATTAGTGTATTCGTCCTGGATTGCTAAACACGAATTATGACATGAATTGATCAACCCAATGCCTGAATTTGAACGACTCATTCGAAAGTCCATATTTGGACCTGCTTATATTTGTGTTCAAGCTTGTATTACGGACAACAAGGTTCTTGTATGTAGCCGTTTTTTTTCCAAACCAGACAAAAACCGGTTGGTCCGGTAGGACATGATTTCGCCACCCCTAGTTGTAGACTAGTATGCATGTATAATGTTCAAGGTCTAGCTATTAGCTAATATGTGTTTATAGTTGGCAGTTTTGGCTACATATATTGGTGATGAAATCCTAACATTGTACAATTGTGCAAGAAGCTTGGCTGTCAAGGAACCTTTTTCCGGGCGAATGGAGTAACCTAATATTATTATTCGAGAGAGGGTAAAACTCTAGTTTTAGTTATTGACCCAATGTCTTTTACATCATAAGTTGGTGCCCTACAAATACTCATAAGTTTTTTTTTTCGGCATTTTAGAACCGGTCATCTTTTTGCAATCTATATCGAGCGATTCTTGCTTCGATTTCTCTAGTGCTTCAATGTTCAGCAAAAAACACGATCGGATGCGAATTTCTGGACACGTGTTATTCTAATGCTGGGTAACCATTTGTGTACATTTCTTGAAGGTAAATTAGGGCTCGGCCAAAATATCAATTCCAGATCAAATATTTTTATACTTGACTGTCTTCAGGGTTTAAAATAATAAAACATATTCCGTTGCCGGGACCCGAGTCTCTCGGGTGAGAGCCGAGTATCCTAACCACCTAAACTACAACGGAATGGTTGGACAGTATATTCACCTCAGGTACAAATTAACAGAACATTTTACTCAAACCTGGATTTTTAAAGGAAAATCCATGTCCGTACTGGTTTTTTTCCTCATCGGACGGAACCTTATCTTTTCCATTACTCCTGCCTCGAGCTGAGCCGAACTGTCGTGAGTGAAAAGAGGTGTTTGAGCTCGAGTTTGATTTGATATCAGCTTAGGCTCATTTAGCAACTCCTACTCATGCCCCGTGAGCCCTTCAGCTGAAATGCTGCATGTAAAATGTTTTATCTCAATGTCCTCGTATTTTCTTCCATACGAGAAGTTCGGATGACTTCCCTCGTGTTCTCGGATCTGCTATACGAGAATTGGACGTAATAATGGAACTAGATGATAAAGAATTGAATCTCGCGGTATCGTAAGATCAGCTTGTACATGCAGTAAAAAGAGGACCTTCTTGACCTCTTCAACTTGTTTGTATAATCATCTTTGGCTTTCATTATCTCACCAACATTCAAAAACACAAAAATGAGAAATACCAACTCGATTTGACACGATTGGCGTTAATTTCTACTTTCGTTATCACGGGACGCCTTGTCGAGCGATGTTTAAAGGCAAATCTCGTCTACTCGTGCTCGCTCTTACCTTCAGTACTTGTCTTTGTGGAGTATTTGGCTTTCATAATAGATCGAGCTAGCAGGACTGCACGCATTGTTGATGCTGCAATGAAAATTGCGACTAGATTAAAACTATCAGGAAAATTGATCATTTATAATGAACGAACGAGTAAGGAAATTCTCAATCCTCGGATCAAATATAATTCGAGAAAAAGAAGATGACAATGAAGAAGAAGATATTGTACATAAACCTCTTACAAGTTCTACAAAAGAAGTCATGAATCAAACACCTTCGGATGAATGTTCCGTAGTTCAAAACCCGGCATAGGATCCATTTCTTGAAGGCCAAGTTTTGTCTGGGCATCCTTCACTAACAAACTGGTTAACCCCGATCACCGAATGGGAGAGTGAAAAACACAACCTTTGTGGATCAACCGGCTTCCCATACGGAACTCCTTCTAGCTCAAGTCATTATTTCCCTATGATGTACGCCGAGACCAACTTTTTTTAAACATGTAACATAACTTTGTATCGAAAAGTTTATCGCTTGTATAAAAAAACATATAGCGATAACATATATAATAATAGCGATATTTTCGCCATTTATATTTCGATTGGTGTAGTACAAAGACCACCTAGCCTCTCTTTTCCGGATCATCCATCCTTTTTCAGTTTTCCCCCTGTTAATAAAGTGATAAGTAGGGGTGTCAACGGTTCTTCGGAACCGAGAATCAGACCGGGACCAAACCGATAAGGACCGGACCGAACCTTAACGGTCCAGTTTGCGGTTCCATTCTAAAAACCGAAAACCGAAATAAAAAATCGGTTAGGAACCGAACCGATGAGACCGATAAACCGATAGAACCGATAAGGAATCGAATCGATAAAACCGATAGGACCGAAGGAACCGATACGGAATCGAACCGATGAAACCGATAAACCGGTAAAACCGATAAGAAATCGGACCAATAAAACCGTTAAAACCGATTATTTATTATTATTATATATTCTTTTATAAATTATAGTACCAAAATTAATAGTTAATTACCAATTTTTTTTAAAAAATGAAATATCAACTTATAAACTTTAGTTTTTATATCATTTATTTTAATAAAAAAAATAATTAAAAATCAATTTTTAATTGATTTTATATTTTTTAAGTGGACCGAACCGGACCGAAACCGGACCGGACTGAACTCGGACAGAACCGAACTCGGACCGAACCGAAACCGGAACCGAACCGAACCGGACCGAACCGAACCGAACCGAAAGCTTAGCGGTTCGGTCCGGTTCCAAAAATTAGAACCGAAAGCTTAACGGTTCGGTCCGGTCCGAACCGATAAGCTTAGCGGTCCGGTCCGGTTCCGTCAAAACTCAGACCGATAACAGACCTAGTGATAAGGTAGATAAATATTGAGGTTAGTTTTATTTTATTTTTATTTTTTAGTGTTTAATTTCAATCTATTTAAATATTTAATTTTTATCTAAATTTTTAATGGATTGTAATTTTTTATTTTATTTTTGCAATAAGTGTTTTTTCTTTCAATTTTTTTAAAAGGCACAGTAATTTCGTACACAATTCTCAAATGTTTTTTTAACTCATTTTGATTAACAATCTATAAAATGTGTTTGATTTGTTACGGCTAAAAACTCTAGTTAACTATCAGAATTGATCATTTGTATTAAAAAATCGCTTTTTTTTATTAAAATAATTATTTTTATTGGTCTCTTTTACATCTGTGGTAATTTTTGTTTGTTTCAAATTGTGTATGCAATCTCCGTAAGTGTCTACGAATACAAAACAAATAAAACAGCTCGTTTATAAACAAAACAGTTAGACTTAGATGTGATCCCTTTTAATGACTAATCAAAATTCTTAGGGGATTTATTATTACGAAACATTAAGTCTTTAGATCATAGTGGTCCCTTAGATGTTGAGAAAAAAAATACCAATCTCATGTTCACGTAAATGTTGGAATTTTTCCATTAAGTTGGACCGTCACATGTCGTATCGATGTATCGAACTATCGTTAATATTAGTCCAATAAAAGTAATCATAAAGAAAAGAACGGACTAGTAGATAAAATATGTATCATGGAGGTAATTGTATAGATATGAGGTTTAATTCCGAATACTGTGAAAGATTGGATTCGGAAATAAACAACTTAAGCAAAACGTAAAGTTTTGGGGTTATTTTGTAAAACAAAATAATACCGAGTTATGGTCCCTAAGAGTGGCAATTTAATAAGGACCGGTCTTCATTAAGTAACTGTCTAGAAGTTACAGACAATTAAGAGAGAAGAACCGTTACTGGTCTTCATTAAGTAACTGTCTGGAAGTTACAAACAATTAAGAGAGAAGTCTTCATTAAGTAACTGTCTGGAAGTTACAAACAATTAAGAGAGAAGAACCGTTACTGGTCTTCATTAAGTAACTGTCTGGAAGTTACAGACAATTAAGAGAGAAGAACCGTTTTCTCACTTCAGTTCTATATAAGAATGAGTTTCTCATTCTTAAAAGTAACGAGAGAAAATACAGAGAGAAAATCATTTAAGAAAAACAAATTGATTCTTCCTTCGAATCAATTACAAAAGTGTGTTTTGGTTGTCATCTCTTAGAAGAATCAATAACCTAGCAAAGGATCGCCGATCATCTGCTCTAAGTCAGGAATCTGAAGATCAAAGAATGTCTACATCCTGTAAGTATTTATTCCACATTATTATAGGATGATTTAACTTCATGGTTCAATAAGTTAGATTAGAAATCCGTAAAGTATTTCTAACAAGTGGTATTAGAGCCACCATGAAATTAAATTCTTATTTTTTCAGATTATAAAATTAGATCATATATATTAGATCTATATATTAGATATGATGTCGGTTATCGGAAATTACTCAAACAATTAAACAATTACGTGGTATAATTATATATCCAGTTAAAAGATGCCGTATGCGGCTACTATAATTAATATATTTAAATTAAAATCTGAAATTATTAATAAAATTAAATATTATATGATTTTATTAGTAACTGTCCTTTCGATACGTGACCACCAATAAATGTGTTTTATTAGTAACTGTCCTTTCGATACGTGACCACCAATAAATGTGTAATTAAGTTTGCTTATATATTATATAAAGTTATAAGTGAATTACAAATCAGAATTATATTATATCATTGAAGTTTATTATATATATAAATATATATTATAGTATATATATGAATAAGTGTTATATATATATAAATAAATACTATATTATAATATATATTTAGAATTATATTATAATATAATTAAAGATATATTACAATATTATTAAAGATATATTATAATATATTAAATTTAAGGTGTAAATTTAATTTGATTAAATTATACATAGACTACGAAATAGTTTAGACATTAAGTAAAGTAGTCGTATAGTATTTTTGAAATAATTAGCATGTTTTAAGTTGTCCGAACTTCGGTAAATAATTAATAATTCAATATATCGCCAAAGTGATCCCTATTGCTGAATTAATTATTTTAGAGTTTTGACAAGTCTATGATTGACAAGTATGTAAATGTTAATCGGCCCAAAGGAAGGTTAATGTTTGGCATAGTTAATCTTAGACACGAGATAGTTATTTGTGAATTGATCATTAAGAAAATTGAACTAGGAAAAATCGGCCCAATGGAAGATTTTTTTTTTGTCAATTAGAAGGATCAACATTAATTATGCTCAAACTCATACATATACAAATTAATATGCTTGCCCAAAGGTATCTTATTGATGTTGTAAGAGTATGTTTTATTATGCTATGTTTATTTGTTAAATACTATGGAGGTTATATGTTAAGTGATGTTTGTGGCTATTTATTGTTTGTTGTTTGTTATGTTGGCAAATTCGTATTTCTATAACCTGGAAGGCAAAAAGGCACCCATACTTAATGGGAGCAACTTTGAGCTATGGAAAGAAGATATGTTGCTGCACTTGATGTGCCATGATTACGACTTAGCATTAAGGGTCGATGAACCTAAACCTCTGACTGATGACAGTTCTCCTACGGAGAAGAAAGAGTGAGAGGCGTGGGAAAAATCGAACAGGATAAGTCTAGGGATCATGAAACAAGCAATTCCATTAGCATTCCGTGGTGCAGTTCCACCTGAGATCACTAATGCGAAAATGTTTCTCGAAGAGGTAGAGAAATGTTTTGCCAAAAACGATAAAGTAGAGATTAAGACGCTGCTTATTAAGCTAGCCTCTATGAAATATCGTGGCAAAGGGACTGTTCGTGAGCACATCTTGGATATATAAAGATGTTTCGAGCCAAATGCATTTACCTACCCTATAGATTTAAATGTGTTGCAAATGTGTTTACAATAACATCTCTTTTGATTGAGTTATATCAACAAAGGAGATGGATCGGAAAGAGAGGCTCATGAAATATGTTAGAAAGAACAATTTGATCCTAAATGAACTTAAATCAGATGTACTTATCAATGTAAATTCCACAGAACAAAGACGCTACCTCAACGTTTCTGTTACAAATCAGCAAACATCACGGGAACATATTTTATGATATATTTAAATCCAATGAAGTTTTCTAATTGATAGCCATTTGTTTCCAGACAAGTTATTCTTATACACGAAATCCAAAATAGATATATTACATAGTATGAGATTATACATTAAACTCTTGTTGTTACTGTATCCTTAACAAATTTTTGTTTGATTTTTCCAAGTGCGGCAACAACTTCTTTCATGTCGCCTCTTTCTCCGGGTGCACTGGAAGCACAATTGCAAGCTAATTCCAAGATGGAAGATAAGCAATTTATTTTGGCGGTAAAATGTCTTTCTCCTCTTTTTATCAAATTCCCATCTATCATCTCAACCATTCCATTGTGTAATGACTCTTTCACCCAATCTTTCAAGCTGAATTCTCCCCCGAACATTTCATCGGTAGGCTTTGTTCTTGTAAATGTCTCCATAACTAAAATCCCATAGCTATACACATCGCTTTCTATTGATATAATTCGCATTGATCCGTACTCTGCATTTGAAGTATATTACAAGTTTTTTAGCAAAAAAAAAAAAAATCAGAGTTGCCATTTTAATATAAAGAACATCACCTGGAGCCATATAGCCAATAGTTGCTAGTGTAATGGTCTCTGTCATTGACCTTCCTTCCTCAAAAAGTTTTGAAATACCGAAATCACTCAAATGTGCAACCTTATCTTCATCGAGCAAGACGTTGCTCGGCTTGAGATCACAATGTACCACAGGAGTTGAATAACCATGGTGGAGGTATTCAAGAGCTGCTGCTACATCTATAATGATATTCATCCTCTCTTTTATATCGAGAAAATAGTTGTGAGCATATAACCATTTATCAAGACTTCCATTGGCCATGAATTCCAACACCAAAGCTTTGAAGTCGACATCAGAGCAACTGCTAACAACCTTTACAAGATTCCGATGTCGAACATTTCGAAAAATTTCACTTTCAAAGTCAAAACTTTTAGACCCAGTCTCTGCCTGTACATTGAAAATTTTTACTGCAACAACAGTCTCGTCTGAAAGGACTCCTTTGTAGACAGATCCAAAAGCCCCAACACCAAGCACGCTGGTTTCATTAAACCCTTCCGTGGCCCGTACTATTTCTAGACGCGAAATTCTTCTCCATTCTACAAGGTTTGTCAAACTATCTTGGTTTGGAAGTCTAACGTTTTGTTTGCGACGTTTTATAAAGATTATAACACAAACAACCATCAAAGTCAATAAGCTGATTATTGGCAAAAAGATTTTGAGAAAGTGTTGTGAGAAAGATTTTTTAATTGGAGCAGTTCTTTTACATGGCGGCATATGAAGTCTTGATGAGCCACATAATGCATAATTTCCCATATAAGATAGAGCTGAAAAGTTCTCAAACGAACCTCCAGTTGGAACATTTCCTTCGAGTTTGTTGAAAGACACATTAAACTCCGTGAGGTGCTCCAATGTTTCTAAGGATTTAGGAATGGTTCCAGTCAAAATGTTGCCCGAGAGATCTAAATATTGCAGATTTATCAAGCCGCCAAACGATATCGGAATCTGATTTTGAAATCTGTTATTGGCTACAGAAAGATAACTTAGATCTTTTAAACTCCCAATACTAGTAGGTAGAATACCCGTGAGTTTATTTCTTGAAAGATCAAACTCGACAAGAACCCTAAGATTTCCAACATCTGATGACAAATTGCCAACTAGCGAATTTGATGACAAGTCTATACTCAAGATATCGTAAAGACTCCACAAGGTAGAAGGTAGAGCAGAACTTAGGTTGTTGAAGCTCAACCTAAGATGCCTCAAAGAAGTCAAATTCGTAAAACACGTGGGTATATGTCCTTCAAGATTGTTAGCAGCTAGCTCCAAAGTATTAAGTTGTTTGAGGTGACATAAATCATAAGGGATAGACCCTTGTAAATGATTATCTGAAACATACAATCCTTGTAGACTTTTTAGTCCCTTGAATGTTGTTGGAATAGATCCTTCTAGTTCATTTCTATCGAGCGCTAATGTTCTGAGACCAGAAAGGTTACCTATTTCTTTGGGTATTTGACCTCTTATACTGCAATTACTCGCACCAAAAACTTGAAGAGATGTGGAAAAATTACCAATAGAAGCGGGGAGCATTCCTCCAATCAATGGATTATCACCACAAGATAAAAATCGTAATTTTTTGCAATTAGTTAAATAGCTGAGAAAACTTATTCCTGAAGATTCCGAAGTTAAATTGTTCTTAAAAAAAAATGAGCGTTTCGAGATCTAACAAATTTCCTAATGTATGAGGAACAGGTCCCGAAAACATGTTACTTTGTAATTCTAAATGAATGAGTTTGGAAGCATTGGAGATAGAGTATGGGATTACTCCATTAAAATTGTTTCCCCATAGAGAAAGTGTCTCCAAATAGGGAATCCCAAAACCAAAAGTAGAAGGAAGAGTACCTGTCATACAATTACATTGAATTAAAGGTGAAAACAAGATATAAATTGATAAACTCGCGCTGATGTATGAATAATTAAAAAAAATTACCAGATAGACTGTTATTAGATAAACCCAGGCTTATCAAAGAAGACATGTTGAAGATAGAATGTGGAATAGTCCCGGTGAGTCCCATACTTTCCGCATGAAGTATCTCCAGACCGAAAGGATTGCTCAACTCCTTTGGTATTCCTCCTTCCAATCAGAAATAAAATTCTTTCAGCTTTACAAATTCATTTATTATATTATATTAATAAAATATCTCACATTAAATTAAATATCAGGTGTGTCAAATATTTTTAGTGAATTTGTTATTATAAAGTTAAATTAAGAACTAGAGCTTATGAAATTTGGATATTGCGTCAAATAGATAAATGATAGTAGCTGCATTAATACCTTCGAAGTTGTTTGTTCCAATGTATAATTTCTTGAGACTTGTTAAGTTTCCAAGTGTGTAAGGTATTCTCCCCCTGAACTTGTTCTCTGACAATCCTAGTACTTGAAGATTGCTGCAGTTTCCTAAACTTAAAGGTAGCTCTCCTTCTAACTCATTTACCCAAATGGAAAGGTATTCTAGATTCGGAAGAAAATCACACATATTATTTGGTAGTGTACCAGACAATCTGTTGAATGACAAATCTATTGTTTGCAGGGAGGACATTTTAAAGATGGATGAAGGTATATTTCCTGAAATAGCGTTTTCTCTAATTCTAAAGCTCTTTAGGTTGACCGATTTACCAAATTCAAAGGGGATATTGCCTACTAACAAATTGAATCCCAAATTCAACTCCTCCAAGTTTAATGAGTTGAATAGAGAGAGAGGGATGGTGCCGGTATGGTCCCTAGCCATGTAGGTATATTGCCAGATAAGTAGTTTCTACGCACTATAATAGATCGCATACGACGTAACTGAGAGAGCTCTCTTGGAAGCTCCCCGTGAAAACTATTGCTGGTGAGGTCTAGAGATGATAGAAATGATAGGTTCCCGATCTCTGGAGGGACAGCTCCCGCAATGCCCATATTCGACATGTTTAAACCCATCACCCTCCCATGACGACCACCGCAAGAAATGCCGGTCCATGTGCAAACGCGGGCAGAGCTCGGCCAATTGGAATCTATATGCAGGACATTAGGGTGTAATTTCATTATACGGGTTTTAATTTGAAAAAGGGTAGCTTCATCGGCTGTTAAGTTGGTCACACCGTTAACAACCAAATTAGCCCGGAAACAAAGAAGCACCAAAAAAGCTTGAATGAAATGCATTGTAATTGGAATGTGTTTATTATCACTGAGGAATGTAAGTTTAGAAAGTTATAGATTGTGTCTGCAAGAACCTACATTATATAGTTATAGTTGTATTTCATATGGACCACTAACGTTAACTCGAGTTACGAGGCTCAACTACAAAGTGGAAAAGTAGGGAAGCAAGTCAAGGTCTGCCCTTTCTACTCATCACAGGCAACAGTCCAAATAAATACAATGTCGATAAATATGCAACAAAAGTTGTTGGCAGATACAATGTAGATAAGTATGCAACTAATGCTGAGGTATAGAAGCCAGTCATGGGGTTCCCTTCCTTATCAATGTCTTTCCAGGAAACTACCTACATTGTTTAATCTTTTGTATTTAGAATGCCAAGAGTTGGAAAAGAAAATTAAATTTTTTATAATATTTTAATTTAAAATAATTATTTAAATTATATGGGGCCACAAAATTAATATTTTAAAACAAAAAATTGCAATTTTATTTGTTTTTTATTAAAAAAAATTACTAACAAAAACCAAAATAACTACGTGAAATAGTCTGTTTCGTTTTTTTAATCTTTTGTCCGGCGTAAATTCTATAAATATTGAAAAAAAAAACTAATTTTCGGAGTAATTTTGCATTTTTTTTAACAAATCCCTTCAATAAAATTATAGACAGACTATTTGCGTGTTCTTATCTCAACGGATTTAGACATTAAAACGAAGAGTTGATATCACTTTTAGTAATTTCCTACTAAAAATCTTTATCAAACCGATTATTATTTTTATTCGAAGAAAAAATGGCAAAAATATGTCGTATTTTAGAAATAATTGGTTTGAGGAAACGTTTGTGGTCAAAGTATAAGGTTGCGAAAAATGTAAAAAAAATTACATTTTATTGTTACATTTTAAAAAGAAATGATGTAGAATATAAAATACACGATACATTTATAAAAATAGCTAGATTAAATCTTAACCTATTTTTGTTATATCTCAACCTTCAAAATTTATAGTTTTGGATTCCAATTCGCCTGATCTTGATTTATGCACATATAATAGCATGTTTCGTATTTTATGGATTGATTGATAAATCAAAGATGTTTCGAGACGGATGAATTTACCTACCTTATAGGTTCAAATGTTCATTGCAAGAACAAAGATTAAAGGGTTTTCCATGGAGACTTTATGCGAAAGATGATAAGTCTACTACTTTTATGGTTGTTAAAAAGTATGTCCAACATCACGCTTGTGGGACTAATTTTTGCAAAGAAAGTAAGAAGTATTTATCATCGGATTTGACTCCATTGGGATACTTGATTGTGTTATGACCTATGTTGATGTTATAGCCAAAAGCATAAAGTCATTTATAAAAAAAACAACTTTGTTTTTTATATCTCATACTGTCTTTCATAAAATGCTTTAAAGAAAGCTAAGACGGTTGTTTATTGAGATAGTTCTACTTCGTATAAACTACTTACTTTAAAACATTGTAGATTATTGATAGTACAAGTAACTAGTTATTGGAGTATACTTTGCAAACTAATGTTTTCAAGCATAATTTCATAGTATTTTACTCTTGTCTTCAAGCTTTCTGCTATTGTCATCCAGTTTTATTTATGAATGTAATTTTTAACAGGGAAACATAAAGGGGTATTGCTATCTTCCATTGTTAATGATGGTAACAATAGTGAGTTTTGTTCACTAGTGTTCACTATTGTTCACCATGTATAACCAATACGATAGACGTGGGACTTGATATAATCAATACGATAGATGTTAGGTTATTATATAAGCAATATAATAGATGTGAAACTAAAAAAATGTGAGACACCCCATATGATATAATCAATATGATAGATGTTAGGTTATTATATAAGCAATAACATGCTAGATGCATTAAGAAGATGTGAGACCAACTCATAATAACCTCATATGAGGTAATAGATGCAAAACCAAGATATATTTCTCTGTAGCATACATATTGTTAACCAAGTACATGGATGGTGATAGATGCGAGCCCGATTCATAATAACCTCACATGAGATGATAGATAACGAGACCAGTATATAATTCATTGTATAAGACTAATTCATAACCAAGTACATGGGTGGTGATATATGCGAGGCCAACATATACTATACTAATACGAAACCACTTAATAACTAATTAGATAAATAATTCATATGTGGGACTAATAGATTCAAGAATTCCAAATAGAACAATTCCAAAATATAAACTAAAGAAAATTTAACATAAAAAATAATGAACAATTGGAAAATAGAAAATGAAATAAAATTCAAAATTCAGTTTGACATTGTGTCATGTGGCTCCTTATAGAGGAGGTCACTTCTTCATTACTTTCATCATTTCTAATTCTAAATAGCTTCTTATTGCGAGACTTCTTAATATATCACTGGGACGGAAGCGATGCACGAGCATTAGAAGAATATCGAGTTTTGAACTTTCATGTAAGTAGGGTTACGTTGAGGGGAGAATTTTGAGAGTGAGTTGAATGTTTAACCATTAAGGTTTCTATGAATTTATATAGAGATAGATTAAAATATAGTTATTGAAGTTAGTGGTAAAAAAAGCCTTATATAGTTAGTATAAGGTATTTTTATGATTTTTTTATGATTTCTTCATCTCGAAGATTGCAAATATCCTTTTGAAAGCTAACACTTATCACAATCAACCGTATGCATGTTGAAAGCTTCTTAAGAGTTGATAGATGGGAGACCAATATATATTTAACTGTAGAAGACCAATTCATAAATGAACAATTCATAATAATCAAATATGATGTGATAGATGTGAGACCAATATATCATTAACTGTAGTAGAACTAATTCACAACCATGTACATCATTAAGAAACATTAAAACATACATACAACTCTGATTGTGTTTACATCATTAAGGACCATTACAACATACATACAACTATGATTTTGTTTAAATCATTAACCAATGGTATATAAGGATTATATCATTAACCAACGCTAGATAAGGATTTTCACCAGAATCTAATTGTGTTTTTATCATTACGAAACAACTAAAATAACTTTGATCTTCATAATGTTACAATGTCATCAAGTGTTTCCCTCCAATTTTGGCCATTTTAATAAAATATTTAGCGTACTCGCAAATATTACGCCATAATTGAGTTTTCAACATTTTGTTGAGGGGTTTATTCTTTTGGAGGTATGTAATATGTAAGTTATAAGTTTAATCAATACATTTTCTCACAGAGATATGCAAGAAATTTACATAACGTGCGGGATAAAACATGTCATTATATATGCAGGACAAAACATAACATGTCGGACAAAACATAACATACAAGATAAAATAAGACAAGATAGATGCACGACAATACATGACACGCGAGACCATGTATAACCAACTTTGTACGAGACTAATTCATAACTAACTACATGTGAAATGATATACGCGAGAAAAAAATATGTGAGACCATGTGTAAACAAATTCATGTGCGAAAAAATCATGCAAGAAAAGTTCATGCGAGGCAAATTTATGCGAGACAAATTTATTACAAAACTAATTATAAAACTGTAACTAGGTAAAACTTACAAATTTTCATTTATTCTTTTGTGTTTTATCTACTGTTTTGGCACCTTTTGGTGCCAACATTTTTAAATTTATTATTTGTGACTTTTTTATGCCGATTATCGATAATGTCTAATGGTTTTTTCCATCTCATGGTGTTTTTGTGAGAAGTAGAACGAAGATGATACATGTTTTGTTGTCCCGAAATTCATCGTTAATAAAAATTGTAATATCTAGATTTTCATGTATCATGTGCTAATTAAAATAATACATATGCAAACACATGTTTTTTATTAGTTCATACATGTTGTAAAATTGTAGGATTTTTACAACTAAACGTCGAAAAACAGATTTTCTTGTAAAATCGTTAATGAAAGTTGTAATATTTAAGTTATGTTAACTTTCCTTCAAAACGAACGGTAGGTACTTTATTTTTTTTAAAAGCTTCCAATATATATAATATTCAATAACCTATATAATGTCAAAAAAGAAACAAGGAGTAAGTTAGTGCAGCTGGTCTTCACTGACTATCTCCATTATATGAGTAGTAGAAATATGACATGCTAATTTTGGAATTGTTCACATTATCGAAGCTATTTGTTTTTTTTATTTTTGAATCAGTTCTGATTTATGTTATTCCGTGACTTTAATTATTGATGTTACTAGGTTTTCAAATGGTCACCATTTTGTTTCGATTGTAAAGTTAATTTTTTCTAGGATTATATATTCAGAACGATCCAAAAATAATTCAAATGAAGGTTATTTTTCCAATTGTTTCTGGAAAAAGTGAAACCAATATATTAATAAATGCACTAGATGAGAGGTGATAGAGGCAAAACATGAAACTATATGAGAGATGCAAGACGAGACATGATGAGAGATGAGAGACAAGATGATGCATGTGAGATTTTAAATATTTTACTGTAATTGGATTTACTCTTCGACCAATGTAGTCATAATATATTATCGAGCAAGTTGAAGATTATGGAGTGCACACTTTTTAGAATATATTGTGATTAGTGTTATGTTAAAATGTGGATGTTATTGTAAAAATTTATTTAAATTTTGAATTTTCAAAATAACCGTTTATTTTACCTTTTAAATGATATCCACTTTTGGATAGTTAAACTGATTTGACAGTTTGAATTTTTTTGGTTGAAATATGTGTTTTATTTTTGGTTCAAAAACAAGACGAACAAAAGATCATTCTCTAAATGTTTAAAATAAACTTTCTAGACTTTATCCGATTTAGATTTTTTGGAGAACCGCCGAATATATATATCATTATGAAATTATCTAAAAAAGACTTCGCAATTAATCGAGAATCATACACTATTCCTAACAAAAGATTGAAATATTCTGTGTATGAAGATTGAGATGAAAAGAGTTGTTACCATGTCTTAGAATAATCCATAATTAGATATTAAAGCATCAACTGGACTATGGTATCATTATCGTACAAATGTGTATATAGTAAATTTGATAACGTCGGTAAAGGAATTATGATTTTTCTATATGTGGATGACATATTGATTTTGCTACTGACCAAAATCAAGTTGATGAAACAAAGAAATTTTTGTCATTTAGTTTTAAGATGAAGTATTTGGGAGAATGTGAGATGATTCTCGGTATAAAAATCAAGCAAAAGAACACTAATATATCGATTTCGCAATCTCACTATATTGAGAAGATATTAAATAAATTTAATTTTAAATATAATTATCTGATAAGCTCACCTATAGATCATAGTCTTAAGCTTCTTCCTAATAAAGGTATTGTTGTTTCTCAACTTGAATACTCAAGAGCCATCGGGTGTCTTATGTATGTCATGACTAAAACTAGGCCATATATTTTATTTGTTGTTAGAAAGCTTAGTAGGTATACTAGAAACCCTAGTTCACATCATCAGCAAGCTTTAAATCGAGTATTCAAGTAATTAAAATGAACCATGGATTATGGTTTCTCTAACACTGGATTTATTCTCCGTACTTGAATAATATTCGGATGCTGAGTTATACTTCCAATATGGAAGACCTATCTTCCACAAGTGGATGGGTATTTCTACTTAGGGGAGGATCTATCTCTTGGGCATCTAAGAAACAAACTTGTATTACTCATTCAATAATAGAATCAGAGTTTGTGGCATTAATAGCAGCTAGTAAGAAGCTGGATGGCTAAGAAATTTAATGTATGAAATCTCATTGTGGTCAAATTTGATATCACCTCTATCTATCAGATGTGATAGTGAAGCTGCCTTGGCCAATGTCTATTGACAAGTTCACAAAGACAGGTCGATACACTTAGGTGTTAGACACAATATGATTTATGAGTGCATGACGCATGATGTTATTCCAGTAGATTTTTGAAAACTCAATGTAATTTAGCCGATCATTTAAGTAGAGTACTTGTGCACAAATTGGCTATTAGGATGAGATTAAAGTCCATTTGAAATTTCTGATGTTGAGATACCCAATTTCCATCTAATATGACATTAGGTGTTGCATTCAACGTGGAAAGCTTAACATCTAGAGATTGAAACATATTAGTAGTATTATCCCGAAGTATGTGTTCAAGCATGGAAGTTGTGGAGGATGAAGTTTATCTCCTTAATAGTTGTTTTGAACAAATTGCATATGCATGTGCAAGAGTTAAATATCTACCTATTTAAGCATGAAGTTTAGCCGCTTTAAGAAGCTAGGACTTGGCTTTGATATGCTTAAGAAGGATAATGACACAAGGCTAGTAAATTTTGAAGGAAGAAGAACGTTTGAAAAAGTAAATTTATTTGTATATTATCTTCAAGTATATGGATAGTAAAGGTTTAAAACTTAGTGATATATTAATATCCGACTATTTGAAATGTGTAATATACTAATATGAAATTCATTCGTCACGATATTACATTTATAAATAAATTTGTTACTTGTAGTGATTTTGTTTTAGTTAATCATGAATTGCACTAAAATAGGGGAAGATTGTTAGATATTTTAGTATAATTGGATTGACTAGTCGACCAATGTAGCCATAATATATTATCAAGGAAGTTGGAGAGTGTGTATTACACGTTTTTTAGAATATATTATGATTAGTGTTATATTAAAGTGTGGATGCTATTATTAAATTTCATTTAAATTCTGAATTTACAAAATAGTCGTTTACTATACATTTTTAATTAATATCCACTTTTGGATAGTTAAACAGTTTTGACAGTTTGAAATTTTTGGGTCGAATATATGTTTTATTTTTGGTTTAGAAACAAGATCGATAAAATATCATTCTCTAAAAGTTCAAAAGAAACATTTTGATTTTATCCGACTGAGACTTTTGGAGAACCAACGAAAGAACTCATAATTATCCGAGAATCATACTCTATTTCTAACATGAGACCAGGAAAATATGAAAGATGTGAGGCTACACAAAATAATAGACGAGAGGCCATGAAATAAAGATACATGTGAGGCAAAGCAAAGTTGGATGTGTGAGGCCATGAAAAGATTATCGATGCTAGGCGAGACAAAGATAATAGATGAGAGGCAAGAGATGATGACATATGATAGACTATGAATAATAATATATGGGATAAAATATTACATATGCGAGGAATTTCACATAAATTTCACTTATTTTTTTTTATTTTTTTATCATTTTCTATCCGGATCACCTTCTCCTTCACAACATAATTCAATTCATCATTTTATGTGTCTTGAGTAGGATTCTACTTTTGTAGGTCTTGATGAGTAGGGATATATTTTTCCATATCTTGTTGTACAATGACATTTTCTTGTATAAATCTTTGTATCTTAGTAATTTGAGATGAAACAATAAGAATTTACAAAACCAATAAAAAACGCCAATATGCGGAACAATGACATGTCTAAGAAAATGTGAAAAGCTCCAAGACAATACAAGACATGCGAGACCATATATACGAGACCTTATGTGAGACCAGGTATAACATGATATAAGTAAAAAACTATCTAATACACAAATAATTAAATAGGTTCAAAAAATACATGAATATGTAGATTTTTAAAATATTTTATCAAGATTGAAGAATCTAGATCGCCTCTTTTTTCAAAACAACATTCTGATATGTTTAACTTTTGGTCGAATCACCTGGTTCGAAAAAATTTCCTAGTTTAGAATAATCTTCAAAGCAACATCAATACGCTTTTTCAGAGACTTCCCAGCTTTGCCTAGCTTGTTTCACCAACTACGATGATCAGAACTCTTCTTTCAATCATCTCCATTTAATAAACGTTTCCAACAATCCCCACTTGACGAAATATCTTATTTCTTGAGAGAACTTTTGCGCAGAGAAATATCTTTCCATTTGAATTTTACTTTAGTGTAAAGATAGAAATGTTATGTCATAAAATATTGATAATCAGAATTTTTAACCAACATCTAATGTGGCCTAACAGACTATCTAACACATGTAATTATTTTTATCAAATATTTGTCCACGTTTCACTTTAACACTATTTTGGCAATGTGATCTATACATTTTAAGAATCATAACTTGAGAGGAACTTATTCTCTCATGAGAGGAACTCATTCTCTCATGAGATGAACTAATTCTGTCATGAGATGAGGCGCCACCTTTAGATTCTTATAAGTACAATTCTTAAAATATTTTTGTTACCTTTTGAAATATATATCACACTTAGACCAAATTAGACAAAACGTTCCTTGGAAATCATCTATGCATGGTAACAACCAACATATCTCACACTTATCACGAATGAAATTCTAATTTATTTATATGTTGAACCTTTCATAAATAACTGGTTACCCATTTCAAATTCGATGTTTAGTTTCTTTATAGTCGAACTAGGTTGCCATTATTTGTAAAACAATTATTTCAAGAGTCTTAGTCTAATTCCTCTAGTTGTAGAGTTTATTGGTTTTCGAGCTAATGGTTTGGTATACATATCTATGAAGTTCTTATAAGAACATCTGTATGAGACCGATATAATTTCACTTTGAATTAGTTATCTACCGTATCCATATTTTAAACTTATATGTCTAGACTTTCCATTGTATATGCCATTGTATGCTCTAATTAATATTGCTTAAGTATCATAATGTATTTGTATTTCCATACTTCTCTTTAAAATGGATGGTATCTTGAACAAAAGATCTCTTAATCATTCACCCGTTGCGACAAACGCTATGAACTCGGCCATCATAGTTGAGTGAGATATACACGATTGTTTCTTTAATATATAAGAAATAGCACCACTAGTAAATATAAACATCATTTTTCGAAGTCAATTTTTTATCTGCTACTAGTGATACAGCTCGCATTTGTGTATCTCTCAAGTACCCCATGAAAATTAGAATATAATAATGGCAACTTAGTTCAACTATAAAGAAACTAAATATCGAATTTGCAATGAGTAACAACAAGTTATTTGTGAAAGGTTCAACATATAAATAAATTAGAGTTATTTCGTGATGACTGTGAGATATGTTGGTTGTTACCATGGATGGATAATTTCAAAGGAACTTTTATTCCAATAAGGCCCCAATGTTCTATATGTTTCAAAAGGTGACGAAAACACTGTAAGAATTGTACATATGAGAATCTAGAGGTAGTACCTCCTCTCATTAGAAAATAAGTTCCTCTCATGTGAAAATAAATATGTTTAAGCCCATATAAGGAAAAAACAAGCCTACATACCTTAGATGCATTCCGCGGAAGTATCTTCATCGAGGTCTCTATTTTGGAATTCCATTTTGACATCCATTTACTAAATTTTCAAATTGTATACCGATGCCATTGGAAATAAAATCCTAAATACTATTGTCCTAGTTATTGGAGAATATGTGTGAAAACAATATATTCCTTATTTTGCACCTTTTTGCTACATATCTTGCTTTAAAATATTGAACGGTTCTGTTTGTGTGATATTTCTTTCTAAATACTCATTTATAACCAATTAGTCTCAAAATAGAAGTTAAGTCCACTGACTCACAAGTGTGATTTGATATTATTGAATTTATTTAAATAATTATAGACTCTTGCCAAAATACAAAATCTCGTGACACAATTTTTTCTTTATATGATTTGAGGTCGTCTTCTAAAGAAACACTATCAGAATCTTTTGGGTGATTTCTTCACAACTTCCTTCTACTAAAAAGAAGAAATATGTTGACATTTTATCTCATTGGAACCTATATTTTTAGGTCTTTTTTTCCCTTTGACTCCATGGTTTCTCACCAACCAAATGTAATTTTCTCAAAGTTATTTCCTCATTTTCTATAGCTATTTGTATAATATTATCATCATATAATTTGGATTGATAGAACTCAGCTTATTTTAATTCAAGTACGATAATAGATTTCAAATCTAAAAGCATATAAGATTGATATTGGCCACGTAAACAATAAACACACACCTTATAGCTTTAGCACCTAATTTTACTCTTCTTAGATTTATGTTTTTGCAATATGCTAAATACCCACACATTGGAATAGTCAATTTTTGGTTTTATCCATAACTCATATCGAGAGATTTATGTTTTCTTTAGAACAAACAAATTAAAAATATGATATACAGCTAAATCAACCTCACCCGATATATTAATGTGAAATTTTGTATTAACTAGCATGTAATTGGTCATCTCGATTAAAGTTCTATTTGGTACCCATCCAATCTATTTTATTACGATGTGTAAGGCAACGAGCATTGATGAATTTTTATAGGATCTTCAGAAAACAATAGAATATTTTCCCAATAAATACTCCCCATCTCTATCACTATGTAAGATTTTAATCTTCGTGTCTAATTGATTTTCTACTTCGGCTTTGAAGATCTTACACGTATTAAAGGGAATATTTTACCGTTTACAGGTTGGATAAATCCTACCCTTATTAGTAATCCTTAAAAAATATATAGGTAAGATCACAACCTTTCAAAAAGAACTTCTTTTGAGAAAATGAGTTTTCGAAGAAACACAACTCTTTGTTTGAGGCCTTTTTCGTGACCAACCATGTTCTGGTCGCGGAAAATATCATGTTGCATATGTTATAAAATAAATAACTGATACCAGACTGCGTCGATCGCGATAAAAGACCCTATGGCGAGAAAAAATATGTATATCTTCCTCTTTGATGCAATCAACTTTATATTGATTGCAACAAAAGCTCTCTAAACAAATGTGGGCTCCTTTATCGCGATCAGCACTAGCGCGATCGCGACAAACCTTCACCAGAAGACTTCCAAACTTGTTATACCTTGTTTCACCAACTCTAATAATTGGAACTCTTCTTCCATCATCCATATTTAATCAAATTTTATAATAATAATTCTCTATATGTTAACTTGACAAAATTGATTTCTACTCGAATGTTTGATATTTTTGTATATTATTCGTGTATACAAGGATTAGACTTTGAACCGGGTATAATATCTTTAGTACTTTAATATGACTTCTTATTGTACATTTTTAGTATTTGTTTGGTGAATAAAATATTAAAAAAATTGAAAAAGGGTTCATACAAGATAGCTAGGGCATACTCTGAGGAATGCAATGACCTAATAGAAGTCAAAGCAAGCTAAGTAGATGTGGTAAGCGAAGGAAAGCAAGTACTGACAAAAGACAAAAGGTCATAGATCGAACAAACAAAAACTCGTCAGGGCCGAAAGACAAATCCCTGGAACACTAATGAAAACCGATGGGATGGGAAAAACCGAGAGCAAGATAGACATAGAGCGAGTAAGGCGGAAAACGGTGTGTCGGTCGGTCCAGTACCTAAAGAGTTGCAAAAGAGAAGACAAGAAAAAACACTAAGTTAGTAATAGGGAATAAGGGGGCATCAGATCTTGGTGCCATGGAATCTAAACCGAAGGTCAGAGAAAATTTGGTTAGATACCAGAGAGGCAATGGATGGAGAGGATTCAAATATTCTTGAGTTCTTCTCCCTCTAGACATGATAAATAATCGCGCCAAAGCAAGTGCGCCAAATGTGAGAGTTTCGAGTGTGAGACCAATTTGACGCCTCGCGGATCTAAGATTGCCAGCAATAGGATGTAATAGAGAAGCCCAACTTGGAACTAGCAAAGTTCCAGAGACTCTTAGAGAAACTAAAATCGTAGAGGAGATGAGAGATAATTTATTTGGACCAGAACAATTAAGATCGATGAATATATGTTTAGGCTATATAACGCATACCATTAACCGTACACTTTTTTCTCATACATAGTTAAAGTTCATTTGTATTAGCAAGAGATAGTGTTATATAATTTATACAAAAAAATAAATTAAAATCTATACAAACACAACCGTAAATGTTATCATAAATATTTTTAAAACAAAGCATGTAGGATAGATTTTTTACAACAAAGTAGGACAAATGTTTTGAAAAAAAAAATCGGACAGACTTGTTTCATTAGTTTAAATTTTTTATCATACTTGTTTTGTTTCAAAAATAGTATCGTTTCTTTCAGAAAACCTTTCGAGCTTTCTTTCGGAAAATTTGTTTTGTCTATTTTGCTTAGAAAATCTTTCATGCCTATTTTTTTCAAAAAATCTTTCATTTTTTTGTTTCACATATATGTTTTGCATGTTTTATTTCAAAAAAATATCTCAAACCTGAATTATTTCAAAATATATGTCATGTCTACAACTTTTAAAAAATATTTCATACGTGCTTTATGCCAACAAATTTGTCAGTGTTGTTTTGAAAAATATGTCAAACCACATTCTTCATCAACTAAATATATGTTTGCTTCTTGCGTAATGCCTCTCTATTAGATGAAGGTGAGATTGATATTACTATTTTTTTTAAACTGTAAGAATCTAGTTGTTCTAACACAAGTTGGGTTTAGAAAATTAACGTGAGTATTTTTTTTTCTTTGCAGATCTATATTCACAAGTTAATAATGAGTCGTCTAAAGAGAATTCACATAGACCAATAGCAGTTTCGAATTTTTTTTTATCCTTGTCACATCTATCTTTAATGCATTTTTTATGCGGTTTCACCATTTTCGAATGCATGGCATGTAAATAGGTGAGGTGGAAGCTGTTAATGTTAGAGATATTAGGCTAATTAATAAATATATTTTATTATGTATAACACAAACATAATTGAAAAACAAGGACCAATAACTAGATTTTTTACATAGTTGGCTAACCGATATAAGATTCAAAGCAAGGGTGAGACATAGTAAACATCATATAATAATGTGTGAAAGGTCGAAATAGAGCCAATACCCTCTATTGATATAGTTGTAGCATTAGCAGACAAAAAAGATATGGGTAAATATGAGATCACGAAACAAAGTTTGATGCATAAGGTGACATATGATGAGACCTACCATAATCCAAAATCCATAATGGTAAATCAATACCTGAAGTGGAAGATGGTGACTAGCCGGAGTGATGTGCGGATGTAGACATGACAAAGTTCTTCAGATTGATACTAGTAGGCTGTACAAACTCACATTTTTCTATCATATTTGCAATATGAATCCCCAATCTTTGATCCAACAAAATAAAACAATCGAGAGATACCAAATCCAAATCGAAAACCAAAATTAAATAAAATACTCAGTGCATTTCCAAATTGAACCAAAATCCAATTGAAATCACAATCGAAATCTAAATCCAAATTAAATCAATATAAAAAACTAGAGTCAAATCAAAGTCCCAACTCAAATCCAAACTCAAATCCAAATTAAATGTGATACGTCTGAAGGTCTTTGGTTTACTGAATCCGCGCTAGGCGATGTTCGTATGAGAATAAATGATAAAGAAGTGTTCGTATGAGAGTGATTTTAGAGAGAGAAACGAATAATGTAGATAGAGAAGTGGACAAAAGGAATAAATATCTCAATCATTCATCAATCATTGGCCCATTCCCCAAAAAGGGAATATCATTTATATAGAGTATGAGATATGTAGTGAAATTATACATTTCCCATTAATAAATGAACTTTCTCACCCACTCTTCTACTATTTGTAAACAATTTTTAGCGGTCTAACATCTTACCCCTCTCGATCCTTATGTTTGCTTTAGTTTAGCCTTTAATACATTAAATGATACCTTACATATATAATAATAATAAAGCTTGTTATTAAAGCCCATATTTTCCTTTCCATATCAGTAGCCCCCCAGTCCTTGCGAAGATGTACGAGCAATGACTGATTAGCATCTTAAATTTTCCTTTCCTTTAAGCCTTTTCGGATCACCTCCTCGGATCGTCACTCCTCCTTGGATGGTAACTCCTTATTGGATCGGGCTTCTTACAAAGTTAGCTTCCTCTGATCAAGAAACATTTTGGACTTTGGTACTTAGCTACCCTAAATTAGCTTTTTTACTTTACCTTCTCGGACTGCATTTTATAAAGTCTGTTTGTGTTTAAAATCTTTCTCTTGGTCATCATGACCTCATCCTACTCTACTTCCTTTTCGACTGGGCGTGCATTTGTGTCAAATATCTTTTAGATCAACATCATTACTTCTTCTAAGTGTCAATCATCCATAATCACACATTTTTTAGCATGCTTGTATCCTGGGTAACGTGTCGACGTGGATTTTCTTTTAGGCTGACCCTTCAACTTCCTTTATCTCTTCTTCTTTAATATAGCAATATCTTGTTGCATCGTCAATTAAAATAATTAATTAATTTTATTTCCTAACAAATGTGTAGTATGGAAATCATATAAATCAATATGTACTAGTTCAAATATTTTAGAAACTCAGTTAACATTATTAAAAGATATATGGTTATATTAGTTAACATACAAGTCTTACATTTCTAATTATTTACATCAACAAGAGGTATACGATTCATTTTTTACGTGTTTCATAAACATTAACATTAAACATAAACATACCATTACATAAATATATAAAGCCTACAAATATAACATGTTTTGACAATATATATTTTCTAATTTCATATATTTGCCGGAAATCACAATTCTTCAATACAATACCAGACAAGATATTCCTCTGAATCCCGGAAAATATATTATATTTTTTAATAATATATATTTTCTAGAATTGAAAACTAACACAACATTTCTTAGTCCTTTGATTGAGTTAGTTACCGCATTTCTCATCTTTAATAAAGATCCATTTTTCATTGGTTGAAAATTATTGAACGAACAAAGATCTTTGAATGCGTGACTTGTTTATTCTGAATCAACCCATCATAGAAAATTATCTTATGCACATAAAATGCTTCAGGTATTAGTAAACATAATTCTGAATTAAAATCGCACCTTGCTGTTTATCAAAATCATTAGGCTTCTTATTGGCATAATTATTGTTGTTTCCCACAAACTTTCTTTTGTTATCATTTTATGTGTTTTTATATTGTTTGAATAATCCAATATTTTGTTACCCTGAGGATTATTGTTCTTTTCTTAAGCGGTTGAAGACTCTTTGATCTTAAAATGAGTCTCATGTTCAAACCATATTTTGCTTGTTATGTTTTAAAGCGTGTTTAGAATTTTTCTATGATAATAGTAGTTCGTGTTTAACAATAGACACCGAAACACATTCATCCATTTAAAATAGACTTTTCCCTCGTATAATTGGAACCATTCATTCGGGCTAATTTGATTTTAAAAAAAAGCAGCCTTAAAATGATAAAATAGATCGAACAAAAGAGTTCGAAATGAATTAACCTAAAAAAATAGTACTTTCACACTATGAGTCTTGTCGTTAAACTGAAGTTTAAAGAAATAGAAAGATTACCTATTTATATTTAGGTAAATTTAGAACTTGTGTACCCTCTTATTTCAATTTCATGTTTTAGTCTTCTCAACTTTTTCATACTCAATAATCTTTCTAAAACACTTACCACAGGTAAGTTTAATGTAATCTTAGTGTTTTTCAATATATAT
This sequence comes from Limnanthes douglasii subsp. nivea, assembly GCA_036936605.1. Taxonomy (NCBI): domain Eukaryota; kingdom Viridiplantae; phylum Streptophyta; class Magnoliopsida; order Brassicales; family Limnanthaceae; genus Limnanthes; species Limnanthes douglasii. Next base: position 391,986,390 of record JAUPFV010000001.1, on the reverse strand, counting down.
ATGTTTATTTTTATTTTTAAATTATTTTGTGCAAATATTTAATTTAAAAGATAAATATTAATATTTGTTAATTATTAACGGAATTTGACTTTTATTGAAGTAACTAGTGTGCAAATTCCAAATAATAAAAATGTTTTGAGAATGGGAGTAGATTTTTGAAAATATTATACAACATAGTAATTAGTATATTAATTTGAATAACTTTTGCTATACGAAAATCAATTGTGAGTCCAGACGCGAGAATTAAACTTCAGATTGGGCAGAAATATGTTACTAAAAGTCCTTATCTGGGTGTTGATGTATTTTACAAGTTAGACAATTCAAAAAGGCTTAAACTTCTAAACTTCATGTGCGATGAATCTCTTTCAGCAGCGGCTATGCCGGACTGGATTGCCGATCAAAGTTCAAAATTTGCTGCAATGAAAGTGGAAGCTAGAAAGGAAGCTGCTGCAGCAAAAAATTAGCAGAACAATCTGAAACAAAAGCTGCAGGATGAGGTAGCCAAAGCTAGAAAGGAACACTCTTGTTTCACAAATAAAAGCTGAAGCAGCTGAAGCTCATGCTGAGAAGGTCGAGGCAGTTGAAAAATGTACCAAAATGAGGCGAAGATCAGATGCTGTTAGAACGGAGCCTTATTGGCTTTAGATTTGAATGGGAATGCCTTCTGGCAATTAAATGGCTATGATGGGAAATAAAATATCTTGTACCAAGATAGGACAACCACAGATGTAGGTTCGCTTGGGGATCGGTGGTCTCTATTTGAAGAAGATCAAATGGAAGAACTGGGAAAGTATATATCTCGCCTGAGGCGAAAAGAAAACACTAAGTCAGAAAAATATCAAGCCGTATCTCCCAAGGCTGGAGAAGAGAGCTCAAACCAAGGTTATTCCATATATTAGTTAGCACCCAGGCATGTAAAGCTTGGTTTCACCTCCCCGAGGTCTCTTACATTCTGTCTCCTATTTTTGAAAGAACTACTGTCCTTAGCCTACATGGGAAATTTCACCATGAACTTATCTGACATAGACAGAAGATCCTCAGCCTATGTCATCCGATCATTACTGACCACGACCCCAATGCTTTTATAATATGAACTTTACATTATGATTTTGTGTGGCTCGGGCCAGTGACTTTGTCGGGCTTTTTTTTATGATTTGTTGTTAGGTGTTGTTTTATGATTCCCTAAAAGTGTAATTTTTTTTTTTTTTTTATTGTTACAATTGTAAAAGAAATGATATAGAATATATACAAAAATGTATCTCAAGCTCCAAAAATTATAGTTTTGGATTCTAATTCACCTGATCTTGATTTACGCACATATAATAGCATGTTTCGTAATTTGTGCATTGTTTGATAAATCAAAGATGTTTCGAGCCGGGTACATTTACCTACCCTATAGATTCAAATGTTTTGCAAAGGAGATGGATAGGAAAGAGAGGCTCATGAAACATGTTATATAGGACAACTTGGTCCTAACTGAACTTAATTGGGAAGTAGATATCAATGCTTGAACAAAGCATAATATGCTACCTCAATGTTTGTCAAAAACTGATTTCAGCAACATCAATGATAATATATTTAAATCCAATGAAGTTTTCTGATTGATAGCCATTTGTTTGCAGAAAAGTTATTCTTATACACGAAATCCAAAATAGAAATAGTACATAGCAAGAGATTATACATTAAACTCTTGCTGTTATTGTATCCTTAAGAAATTTTTGTTTGATTTTTCCAAGTGTGGCAACAACTTCTTTCATGTTGCCTCTTTCTCCGGGTGCATCGGAAGCACAATTGCAAGCTAATTCCAAGATGGAAGATAAACAATTTATTTTGGCCGTAAAATGTCTTTCTCCTTGTTTTATCAAATTCCCATCTATCATCTCAACCATTCCATTGTGTAATGACTCTTTCACCCAATCTTTCAAGCTGAATTCTCCCCCGAACATTTCATCGGTAGGCTTTGTTCTCGTAAATGTCTCCATAACTAAAATCCCATAGCTATACACATCGCTTTCTATTGATATAATTCCCATTGATCCGTACTCTGCATTTGAAATATATTATATGTTTTTTAGCAAAAATAAAAACAAAAATCAGAGTTGCCATTTGAAATACCAAAATCACTCAAATGTGCAACCTTATCTTCATCCAGCAACACATTGCTCGGCTTGAGATCACAGTGCACTACAGGAGTTGAATAGCCATGGTGGAGGTACTCAAGAGCTGCTGCTACATCTATAATGATATCCATCCTCTCTTTTATATCAAGAAAATAGTTGTGAGCATATAACCACTTATCAAGACTTCCATTGGCCATGAATTCCAACACCAAAGCTTTGAAGTCGACATCAGAGCAACTGCTAACAACCTTTACAATCTTTAATTTCCTATTGGTTAATCTGTTGATAATGTGTTTGAAATCTGCAGGCCTTTTGTGTGTCTTTTGCTTGTCTTCTGTCTGTCTTTTGCATGTCTTTTATGACAAAATCAGAGTTTAAACCTCTGCAGCACGTTTTGCTTAATTGTATCTTTTATTTAACTTGTATCAGTCACTTAACGTGTGTTAGTGACCTTTATATGTATTTAAACAAGCATTTCTAGTAAATGAATTAAGTCATTTTCTTTTCACATTCCAGTAACTCCTCTGCCTCTCTCATTTTCATTCACTCTCACCATTAACCTTTGTCTTCTGCACTAACAACTATTAGCTAATATGTGTTTATAGTTGGCAGTTTTGGCTACATATATTGGTGATGAAATCGTAACATATGAAAATGAACGACACACAAGCCTGTCGTCATCTTCGAATTTCATCATATAATTCTTGAATTGTTCGATGTGATCATCAGGATCATGCATCACATCGAACTTCTCCACCTTTAAAATGTCAAAACGCTTCGAAAGCGTCATGGAACAAATTTCATCTATCAACGGAGAATTTCTCCAGTCAAAACTTGAACGAATTGATCATCAGTTCCCATTGTGATATATAGATTCTTATTAGTTTCAGCATACTGATTCGAGGGATTTCCTTATTGCCAAGTTGAACGAGGAGTATTATCCTTCTTAGATTTACTCTCATTTTTATCTTTCCTCAAATAATCTATGTATGATTCCCCTTTCAAAGAACCTATGTACCTCTTAAAACCCGAGGCTGTACGTTTGACTTCCTCGTCACTAGAAGTCACTAATTTATGTTTATCTTTTTTCTCCTTTCGAGATGAATATCGCTCTTTATGAGACATAAAACGTGTTTTTTTGTGCTCAGACTTAGCGTGTATATCATCAAAAGATCGATCTGACTGACCTTCCATCTCGGTCTTTTCTATTTCTGTTCTAACCTCGGATCTGAGCCTTGCCGAGAGTATCTCTTATTCCATCTGTTCAGATTTCTCATTCAATGTATTAGTTTTATCTAAGAGCTGATTCATTCGCGCCTCGATATCAGATTGAGCTCAGATCGGAGACAATCCATCACTTCTATTTCCATCCTCTTTAAATCACCTTTCACAATTTCCACCGTTTACTGAAGCGTAGGATTGTTCTTAGGATTCATCCTATGAATTTTAACGAGAATATACAACTAGATTGTCTCAATTTCGAAAAGAATAAGCCACTAAGTTTTCTTATTCAGTCCCCCGTGGAGTCGCCAATTTGATGAGTTATTGTTTTGCCTTAGTAAATTGTTAAGAGATAATTCTAAAGAGAGAAAGAGCTAGAGAGTTTTTAGAGAGAGAAAGTACAAGTAAAAATGAGTTTCAAAGTAAAAGTGTTCAACCCTTTTATTAGAGTTGCCTTGCCCTTTATATAGAGGATCCAGGACTTAGTCTCAAACTGAAATATGTTACAAAAGAGGACTAATTGTTGTTTAGTCCTTGACAATTATACATAGTTACAAATACTATCTAAAACTTACATCCGTTACAATTTTAGGACAAACTTACATTAATTATAATTAGATCCTTAAATTTACATTATTTACAATTTTATCCTCAAAATCCTATTTTCATATCAGACCTAAGGATTTTGTATGGACACCAAATTTGTCAAGCAACTTTTTCAAAGATTAAGGAACTTTTGTTATCACCAGAGATCTTTTCTAAACCTCAAACTGGAGATCAAATATTTTTATATATAGTAGTGTCCAAATTTACTATGTGTGTTGTTTTGATATGTGAAGATAAGAGAGTTTTAAAACCACTCTATTATGTTAGTAAAATTGTGTTGCCATCGGAAAAAGGTATTTGAAACTTGAAAAATTGGCTTTATCTTTAGTAGTGGCTGCTAGGAAGATGTTCCCTTATTTTCAAGCTCAAACTATTGTAGTTTGAATTTGTTTCCCACTAAAGAATGTGTTACAATGACCAGAAATTTCTGGTAGACTGACCAAATAGTTAGTATAATTGGGAGATTTTGATTTTACTTTTGCTCCTCGAACGACTATTAAAGCTCAAGATTTAGCTGATTTTTTTGTCAAATTTCATTTGAGCTGATTAGATGAAAGGATAAAAAAAACGTTAATTCCAGAAACTTTGAAGTGGGTGGTTCGAACTGATAGTGATCCTAGTATATTGGGATCTAGTGAAAGAGTTCAATTAGTTGCTCCTTTTTGGGAAACAATGTATCAAGCTATTCGATTTGGCTTTTCATACATCGAATAATGAGGCTGAATATGAGGTTGCGTTAGCTCGTTTATCCGAGGCAAATCATATGGCATGTGTATTCGTGGCAAATCATATGGCATGTGTATTCATGGCTATTCGTGGCAAATCATATGACATGTGTATCCGAGGCAAAAAAATATGATGAGAAAGTTTCCATGGATAGTGTTATAGGAGAGTCCTTTGACTTTAACACGATCAGAGCAATGTAAATATGATGAGGAAGTATTTGTCACTCCATACATAATTTGAAGTGATTGGAGGTCTAATTACCTTAATTTTTTATTAAAAAGAACATTACCTCAAGATACACAGTTGGCTAAAAAGTTAAGGTATGAGGCCCATGGTTATGTCGTATTAAATAGAGTTTTATACAAAAAAAAACATTTAAGTAAACCATTGTTGCGTTGTCTGGGTAAGCAAGAATCTAAGGGGATTTTATCTGAGTTGCATGATGGTGAAGGTTCGGCTCACTGTTGTTTCAAGTCTTTGACGCATAGGGTTTTGTTGGCATGTTATTATTGACCTTCAACTATGAATGATGCTAAAGTTTTAATTCAACGTTGTGGTACTTGTCAACAATTTTCCAATTCTATACACAAACTAACGATACCACTTACTTTAATATCTGAAGTTATTCTTTTTCTAGATGGGGAATAGACTTGGTACGACCATTAGTTATGGATTTTGGAATACGTCAAATGATCATTGTGGCGGTCGATTACATTTTGAAGTGGGCTCAAGGTGAACCATTATCTGGTACAGAAGACAAGGTTGTTATCAAATTCATTGTGAATAATATTTGTTATCGCTTTGGAATTCCTCGGAAAATTACGACATATAATGGTCCTTAATTTAACAATAGAGAAATGACTTCTTCTTGCGCTTCGAGGGGTATCACACGGTATTTTCTACACCTTTTCATCCCCAATCAAATGGTTAAGTGGAGGTGACTAATAAGTTTATTCTGGAGAGTTTGAAGAAAAGTTTAATAGGTGTTGTAGGGAAATGGCCTAACTATTGGCAAGAGGTATTGTCAGCTTATCGACGATGTTAGCCTTGCATAATTTAGTTTACCTTCTTATAGGTTACTACATTATTCTAAAGACACAAATGAAGAAGAAAAAATAACATATCTGGACTTGATTAAAGAGAAAAGAGTTGGAGCACATTTGAATATGACTCATTATCAAACTTTGATGAGGATTCGTTATAATTTGAAGGTAAAAAAATGAGGGATTTTAATGTAGGTGAAAAAGTCTTGAGGAAATTATTTCTTAATACAAAGGACAAGAGACTTGGTAAAATGGCCCTAAATTCGGAAGTCCTTTATGTGGCAATACATCGAATAAAGTTGTGTACATATCGCTTTTTGTGATGAACAAGGCAGATTACTTCAACACCCTTGGAATATAGAAACTTTAAAGCTATATTAGGAGTAATTTTTTATTTTGATACTTTTTGAATAATTGACATACTCTTTCTTATCATGTTGGGCTATGAAGGTTTTAATGAGGTGTTACGTATACATTCGAGGATATTAATAAAATTATGTTTTGGCCAATACTTATTTTATATACAAGTATTGATATTATCTTGGTAAATAGTCAAAGATTGGTCATCTTTGAAGTTGTTGACCAAGAGTAACTGATTCTATTGGAGGTGATAACGTTCTTTAAACTCACTGATTGTATTCGAGGTGCTAACATTCTCTAAACGCACTGATTGTATTCGAGGTGCTAACGATCTCTAAGCGCACTAATTATATTCGAGGTGCTAACGTTCTCTAAATGCATTGGTTGTATTCGAGGTGCTAACGTTTTCTAAATGCACCGGTTGTATTCGAAGTGCTATACCTTCTTTAAATACACTGTTTTTATTTAATACATTACAAATTTATTTGTGACATATATTGGAATTCGAGGTGATAATGACTTGTTCATGAAATAAAAAAGTATTCATGATAAGGTAAAACTTGGCAAATAAATGTGGAAAGAGAAAAGTATTTGTTTATTGAATTAAAATTTCGATCTTACAAAAAGATGTTTTTGAATGCCAAAAAGTTAAGCATTCAAAATAATGAGTCATGAAGAACAAAAGATGACTTTATAACAAAAAACAACAACAATCAATCATTATCTTTGGAGTTCTCTTCATAGGAATCTCTGTCTTACTGAGTAGCATCCTCATTTTCGTTTGAGTTCGTCTCTTCGGAGAAATCAGTTGGTACAGGATCGAAGGTTTCACGAGGATAGTTCTCTATGAGGATTAATTCCTGAAAGCGTGACAACTTTACTTTTGAGAATACTGCAATGAATTCATAGAGCATAGTGATTGTTTTTTGCTCCTCCGCATTTTTTATTACAGCAATGGTGTCTTGTCCACACAGAGTCTTCGCAGTTTTCACAGCGGTTCGTTCTTCTCGTTCGAATGTTGTCTTGAGTGCAGCCATATCATCTATCATTTTTTTTCTCTTTCACTCTTGTTTAGAGAATCTTGAAGAGATGATTATCTTTTCTGCTTCTCGGATATCTTCCTTGCATGTTTGGCTTTAAGTTCATCCATCTCAGCCTCATAGGAAGTCTTGAGCTCTTCTGTTTTTTGTTTGTGCATAAAGCGTAGATGATATTTTAGGTAGATACCTCCTTTTATAAATTCCAACATGTCAGTCTGGAACACCTAAAATTTCTTTACAATGTGTTTGCCAAATATTTCCCTCATCTTTTTTTTTCTCTAGTATCTTCTTTTTTCCATCGGACCATATTATTGGCTATAATTTCTAAATGACTTCAAGAAGAGTCCACTTCTATGCACAAATGTTTTGCTCCAACTCCAAGATTAACAAATAATGATAGTGCAAGTACAACTTCTTCAGATGTCGCCTTGATATGAATGGTAGGAGATTGGTTGTAAGGTATGAGAGCGGAAGATGAGGCAGTTGAGAGAAGATTGGAATTAAGAATTTCAGGGAAAACAGGAGCAGTAGAGTGATGACCAATCCGTTTGAGCTGTTCTTGGATCTGTTAGACCATCAAATCCATATCTTGGTAGAGGTCTTAAAGTTCCTATGTGCTGATGGGTTCTTCAGGAATGAAGGTGTCATCTCTTTGCTGATCTTCCAGTATAGTTTCTTCAGCTTCAAAATAAGGCACTTCTGGGGGAGCTTCATCAAGATTATTTTATGCTCTCTTAGTTGGGAAAATTTTTGAAGTTCTATTTTTCTTCTTCGAGGCAAAAATTTTCTTTCGTTTTGCATAATGTTCAACCTCAAATCCTTCTTTGATTGTTAGAAGACTATCTTTGTTAGCCTTCCTCTTAGTCTCTCTCTCTCCTTCTCATGTGGCTTCAGATCAGTCGAAGAGCTAGCACCAGATGTACTAGCTATTTGTTTTAGCTTTCTTTTTATTTTTACCATCAAGTGCTATCAATATCTTCACATGAATCTCTAGGTTTGGTGGTTCCATTAAATTTTCTAGGAGATCGGCACCCGAAGAGATCCTCTAGATGACTATTGATGAAGTTTATGGGCATGAAAGCTGAGTGGAACACGTTTTCCTATTCAGTTTCTGACCATGTGGCTAACTTGGAAAATATATCTTCCGCATTATTCTTGCGAGATTTATATCTCATTGTAATTCCTACATACAGTAGCAATGCATGTGGAAAATTAATATAAGTTGTAAAGAGTACGATTAAAGATAAGATAACTTACTATTGCTGCTCTAAACAAGGTTAAGTCTTGAAGGGTTCTCTTCAGATATTTCCTTCCCATTTTCCTATGCTCAAGATATGAAGATAACATTTTGCTTCCAGAATTTTTTAGCCTTAACCAAATCGTCAATTGTTTTGGAATCATCCACAAGTGTTAGATAGAAGAAGGGAAATACCATAAATTTGGAAAGACTAGTCATGGCGATGAAGTCTTTGATGGAGAGAGGGGTTTGGCTTAGTCTAGAAGCCATGATCATTGAAAGGAGCGTGAACCACAAATTCAGTGTCTCTTGTATAGAGGAGATATCCAGGAGTTCGAAATACTCCATTATCATCAGATCTAGTGGGAACTGAAGACCCTAATTGATGATCTTAAGATAAACCAGCAATTCATCTGCTCCATAAATCAAGTAGAGTGTCCCCCTCTTTTGGTAGTTGAAGCACTATGTTCTCTAGCGTTCCCCATTATTTTTTTAAACGTTCAGCTTGACCTTCACTATAATAAATATATGGTACATTTTTCAGCGCCATGATGTATTCGGGGAGGAATGGTTTCAACTTCACACTAACTGAGGCAACAACATCCTTAGAAAGTTCAACTATAGCTTTCTTTTTCTTTTATTTTTCCTTTGGTGCCCCATTCTTCGAAGCATCGTCTTTAGTATTAGATGCATCATCATGTTTTTTTAGCCTCGACATTTGAGTTAGTTTCCTCTAAATCAACTTTTTCCTTACAAGCTTTGTCTAGTAGTTATAGAGGATTTGGGTTCGAGGTTAGATTTTGTTCTTGGGCAGTGTTTTTTTATTGAAGTGTTATGAGCTTCAAGATCTCTTATAATTATGAATGCTTTCTTTTTAGCAAGAAGACTTTGGGAGAGACGAGCTTTTGTCTGGATTCGAGGAGTCACCTTGCGTAATATTCAAGGTGAATCTGAGTTGATGTGTGATGAATCTATTTCTGATCTTCTGTAAGTGGATGTTCTTTGAGTTACTTTGTTGTTCTTCTGAAGAGAAATAGATGTTGAGCCATAAAGTGCTGGAGAAGAATTTTGAGGAGATTTTGGAAAATTACTTCTTTCTGGATTGGATGAAATCTGAAACCCATGGGAACTTTGATTAGGGTTGAAATTACCATAAATAATGCTTTGAGTTGAATATTGAGGAGAGTTGTCTATTACAGTTGTTGCCCGGTATTCAGTAGCCCTCTTGCTGATGCACAAGTAATCGTAAATGCCAAAAATAGGGTTTTTAGTAGTTGGGGATTTTCTCATAAACTAAAATTAGGAAGGGTCTTCAAGGTTAGTTAATAAAGTTTGAAGGGAAATTTGAGTTCTTCGGCGAAAGTAGCTGAGAAATTAGGTATTCACATGAAGATAACCAAGCAATTGGGTTCTCAAGTGAAGGTAGTTGGGATTTTCTTAGGTGAAAGTAACTTTCTCTCACTATAATGTATTTGTGAAACACAAATATTGACTGAGGGGGTATTTATAAAGGAGATGTGAAAGAGAAAATGGTCAGAGAACCTGGAGAGGTGATGGTTATTATTGGGTAGAAAGAGGGAATGCCAAATAGTTAGTTGTAAAGAGATAACGTGACATTTAATAATTGTCAGACCTAGTGGCAGGCCTAGTGGATTTCTGCATGCGTACTAGAGTATTCTAAACGTTTCTAACCGTCATGAGAAGGCTGGCTAAAGACTCCATTTGTGAATATTCGAAGCAGAAACGAAGGGCTGAGTGAAATGTTTCGACCAGATTCGAAGCAAACATGGGTATAATTTTATTCGAGGATGGAAAATGGATAACCTAACAGTTTAGAATCGATTAATAAATGGTTTATATTTGAAGCGAATATGGAAATAATTTTATTTGATGACAAAAAATATTGAAACAAATGATTATGTTGAGAAGATGAAAAAAATTAAATTCAAAACAAAATAGATTTTGACAAGTAAGAGTTTCCATCTATCATGATTTCCGATGATTACTGAGTCTTATTCACTGTCTTTCATAAGAACTATGGGGCTAATAATAAGGATATGAAATATTGAGGACCTAAATATAATAAAGCTCAAGTTATATATGATAAATTGTATAATTTTGAGATGATATTTGAACTACTTATAAATATAAGGGCTGCAATGTAATTTTCCGATTTATGTAACATAATTAGTTATAAAAGTCTGACACGCCTATAAACAAAGGTCGAGACGATGAATAAAGGAGGAAAATTTTTCATTAGACATATATGGATTACTCCTTTTTACTTTCTCTCTCTACAGTTAAGATCTTTCTTTTTACTTTCTCTATCAAGAAACAAGATTCATACATAACAGGTGTAACAACATATGAAGAGGGTGTGATTTACCAATTAATTACACATGAACGTCCACCAAATTTGAAATTTCAGAATACAACCCAAATCCAAAGAACTAAACAATAATCTACTATCTATATTGAGCATAACATAATCAAAACAGACACAATACACGTACATAGCAAACCCTAAAAACTAGCACGAAACGTAAAATCCACCAAAAAACCAGATCGGCCACCGATCAACAATATACATACGAACCTATACATACACTAATGAAATGAACACTGTAATATATTATAAACCCTAGAAACCAGCAATACCATATGCAACTCATTAAGAAAAGGATTACGCTGACTCAAGTTTAAAACTTCAAAACAAGTACCTGTATATATTTATCGAGGTCTAGAGAGTGACTTAATTTAAGAAATTTTTTTTCTGATAGAAGACAAGCGTCCTGCAGTGTGTTCAACACTTTGCCGGAGAAATTTACTGTAGTCGATGGTTTGGCCGAAAGAACAAGGCAGTTTGGTTGGTTCAACAGGTTATTGGCTTGGGTTTTTGGGTTTCGTAGTTTATTGTTTCAAATCGGTTTAGTAGATTTAGGAGGGAACGGGTAGTAAAAAGTATGGCTTAGAAGGGAAAAAATGGTTTTCACCCTAAAAACCTGAGAGTGTATTTATGGGTAGTTTTCTCGTAGAAATTATAAATTAATATAAAAACCTGGTCATGTTAATTTCAAGACATACCTGTATATATATAAACCGAGGTCTTCCTCTGAATAAAAAAAATAAAAATGAACAATAAATCAGTTATAATGAAGCATCTAGAAAGATGAGGCCAAGTACACGTGTAAATATACAAAAAGAAATACTTGTAGTATTAGTCAAACCAAAGAGAAATACTTGTAGAAGCTGCGATGAGATATCGTCTACGCGAGAGAATTATTATTAAAAATTGATGCATTGCTCTCTAGTTAGATGTCATAAATCATAGTGCAAAATCCAGAGTGCCAAAGATGCACAAGACCTTAGCGAGAAGGGGTCAAAGAACTAGAGATAAGTAGCCAGGAGGACGAGTTAGGGGGGAAGGGGAGATAATATAATCTTGGCCCTTGAGGCCTTATAAATAAAAATAAAGATGAGACATTCCACTTACAGATGGTGAACAGATTCGTTGAAGTTATTGCATATGGCACAATCTGGAAGTGTGTTATAACCTTATGAAATTAACTTATCTCTGGTCGTGAGCTTGTCTTGAATAACCAGCTAGACAATGAAAGAGTGTTTGGTAATGTTTAAATTGTTTCAAACGATGGTGGCTCAAGCGACCTGGGGATTGAAAGACTAGTCGCATGATACGTGTTATTTATAATAAATGTTTTACTTTTCTAGTTGGGAACCAACATATTTACATCTTCTTGGTCTGAGGGATCATGGAGAAGACTAATAATGTTACCAATTTCTTGAAAATGTAAATGGTAAGATCTGCTACCATAACGAGTTTGACTGTCCCAATTCCAAGCGTTATTGGAAATTATATATGTGACTTTACAATTGTTGTTCATTCTAGTATACCGAATAATATCATAATTGTAGCGGGTGACTAAAGAAGTAGCAAAGAGCCATGGATCCTACCATAGGGAGGTGGAGTTGTTGCTTTTGTATCATATTTGTATAAGTTAACATAAATAGGTTTTTGGTCGATTTTTCTTTATGTCGAGATAAGGGACAAACCAGTAGTGAGATCTCATAAGTTCTTGTTGTTAACCTTCCTAGATTTAATCTAGTCACACCATATTGAAGAGCTTTGGCAAAAAAATATGCGAGTAGACTGAGAATATATCGAACCTTAATATTCACCTTAATTAGTATCCAAAACGTTAATATAGCAATATCTTGTTGCATTGTCAATTAAAATAATTAATTAATTTTATTTCCTAACAAATGTGTAGTATGGAAATCATATAAATCACTATGTACTAGTTCAAATATTTTAGAAACTCAGTTAACATTATTAAAAGATATATGGTTCTAGTACTTAACATACAAGTCTTACACGAAAATTATTCTTATACATGAAATCCAAAATAGAAATAGTACATAGTATGAGATACATTAAACTCTTGTTGTTATTGTATCCTTAAGAAATTTTTGTTTGATTTTTCCAAGTGTGGCAACAACTTCTTTCATGTCGCCTCTTTCTCCGGGTGCATTGGAAGCACAATTGCAAGCTAATTCCAAGATGGAAGATAAGCAATTTATTTTGGCCGTAAAATGTCTTTCTCCTCTTTTTATCAAATTCTCATCTATCATCTCAACCATTCCATTGTGTAATGATTCTTTCACCCAATCTTTCAAGCTGAATTCTCCCCCAAACATCTCATCAGTGGGCTTCGTTCTTGTAAATGTCTCCATAACTAAAATCCCATAGCTATACACATCGCTTTCTATTGAAATAATTCCCATTGATCCGTACTCTGCATTTGAAGTATATTATAAGTTTTTTAGCAAAAAAAAAAACAGAGTTGCCATTTTAATAAAAAGAACATCACCTGGAGCCATATAGCCAATGGTTGCTAGTGTAATGGTCTCTGTCATTGACTTTCCTTCTTCAAAAAGTTTTGAAATACCAAAATCACTCAAATGTGCAACCTTATCTTCATCGAGCGAGACGTTGCTCGGCTTGAGATCACAATGTACCACAGGAGTTGAATAGCCATGGTGGAGGTATTCAAGAGCTGCTGCAACATCTGTAATGATATTCATCCTCTCTTTTATATCGAGAAAATAGTTGTGAGCATATAACCACTTATCAAGACTTCCATTGGCCATGAATTCCAGCACCAAAGCTTTGAAGTCGACATCAGAGCAACTGCTAACAACCTTTACAAGATTTCGATGTCGAACATTTCGAAAAATTTCACTTTCAACGTCAAAACTTTTAAACCCAGTCTCCACCTGTACATTGAAAACTTTGACTGCAACAACAGTCTCGTCTGAAAGGACTCCTTTGTAGACGGATCCAAAAGCCCCAACACCAAGTATGAAAACTCAAATAGTTAAGTTAACCGATTTTATTTTTCTCTCGCTAAAACCCTTGACTTCAACCCTTAATGCAGTTTATATGCCAATTAGACATTTGATTTTATCTTTTATTCGCTTTGCAGCTTCTGTAAACGTAAGCCTCGATCATTCAACTTTATTTTTTAATTAAATAGAAACATTTAGCTTAGTTTGGTTTTATGATTGTGTTTTGAATTAATGTTTTAGGTAAGCTTCGTCTGGAAGATGAGGTTTTGTATTAAGGACCTATGTCTCCTGTCTCTCATCTTGCATATATTGTCTCGCATCTCTCGTCTACCGGTTGCGAGATCTTGTTAATTATCATTTGTAACATTTTGTTGATTTCCCAAATGTGAGATTTTGTTATATTTTAAATGCGAAATTTTTTTATTTTTTAATGATAGATGCAAGACTTTGTCAATTTTCATATGCGAGACTTTGTTAGTTATTTATGATATGCGAGAGTTTTTTCAATGTTCAACAATAGATGTGAGACAAATATTTATTTTTGAATAGTCATATACAAGTACACGATGTCTAAAACTTGACTAAATATTTTTAAACTAAATGGTGAAATTGTAATCCGTGATCTTGGTTTTTTAGAATACTTTGAAGAAAATAAATGGGTTGTTTTCGTTCGAGGTAAATTTAGATTAAGATACTGTTGTGGTGATCTCATGAATTGTATATTAGGTTGTGATGGTGTTTTGGTTTCTTTGCTATTAATTGTTGATACTTTGGGTTGTTCAACTATTACTATTGATATAGAAATTGATGTTATTGTTGATGAAAATGTTAGAGATACAGTTTTAGGTTTATTTGAAGCTTCAAGTGAATATTTTATTTGTAGCGAAAGTAGTTATACAACGAGTTTTTTGTTATAAAACAAACAACTTGCTAATGTTGGCTGGGTTGATTAAATGAACGGTGTTGGGCAAGGGTTTGAAGAAGGTGCAATAGGTTTAAGATTAACTATTAGTAAGTTTGATTTACAAGAAGGTTTTACTTTCATATATTTGCATAATAGTAAATAAAAAATAAATGTTCATTGCAATTACAAAGATTCAAAGGGTTCTCCATGGAGACTTAATGCAAAAATGATAGGTCTACTAGTTAATGTTATAACCAAAAGCATACAATCATTTATAAAAAACAACTTTGTTTTAGATATCTCATATCGTCTTTCATGGATTACTTTAAAGAAAACTAAGACGGTTGTTTATGGAGATAGTTTAAAACATTGTAGATTGTTGATAGTACAAGTGACTATTTATTGGAGTATTTGTCAAATATGTGTCCACGTTTCACTTTAACACTATTTTGGCCATGTGATCTATACATTTTAAGAATCATAACTTGTGAGGAACTCATTCTCTCATGAGATGAGACGCCACCTATAGATTCTCATAAGTACAATTATTAAAATATATTTGTTATCTTTTGAAATATATATCACACTTGACCAAATTAGACAAAACGTTCCTTTGAAATTATCCATCCATGGTAATAACCAACATATCTCATACTCATCACGAATGAAATTCTAATTTATTTATATGTTAAACCTTTCATAAATAACGGGTGACCCATTCCAAATTCGATGTTTAGTTTCTTTATAGTCGATCTAGGTTGCCATTATTTGTAAAATAATTATTTCAAGAGTCTTAGTCTAATTCCTCTAGTTGAAATGCAACAATTTCACTTTGGCATGCTGGACTCGGACATGTTGGTAATCAATTGTTGCAACAAATATCAACAAACAGACTACTTGAAAGAGTTCCCTTATTCAAATCAACACATCAAGATGTCGTTTGTACTGGCTGGCAATATGGTAAGTCACATCGACTCCCTTTTCAGAAATCTTTGAATCGTGCATCGTTGATGTTTGAGCTTTTACATTCTGATCTCATGGGTCCTACAAGAACACCAAGATTTAGTGGTTTCCGTTACATGATAGGTATTGTTGATGATTTCTCTCGGTATAGTTGGGTGTATCTCTTTAAAAACAAAGTCGAAGCTTTCACACACTTTGTTGAATTCAAACAAATGGTAGAGAAACGATTCATTCCTGTTTTGAAGTGTTTACGAACTGATAATAAGGGTGAATTCCAGTCACACGAATTTTCTGAATTCTACCGCAAATATGGTATTCATCGACAACTAACATGCCCGGATACCCCACAACAGAATGGAGTCGCCGAACGTAAGTTAGCACGATAAGAACCTCCCTAGAGAACTGTAGGCAACAGCTATACAATGTGTCTGTCATGTGATAAACCGATTGCCTCCATGGCCAGGTACATCAAAATCTCGTTTTGAGCTACTATATACTATCAAACCTAATGTGAGTTACTTTAGAGTTTTTGGATCTCTTTGCTATGTTCATATACCTAAGAAAAACGGAACTAAGCTTGATCTGAAAGCAAGAAAGTGTGTGTTTGTTGGTTATAACGTGAACAGGAAATGATAGAGATGTATGGATCTTGTCACTAAGAAGATTTTGACTTCTCGTGATGTTGTTTTTGACGAGGTCTCTAATTTTTACCCAACTGCTGGTCTGTAAGAAACTTCTGTATTTATGCCATTTGTTGAAACTGATCCTGAGCTGATCTCTGCTCAAGAAGATGACACTGAGAGGGAGAGTTCAGAATTTTCTGGTCATAATAGTTCACCACAAGGAGAAGTCGAACTCCGAAGAACTACAAGACCTAGAAAGATACTTATTTATTTAAAGGATTATGAAGTTCAAGCAAATCAATGTATTATCACTTCTTATTTTATGCTAGAAGACATGCTGGAAAATGAGCCTTCATCCTATATTGAATATCAAGGGAAGTCAGAATGGGATAATGCAATGAAAGATGAAATTGTAGCCTTGGACAGAAATTCTTCCCGGGTTCTTGTACCGAAACCGAGAGATGTTTAACTGGTTACATGTAAATGGGTTTTCAAGTTAAAGAAGGCAGCAGATGGAAGCGTTTCTATACACAAAGCTCGTCTAGTTGCTCGTGGTTTCTCTCAACAACATGGTTTTGATTATGAAGAAATATTCAGCCCAGTTGCAAAGATGGTAACAATTCGTACTATTATTTCTTTGGCAGCAAACAAAGGCTGGACTCTTTGGCAACTCGATGTAAAGAATGTATTCTTTTACGACGAACTGGATCGAGAAATATATATATATAGAACAACCACCTGGTTTTGTTTCAAAAGAATTTCCAGAATATATTTGTAAACTTAAAAGGAACTTTACGGTCTCAAACAAGCACCTTGTGCGTGGTATGGTAAGATTGCGGAATATCTTTTATTTTGCGGTTATTATCCATCTGATTACGATCCTAGTGTTTTTGTAAAAATTGATGGAAATTTAAATATTATGATCCTTCTGTACGTTGATGATATGATCATTACTGGAAATAATTCAACTGAAATCAAACGGCTAAAGGAGGATTAATCAACTCGTTTTAAGATGAAAAACTCGGGGAAAGCTAACTGCTTCCTTGGTTTAGAAGTTGAAGAAGTAGATGGCTATTTTCTGTCACAAAGAAGTTATGCTACTAAGCTTTTAGTCCGGTTTGGTATGGAAAATGCAAACTACACAAGCACTCCAATGGATCCAAGTCTAAAATTACACAAGAATGAAGGTGAATTATTAGATGATGCGACTCGGTATCGCAAACTGGTGGGTTGTCTTTTATACTTATCAGTAACTCGTCCGGATATTATTTTTTCAGTTGGAATAGTATCCCAAGTTATGAATCAACCATGTGTTGGTCACATGGCTGCAAAACGAATTCTTCGATATGTGAAAGGAACTTTAGAGTATGGGTTGATCTATCAAAAGAATACAGAGTTTTGTTTACGTGGGTTTGTTGACGCTGATTGGCCAGGCAATGTGAATGACAGACGGTCCACTTCAGGCCACTGCTTCAATACTGGTTCAACAACTATCTTTTGGTGCAGCAAGAAGCAAGACACAGTGACATTATCAACTGCTGAAGCTGAATATGTTGCAGCCACACTAGCTTCCCAAGAGTGTGTTTGGCTTACAAGACTTTTTGGAGATATCAATCAGGTACTACACCTTCCTATTTTCATCTTTTGTGACAACGAAAGTTCTATAAAACTTGCTCGAAATTTCGTGCTTCATGCTCGCACAAAATACATTGATACTCACC
Organism: Limnanthes douglasii subsp. nivea; assembly: GCA_036936605.1. Lineage (NCBI taxonomy): Eukaryota > Viridiplantae > Streptophyta > Magnoliopsida > Brassicales > Limnanthaceae > Limnanthes > Limnanthes douglasii. The sequence continues at coordinate 391,968,459 of JAUPFV010000001.1, read as the reverse complement.
ATCACTTTATCCGAGAGAAGGTACTTAATCAAGAAATTGAGTTGAAATATATACGGAAAAATGAGCAGGTTGCAGATGGTCTTACTAAGGCTCTCCCCAAATCGAAATTTGAAGAATTCAGAGGGGCTCTCGGTCTTACTGATCGAAAGAATGCACTAAGGGGGAGTGTAAAAAATAGTGCACTATTTACTCAAGTTACAAGAAGCAGACACACAAAAGACACACAAAGAAGCAGACAGCTCAAATGAATTCCTACCTACTAAATGACTTAGTGAAATAGTGGGAGTTATATTAGGAAGTCTGAAAGTCTCATAATTACTAAGAGACGTTTGAATCATATTTTCCATAAGTACTAAACCTTTTTGTTTTATTCCTCAAATAATAAAATCAAACCATTTGTCTGTCCAATTGTTTCATCTATCTGTTCAATTGTTTCAGTTTTGTCTGTTCAATTTCTTTCAATGGATTACGAGAACCAAACTGGTCCGGTGCGGCCGCTTACTATTTGCAAGCTGTATTCTCAATAACTTCTAATAAAAAGATCGATATGTCATGTCCAGATCCAATCCTAAAATTAATTTTGTACAATATTCATGTTGGGATCCGGATTGGTTTATAACCGGGTTGAAATCTGAGTTTCAAAATATAAATGTTTTTCATGTTGTTATTCAGGTTCCGAAATGTGCTGGTGTTTTTCGGTTTATTTCTCTCGATTAGTTTTGTAAAATGTTGAACTTTCCAAGTATTGTTTATATTAGTGTATTCGTCCTGGATTGTTAAACACGAATTATGACATGAATTTATCAAGCCAATGCCTGAATTTGACTGACTCGTCCGAAAGTCCATATTTGGACCTGCTTATATTTGTGTCCAAGCTTGAATTACGGACAACAAGGTTCTTGTATGTAGCCATTTTTTTTCCAAACCAGACAAAAAACGGTTGGTCCCGTAGGACAAGATTTCGCCACCACTAGTTGTAGACTAGTATGCATGTATAATGTTCAGGTCTTGTTATAAGCTAATATGTGTTTGTAGTTGGCAGTTTTGGCTACATATATTGGTGATGAAATCCTAACATTGTACCATTGCGTAAGAAGCTTGGCTGTCAAGGAACCTTTTGCGGACTAATGGAGTAACCTGTTATAAAATACCATGCAATTATCACTAAATGGTGCAATTATCACTAAATGGCTCAAGAACAGAATATATGTGAATGAAAGATTTAAATGAAACACAGGATTTAACGTGGTTTGACAATTGTCTACGTCCACGGGCGCCGCCAGAGAAAAGAGTTTCACTATGATAGAAAAGGTTACAGATTTCAGATTATGTTTTGTGTCGCCCTAGTAATCTATTTATAGGGAATTAATAGACTTACTAGACTATGGACCTAATGGGCTCATACCACTGGACTAGCTCTTTTGAAGTGATTGGACAATATCATTATCACAACACAAAACTGTCCTGCCGGACACAGTACACTGTCAAGGCACTATTCGAACTGCCGGACACAGTACACTGTCAAGGCACTATTCGACTCATTCATAACAAATCTTCCCCTTGAGGCGAATATCCTTTCTTCACTATCAACAAAGAATCTTCTCTTCTTCTGACTCACCAAATGCCCTTAAGGCATTCACTCTATACTGCGAACACCGATCCAGTTTAGGCATTCCCTAAACTTTCGAACTGATACTGCCTTGGTCATTATATCTGTTGGATTATCGTGTGTAGACACTTTCTTCACATCAACAATTCCCTTTGATATTATATCACGAATAAAATGATACCTGACATCTATGTGCTTTGTACGCTCATGGTACATCTGGTTCCCTGTAAGGTGTATGGCGCTTTGACTGTCACAAAACACTTTTGTAGTAGTCCTATCCAAGCCCAAATCTGCCACCAAACCTTGCAACCATATTGCCTCTTTAACTGCTTCTGTTACCGCCATGTACTCTGTCTCTGTTGTAGACAAAGCTACAGTAGCTTGCAACTGTGCTTTCCAACTGATCGCACTCCCAGCTAGAGTAAATACATATCCTGTCAGAGATCTTCTTTTATCCATATCACCTGCAAAATCAGAATCAACAAAACCAACCAATGATCCTGCAACATCATTCAGCGATTCACCAATATCGGTTTTGTTAAAAGTTAAGCCAACGTTCACAGTATTCTTCAGATACCGAAGTATCCATTTCACTGCCTGCCAGTGTTCTTTCCCAGGACATCCCATGTACCTGCTAACTACACTAACCGCATGTGAAATATCAGGACGTGTGCATACCATAGCATACATGATACTACCAACTGCACTTGCATATGGAACCTTCGACATTTGTTCCAACTCAGCATCGTCCTTGGCCGCTTCTACTGCAGACAACTTGAAATGAGTAGGAAAAGGAATGTTAACTGCTTTAGCATCAAACATGTTGAATCGTTTTAACACTTTCTCAATATAGCTTCGTTGAGACAAGTGTAATGTTCCTAAATTTCTGTTCCTGATAATCTTCATACCAAGAACTTTCTTTGCTCTACCCAGATCCTTCATCTCAAACTCGGCACTAAGCTGCTTCTTTAACTGCACAATGTGTGACATACTACAAGCAGCAATAAGCATATCATCCACATACAACAACAAGTAAACATAAGAATCATCTGACATCTTTTGATGATACACACAACTATCATATGGACTCCTCGTGAACCCTTTTGACACCATGAATGTATCAAAACGTTTGTACCATTGCCTAGGTGACTGTTTCAAACCATACAGTGACTTTTTCAGCAGACAAACTTTGTCCTCCATATTAGGTTCGATAAATCCCTCTGGTTGTCTCATGTAGATTTGCTCCTCCAATTCACCATGTAGAAACGCAGTCTTCACATCCAACTGCTCAAGCTCTAAATCTTGCAAAACTACTATGGCTAAAAAACTCGAATCGAACTATGCTTCACCACTGGAGAAAACACTTCATTGAAGTCGATTCCTTCCCTTTGAGTAAAACCCTTAGCGACCAGTCTTGCTTTGAATCGAGATGCCTCAACCCCTGGATTACCTTCCTTTTTCTTGAACACCCATTTACTGCCTACTATCTTCTGTCCTTTAGGCAAATCAACAAGCTTCCATGTTTGATTCTTATGAAGAGATTCAATCTCTTCTCCCATAGCACCAATCCATCGATCTGCCTCTGAACTTGCTATAGCTTCTTTGTAGCTACTAGGTTCCTGCATCTCAACTTCTTCTGCAACTGACAGAGCATATGCAACTAGATTCACATACCTTTTTGGAAGTCTAATATCTCTTCTTTCTCTACCCAATGCTATGCTATAAGGTTATTGTTCTGGTTCAGGCGCATCATCGTAACTATCATCTGATGCTGACGCTTCACCTCCTGATTCTGGATCCACCTCATAACCACTTGAATTATTGGACCTGCTAGGAACTGATTCTACTTCAAGCTCCACCTGTTCACTCACAACCGATCCTGATTCGACCATTTCTCCTACTTCCTTCTGACTGTCTATCGAAGCAAACTCATTAAAAGTAACGTCCCTACTGATGAGAAAACCTGGAGACTTTGGAGAGGTACACCATAACCTATATCCCTTCACTCCAGTAGCATATCCTAGAAATATGCATCTCTTTGCCCTCGGCTCGAGCTTACCATCTCTCACATGAGCATACGCAGGACAACCGAACACCCTCAAATGTTCATAATCAGCCGACGATCCCGACCAAATCTCAAAAGGAGTTTTACAATCAATAGCCGTTGATGGAGACCGATTCACCAAGTAACACGCTGTATTGATAGCTTCAGCCCAAAAATCCTTTCCCACACCGGAATGTGAGAGCATACTTCGTGCCTTGTCACAAAGCGTTCTGTTCATTCTTTCTGCGACTCCATTCTGTTGTGGTGTTCTAGAACAAGTGCGATGGCGCACTATTCCCTCAGCTTCGCAGAACTCGTTGAACTCACGACTGCAATATTCTAACCCATTATCTGTCCTAAGACGTTTGATTTTTCTTCCTGTTTGCTTCTCAATCATCGTCTTCCTTTTGACAAAGGTTAAATATGCCTCATCTTTCGTTTTCAGAAAGTAAACCCACACCATCCTTGAATAATCATCAATCAAACTCATGTAGTATCTGGCTCCGCTCTTGGATGGAATTCTGTTTGGACCCCAAAGATCTGAGTGAATGTAGTCCACTGTGCCTTTAGTTTTTCTTACAGCCGATTTGCTGAATTTGACTCTAGTTTGTTTACCAAACACACAATGCTCACAAAATCCCAATGATTCTGCTTTATACCCTTTCAACAAATCTCTCTTTCCCAAAACAGCTAATCCTCTGTCACTCATGTGACCAAGACGCCAATGCCACAACTTATTTTGATCCTGCCTACTTTGGCTATTACTCCCTGATGATGCTACTGCAGCATCGCCCATAACAACACTCCCCTGGAGAATGTAAAGACCCTTATGCAAACTACCTTTCATGCATACCATTGAGCCTTTTGTCACTTTGATTACACCATTTTCTGCATGGTACTTGTAACCCCGAGAGTCTAGAGTCCCAAGAGAAATCAGGTTTCTTTTTTAACCCAGGAACATGCCAGCACGTCAAGATTCTAACAACCCCGTCAAACATTCTGATTCTGACGTTACCAATACCACCAACAGTCAACGAATGATTGTTCCCTAAATAGACAGTTCCCTGCATTGGCTTGTACATATCAAACCACTGCTTGAACTGACACATGTGATATGTAGCGCCAGTATCAAGTACCCAAGAGTTTTGCCCAAAGTCTGAACTCACGGACAATACATCTCCTTTACCATTGTTTTCACTATCGTCGGAATCGTTCACACCTTCAACAATGTTTGCTGCATTTTCCTTTTGATTTCCCTTCTTACCATTCAGTTTCGGACAATCTCTCCTATAATGACCCTGCTCACCGCATTCATAACAGTTTGAGTGTTTCACCCTTGACTTCGACCTCAAGTTCTTCCTTCTTAAAGAACTCGCTTTGCTTTTAGATCTTCCCCTAGTCATAAGACCTTCCCCTTCAGCTTGATTGTCTGGCTGCAACTGTCTCATCTCTTTTGATTTCAGTGCCCCTTTGACATCTGCTAGCGATAACTTATCCTTACCATACATAATGGTATCTACGAAGTTTTCATAGGGAGCTGGTAACGATCTCAATACAAACAAAGCTTGATCCTCATCCTCAATATTGATATCTATGTTCTCCAAGTCCATTATAATTGATTTAAAATTATCTAGGTGCTCTGTTATGGACATACCTTCTTTCAATCTGAAATCATACAAACGTTTCTTCAAATATAATCGGTTTACTACTGATTTCTCTGAGTAAAGATCTCCTAGCTTTTTCCATGCGCAGGCAGCAGTCTTCTGACCACAGGTCCCAGGATCGCAACCTGGCTCTGATACCACGTGTTGGGAATATGCGGTGTTGTGAAGGTTCCGCATATTCCACCTCCGTATATAAGTAAGAACACAACCGGTCTCACTAGTATGATATTGTCCGCTTTGGCACCCGAAGGCCCTCACGGCTTTGCTTTTGGTCCACTTCCAAAATGCCTCATACTAGTTGAGGTATGTTCTTACTTATATACCACTGATCTTTCCCATGTTTTACCGATGTGGGATGTGGGACTTTGGTCGCCACCCTAACATAACCTAATTTCATTATTCTAAAGAGTAAAACTCTAGTTTTAGTTATTGACCCAATGTCTTTTATATCATAAGTTGGTACCCTACAAATGCTCATAAGCTTTTTTTCGGTATTTTAGAACATGTCATCTTTTTGCAATATATATCGAGCGACTCTTGCTTTGATTTCTCTAGTGTTCTAAAAGAAGCAATGTTCAGCAAAAATCACGATCGGATGCGAATTTCTTAACACTTGTTATTCTAATGCTGGGTAATCATTTGTGGACATTTCTTGAAAGTAAATTAGGGCTCTGCCTTTGTCTATGGCTCAGTTTCGAATAGGGGTGGAGCTCCATTAAGCTCCTGCTTAGGGGTGGCAAATAACAATTCCTGCCGGGACTTGAACCCGGGTCTGTCGGGTGAGAGCCGAGTATCCTAACCACCTAGATTACAACAGAATGGTTGGACAATATGTTCATCCCAAGTACAAATTATACAGAATATTTTACCTGAATTTTTCAACCAACATCCATGTCCGTACTCGTTTTTTTCCTGATCGATCGGACAGAACCTAATCTTTTCCATTACTCCTGCCTCGAGCTGAGCTGAAGGATCATGAGTGAAAAGAGGTGTTTGAGCTCGAGTTTGATTTGATATCAGCTTAGCCTCAAGTAGTCGAGGCCGGTTCGAGTTCAACATGAATTTGTACATCCGACCGAATTTGAACCAGACCGCTTAGTTTATCGGATTTTCACGGAACCGGACCGCTTAGCTTATCGGGTTTAAGCGGTCGGGTTTTCACGGAACCGGACCGCTTAGCTTATCGGTTCGGACCGGACCGGACCGTTAAGCTTTCGGTTCTAATTTTTGGAACCGGACCGCTAAGCGTTCGGTTCGGTCTGGTCCGGCTCGGTCTGATTCGGTTCGGTTCCGGATCCGGTTCGGTCCGAATTCGGTTCGGTCGGAGTTCGGTCCGGTCCGTTTCGATTCGGTTCGTTATAGGTCCGGTTTCAGTTTACTTAAAAAAATTAAATCCAATTAAAAAATGATTTTTATTTATTTTTATTTAAATAAATAATATAAAAACTAAAGTTTATAAATTAATGTTTGATTTTGTTAAAAAATAGGTAATTAACTATAAATTCTAGTAATATAATTTATAAAAGAAATAAATAATAATAATAAATAATCGATTCTAACCATTTTATTGGTCTGATTTCCTATCACTTTTACCAGTTTATCGGTTTTATCGGTTTGATTCTGTATCGATTCTATCGGTTTACCAGTTTTATCGGTTGGATTTCATATCGGTTTATCGGTTCGGTTCCTAATCGATTTTTGTTTCGGTTCCTTATTAATTTTCGGTTTTAGAATGGAACCGCAAACCGAACTGTTAAAGTTCGGTCTGGTTCTCGGTCCGGTTTCGGTCCGATTCTCGGTTCCGAAGAACTGTTTATAGCCCTACCCGTGAGCCCTTCAACTAAAATGCTGCATGTAAAATGTTTTAACTCCGGATGACTTTCCTCGTGTTCTCCTATACGAGAATTGGACGTAATAATGGAACTAAACATCTAAGAAACCCTAAATGCCACTGCCACAGCTTTTCCTCTGTGCCATTCGCAACAATGGCGAGAGATGTTTTTGTCTGTCATACCTAAATCTTCCACCAAACTAACTGTTCCTTCAAGCTCTCTTATGCTATCACTCACCTCTCTCGAATCTTTGAAAGGTGAACCAGTAGGTGAATTTAGCGAAAGCAATATCTACCCCTCTAGACATTATTTCCTTTCTCCTCCAATTTTATAATGGTAACATATTCTTGATACACCCTTCTCTCTACTAACTCCGGCGAACCTTCTTCTCTCCTCGAATTTTCTAACGAAATTTTTTGGTATTGCCGGTCATCGGACCGGATTCAGATCTTATGGTCTGAGTGTCACTCGTCGGTATGGTTGTTTCTCCTTTATCTTTCTTTTGGAGTCGTCTTCGTCGCCGATTTATTTCATGACTATTTTTAGAGTCGTCCTCTATTATCCGATAGATTTCGCTCTTGTCGCGGATAATCTTACATCCGTATTATGGTGTTTGTCGGCAATGTTTGAGGTTTTATCGAAGGAGGAACTTCGATCCCGTTGTCATCGCATCTTCTCATTCTCGTGGATGGAGATCTTTTACGGATTTCGAATTTGTAACGGATTTCGAATAGACTTTTCTCCTATTTCGATCTATTTCCGATTCCGAGTGATAGTAAAACCGCCTTTGAAGTCTAATCTCCGGTTCGTCTTTTCTGTACCAAACGCCGGTCTAAGTCTCTCCTCCTCTGCAACCCGTTTATTTTCACAAAAGTAACTCTTCATTCTGAAAGTCACGGTAGTCCCTTCTTGTCAAGTCTTGGTCGCAGATGTGATGTTCTGTCGGCCGTCGATGCAGACTTTCTCACCTTAGACGACGAGGAGCTCGAGTTGCATGTAGCGATGCCGATTCAGACGAGGTTGGTGTCAAGCATTGCTAAGGTAACTATAGGCGAAAGGTTGGCGTATGGTAACCCCAAACCTATAGGTTTCTGTGGGTGTTATGAGTGTCTGCCCAAAATTAAAAACCTTTATTTTTTACTTTAATAAGGGTTTGGACTTGTTAGCCTTCTTGTTTATAACCTTTGATTTGACATATGGGTATAATTTGGGTTTGATATTAAATTTTAATATTCTAAAATTTTATCTAGGTGGTTATTCTAGTTTAGTTTTAATTTTTTTCGAGTTATATTTTATTTTTTTATTATATATAACTTAGATGCTTTTGTGTATCATCGTATCTTTTTTCAATGTGAAAACTGTGCGAGTTTTTGTCAAAGTATGAGATTTTGTAAACGAATTTCAAAGACGTGTTATTATTTGATCATTCTGATTCAGGTTTTTGTGGAATTCGATCTTTTTGAGCTTGGTTCGGATTCTGCAAAGATTCTCTTACCACACCATTTGAATGAGATTAAGGAGTTTGATAGCAGTGAGGAGGTGGACTCGCTTCCTAAAAGGCTTCGCTCTACTGGCGTCACTGCTCACGGTAATATGGATTTGTCCTCCGAAAGGACCATCGTCTAACACACTGTAAGTTGTTTTTTCCTTCATGATAATTTCTTCATGGAATGTGCGTGGTCTAAACGACCCTGTTAGGCAGAAATACGTAACTGATTTTATAATTCGTAATAGTATTTCTCTTTTAATTTTAGTAGAAACCAAAGTCCAAAACCACCAAGTCGACTCTATCATTAGATCGGTGGCCCCTTTTTCACACTACATTACTAATCATTCCTCTCACCCTCTCGGAAGAATTTGGGTTATTCGCAATAAAGCAGCAGATCGCATTCATCTTTAGAAGACTTAATGTCTATTGCTGACTGTGATAAGGGCTTGCCATGGGTCTCCCTTGGGGATTTTAACGCCATCCGCAAACCAGAGGAGCGTTTAGGCTCCCGGGAGACCTGGTCTCCTGTCATTGATGATTTCAATAATTGTTGCTACCATTGCGAGCTTAGTGGATAAATAAGCAGCCTACTCGCCATGTCTTGTCCAAAATTGACCGTGTCTTGGTCAATCCGGAATGAGACGACCTCTTCCCTATGTCCGTTGCCCACTTTGGCTTCCTTCACTCTTCTGATCATACCACTGTTACTCTTAACCTCGGCCTCCCTCGCCCCCAAAAAATAAGCCTTTCAAATTCTTCAACATGTTGGCAATCTCATCCCCTATTCAAATCCATTGTTGCCAACAGTTGGAACCTCCCTTCCCATGCTTCTGAGATGAGCCTGGTCTCCCAGAAGCTCATCTGGCTTCAACACGAGCTTGCTTGTCTCAACCGTAAAGAATATAGTGATATCAGCTCTAGAGTCTCCTTAGCTCAGGATAACCTCTTATGCGCCCAAACCAACCTTGCTCTCAATCCCCTCAATCATGAGCTCGTCACTAAGGAGATTGAGGCTTCAGAGTCTTATATCTTTTTTAGTCGTGCTGAAGAATCCTTCCTCAAGCAAAAATATAGAGAAAACTGGATCAAGCTTGGAGACAAGAATACCAAATTCTTCCATAATAGTATTAAAAATCGTATTTGCCGTAATAAGATTATTTCTATCAATAACGATCTTTGGGTCACTGTCTCAACCCCAGATTATGTCTCTCGGGTCTTTGTCAACTATTTTAAGGACCTGCTTCGCACCAAACATCCCTCTGATTACCCTGCTTAGGATAGAGTCTCCACTCTCCTCTGTCTAAGGTGAATGACTCAGACAAGGTCTCAATGACCCGAAATGTTTCTTGAGAAGACATTAAGTCTTCCTTATTTAGTATTGATAGCAACAAATTCGCCGCCCCTGACGGTTTTAATTCTAGTTTTTTCAAAGCCTCTTGGGACATTGTGGGATCCGGTATCTGTCTTGGGGTTCTTTAATTCTTTAATTCTGGCACCCTAGACCCGTCATGGAGCTCCACCTTCATCGCCTTTATCCCTAAGAAAGACTCTTCATTTGTGGCTGCCGATTTTAGAACTATTGCCCTCTGCAATGTGATCTACAAAATCATTTCGAAAATTATGGCCAATAGAATTGAAGACTGTTTTTCTTACTTAATTGATTTCTATCAATCCGCATTCGTTGCTGGTAGGAACATCTCTGACAATATTCTCCTCTCCCAAGAGCTCTTAAAGGGTTACTCTTCCAACAAAAATTGTTGTAGGGTTGCTCTTAAGATCGATCTTATGAAAGTTTTTGATAATGTCAGATGACATCTAATTCTTGATATTCTTGTTGCAATACTTTTCCCAGTTAAGATGATCAACTGGATCATTTAATGCATCTCTTCCCCCACCTACAATGTCATCATCAATGGGGACCTTCATGGTAATTTTCAGGGTAGGAAAAGCCTCAGACAATGAGACCCTATTTCTCATTTCCTCTTTGTCCTTGTTATGCAAGTCCTCTCCGGCATTCTCAAATCGAAAAGCAATGCCCCTAACTTTAAGTTCCACTGGAAATGCCAGAAACTTAACGTTACCCATCTCTGCTTTGCGGATGATCTTATGATTTTTTGCCATGGAGTCGCAAACTGTCTTACCTTTGTTAAAGAAAGACTCAATGATTTCTTCTCTCTTTCTGGTCTGAAGGTCAACCCTTCCAAAAGCCAAATCTTCCTCTCTGGTGTAAATTCACAGCTCCGCACTGAGCTCATCTCTATTTCAGGCTTTTGTGAAGACTCCCTTCCAGTTAAATACTTGGGAGTTCCCCTTCTCACTGGTCGTCTCGCGCATTCGGACTATCGTCCTCTCCTTCACAAAATCACTTCGAGAATTGACTCTTGGACTTCCAAACACCTCTCTTTATGCTGGTAGACTTCAACTGATAAAGTCTGTCTTGTTCGCCGGTCAAGTCTATTGGTCCTCTATTTATCCTTCTTTCTAGGATCCTTAAAGAATTATCCCAATCCCTCCGTCGCTTTCTTTGGTCGGGCCCCACCATGAAAATCTATGGGGCCAAAGTCGCTTGGACCAAAATTACTACTCCCTCAAGAGAGGGAGGCCTTGGGATTCTAGACCTCAAAATCTGGAATCAGGCGGCTGTCCTCAAGCACCTTTGGTCTATCATTAGTAACTGTAACCGCTCAATCTGGAGAAATTGGATTAAAATGGAGAAAATATAAAAAATAATAACTTTTGGATCCTCAACCCAGGCACCTCCCCTTCTTGGGCTTGGAGGAAAATTTTACGGCTTCGCCCATTGGCTTGTCAACTTTACAGAGTCGTCATTGGTAATGGTCTGATATACCTCCGTCTGGTATGACCCTTGGCTCGTGTCTACCCCTCTCGTTAAGCACCATGGGCCTAGTATTATTACCGACTCTAGACTTGGTAGTAACTTAAAGGTTTCTGACATCATTCTTGATGGTCATTGGAACTGGCCCTCCAACCTTAGATCGGCCTCTGCCAGCAACTATGCTAATCTCCAAGAAATTAATAACCTCATTCTCACTCTACCGCCTCCAAACATCCTCTCTAATGATGTCCACTACTGGACTGCAAAGGCTGGTACCTCCAACTTCACTATCAAGGACACGTATAATGCCATTCGTATGCAAGCCCCCACCGTTGGTTGGGCTGGCCTAGTTTGGAATAAATACAACATTCCTCATCACTCTTTTATTGTTTGGCTTGTTGTTCAAGGCAAACTATCCACTCGTGACAAGCTCTTGAGTTGGGGTATTACTACCTCTCCGGTTTGTATTTTATGCAACTCTGACTCTGAATCTATCTCTCATCTCCTCTATGACTGTAGTTTCTCAAAGAGTCTCTGGAACTTTGCTAGTTCTATTTAGGGATTCCCTATTACCGCCTCCTGCTGGAAATCTTGGATCCACGATGCGTCAAATTGGTCTCATTCTCGAAACCGGGACATTTGGCGTACTTACTTTGGCGCGGTTATCTACCACGTATGGTGCAAGAGGAACTAAAAAAAATTTTACTCCTCTCAAGCTAATGTCCCCATGGTATTTAACCGAATTTTCTTTGATATTCGATTTAGATTCCATGGCACCAAGATTCGCTGGTCCACGTAGTTCTTTCTACTAACTTGATGTTTGTTTCTCATTTCCACTTGCTTGCAGATCTTTGGGATGACGCACCAGTTGGCTGACTTTGATCTCCGTTCTTCATTGTTTGGACGCATGCCCAGCTGACTTGCCTATGATCCTCATTCTCTTTCCCTTTTGGATAGTTAGTTTTCGCTCTAATCTTGAGATTATTAACCTTGTCTCTCTACTTTACTCGTATTATTCCATTTCCACTATTCATGTAGTTTTGAGACTGATCGATTCCTTTTAGTCTCAGTACTTCCTCGTCTTCCCTCACTTTTCCCATATAAAAAAATGATCATCATCTTTAGTATTTTTACCAATATTAAATCGATATAAACTTCAACATTTCTTTCAATTTGGCCAACGAGAGCTTTTTTTAGTAATCTCTGATAAGTTTCCCTATAATCTCTGCTAGTTATGAACGTAGTATTGTCTTGGTCCCTAGGATCGATATGTATCAATTATACCCATTTTATGCATCCATAAAGGATAAAATCCTATTACCTGAAGTAAAATCCACTATGTGATCAATTCTTGAAACGAAAAACGGGTCGTTCTGACAAGTTTAATTTAGATAGGTAAAATAAATATATGTCGTCTATTTTCCATTCTTCTTTTTTACAAGCACTAGATTCGTTGTCCATAAGAGATATTGAGATTATCTTACATGGCATTCCTTCGACAAACGGTCTACTTCAGCCACAATCTCTTCAGAATTTTCAAGAGAGAATTTTCTTTTTTTCTAAATTATCGGGTGTGCATTAAGTTGTATAGAAAATTTATAATAGATTATATTTACGAGTACTTATATCACATATTTGGAACACTAGGCGAACATGTGTTGATTTCTTGATAAAAAGATATTTGCCTCTTTTTTACATTTAGTGAGTGTAGAATACCAATCTTTAAACTTTATCGTAGGTTAAGAAATAAGTTTCAAAGATCTTATTAGGTGTTACCAAACTGGGGTCTCCCTCAGATCATTTATATCATCTGAATCCGATGTTGACCATTGTAGTTGTTATGTTGATTTATGAGCTAACGGAGTAGCTTAGCCTTGCCTTACCCTTTTCTAGCTGCTTCAAAAAACTACCACTTGATCCCTAATAATATACTTCAAATATTGGTGAATTCTAGAGGCAAAATCGTGCATTCTTGATAGCCAAGACCTACCAAAAATCATATTATACGACGCCGAGACATATAATAGTATAAACAACATTTTTACCACTTTCTTGAAAAGTCTTCGGCCCAGAAATAACTCCCATTCGAACTGTCTAACAATAATAAGGGCCCATATAAATCTTATTAGTTTCCAATCATAATGAAGGATAACCGAGAATTCTCCATTTGTTTATAAATGAACATAAACCAAATATTAGCCAAATTGCCTATATCAATTAGAATATTTCGGATTTCGCTTCCTTTGATAGGTGCGTTAGTTACCGCTTCATCTTCATGAGGTATTAGTACCTCCCTTATATCATCATCATCCAAAAGCATGAAGGGAAATATATTTCTATAAAGATGAGTCGAAGTTGCTCTTATTAGCAATCTTTATAACCTCACAATATGCCATTTTCGAGAGCTAATGATAGTTCCTAACACATTATTCCTACCAAAAATAGACAATGATTTAAAAAATTTACACAATTTTTTACCTTGCCCTTGACTTTAGGTTCATCAATCATCATCACAACTCTTAAGTTAGAGTCTGGATCTAAATATTTTGTAGACAAATCACTATCGTCAAAAGGATCTGTTATGACAATCACATTTTCTTGCTTCGGAGCAGTCTCAACTACTGCTCTTTGTATTGTTACCTGGTTTCCAACCAGAGCCAGCTATTGGACCCATACACATCTTTTAAGAAATGTTGTTAACTTTACATTATCAATTAAATTTTGAATTTTTTTTATTTATAATTATTTAGTCCATCGTATCAAGACCGATGTTGTTGTGATATTTGCAAAACCTGTTATTCATTTCTTTTTCAGGTGTGTGAATGAGAAGGGTTTCTATAAATTGGATAAAATTCTGAGTTTTAACAAAAATAGTAGCAACATTCTTTGTTAGTTTCGTAAAATTATCATGTTGAATCCACTAGTTCTTTCTTAGCCTTTGTTGATGAGCCTAAGGCTATTTATTTGCTCTTGGCCATGACAATATTTGGTTCAAAGCTTTTGAACAAAAAAGAGTCAAATTTTGGGGATGAAAGCTTCAAACCTGTTTTTGTTGGTATACTAGAATGAGGAACTGTTAAATTTATCTTTGTTGGGACAAGGGAACAAATCTCAATCTCTTAGACACTTCTACATTAATATACTTTTCAACCTAACCCAACAAAGCACCAAAGGTCAAAGATTTATTTGCAGTATCTGCATCAGCTAGTTCTACAAAAAGAAGCTCTTGTCTCAAAGCAGCACAAGAAACTTGCTTATGAGAATCTTCCACACCATTCTTTGTAAAACAAAAAACATGATGTAATTTTTTAAACATTCTACAACTGACTGAATGCATTAGATGATCATATCACTGTCTACCCATATTTGTTTACTTCCCACAAATTCCTGCCTAAAAGTTGTCTAGAACATGTGAAAAATCTAGGTAGAACCTGGAGGAAGTCGATTGTACCATTTCAAGGCATTTTCTGTAAACTTTTGGAATAAAGAACGATATAGAAACTTATCATCATCATCATAATTCAACATGAAATTCTTGAATTACTCAATATGATTATCCGGATCTCGGTTTCTATTAAACTTCTCCATTTTTGATATGTCAAATTGCTCAACTATACCCCAGGTTATATTGGTGGCCCCCGGACCTTCATCAATCTTTACATAAAGAACCTGCTCCGAAGGATTCACAAATCAGTTAGTGACATGGTAATCAAATCTTTGGTTACCCAACCCCTTATTGAAATGGTTTATCACTAGTGTTGTACGTGACATTGCAGGTTTTTCTTGAATCTGAACCATAGTTTTTCGTTGTCCTGGCTTACCTATGGTGATTTCCCCATTCTTAACTTTAGAGGTGGGTACCTTATTTTCCGAAGAATCACACTATTTTTTCAAAGTGTGATCATAAATATATTTTTAAAACGAAACAAGTATGATAGATTTTTTATAACAGGGTAGGACAAATATTTTGAATTAAAAAAAATTGGACAGACTGGTTTAAGAAAATTTATAATGTGTTTTGTTTAAAAAATTGTCATACTTGTTTTGTTTCAAAAGATTATGGTTTCTTTCAGAAAAATTTGTTGTGTATTTTTTTGGGAAAATTTGTTTTGTCTGTTTTGCTTAGAAAATCTTTCATGCCTGTTTTTTTTCATAAACAGTTTCATATTTTTTTTGTTTCACATATATGTTTTGCATGTTTTATTTAATAAAAAATATCTCAAACCTATATTATTTAATGCGTGTTTTATGCCAATAATTTTGTCAGTATTTTTTCGAAAAGCATGTCATGCCAACACTTACTGGTTCTTTCGTAAGACCTCTCTATTAGAGGGGGTGGGATTGATATTACTATTATTTTTTTAAAACTGTAAAGATCTAGTGTTTCTAACACAAGTTAGGTCTCAAAAATTGAAGTGGGTATTCTTTTTCTTTGCATATCTATGTTCACCAGTTAATAATGAGTCGTCTAGAGAGAATTCACGTGGACCAATATTAGGTTCAAATTTAACGTTTTTCTATCCTTGTCATATCTATCTTTAATACATTTTTTTTAGATTTCACCATTTTCCAATACATGGTATGTAACTAGGTGGGGTGGAAACTATTAATGTAAGAGATATTAGGCTTATTAAACCATATATTTTATTATGTATAGCACAAAGAAAATCAAAAAACAAGGCTCAATAACTAGATTTACATAATTTGCGAACCAAATTAAGATTCAAAGCAAGGGTGAGACATAGTAAACATCATATAGTAAAGTATGAAAGGTCGAAATAGAGCCAATACCCTCAACTGATATTACTGATACCGTTATAGCATTAGCAGATAAAAAAGATATGGGTAAATATGAGATAACGAAACAAAGTTTGACACGTAAGGTGACATATGATGAGACGTGCTAGAATCCAAAATCCACAATGGTAAATCAATACCTGAAGTGAAAGATGGTGACTACCGGAATGATATGCCAGAGTATTATGTTGACTTGATTGAGAATGTATCAGGTATTTTTAAGAAGTCTAAGGGTCATATAAGCTTTAGAAAAGGCCTATAAATAGACGAAAATAAGAACAGAATAATGGATTTTGCAAGTATCATAATGATATTAGGCATGACACAGTAGATTGTATAGCATTGAAGAAGGAGATACAGGTTCTCATAGAAAATGGAAAATTTGTTGCTTTTGATAAAGGGCAAAACATTGGATCCAAAAATCCAAGCACATCAACGCAACAGACTCATAATCCAAATTCGAAGCAAGAGAGTGCGTTGATGATTCTAGATTTTAAATGTGATGAGTTCGATATGTCCTCGAAATATTTTGACACAAATTCAGATTGGTTAATTTTGCTAGCTGTGAATAAACCAGTGAAACATGGACGAGTTCGAAGTTTGTGTGAGTATTTTGAATCCTTAGCAATTTTTTGAGGTGATTCCATGGCTGGAAATTCTGATAGCTCTAGGAAGAAACATGTAGTAAGTTTAGCTACTCAAATACTGGGAAGAATGTCTACTCACTTGTATGGAAAGAAGGACATTCCTTTTATTATGTTCGATGATGATGATTTGAGAAGAATAGCATGACCTCATGAAGATATTGTAGTTATAGGGGCACATATAGCTAGGACTGAGATTCGACGTATTTTGATAGATACAAGGAGTTCTGCAAATGTATTGTTTAAGTCAACATATGATATGATGTGTAATCCACCTCGAATTTGTCAATCAAGTCGTACTGTAATTGGGTTTATATGGTTGACAACTAATGTGATTTGATAATTCTAGGGTAAACTGTATTTGGGAAAAAGTATTTTTAAAATTAATGTTCAAGTATTATTCATGGTAGTTGAATGTCCAACTAGTTACTGAAGTGACCAAAATATAGCAATAGAATGTTATGCAATAGATTTTCGTATTCGAGATCCCAATTATAAGGATCAGATGACTGAATAGCAACCAAGGAGGTTGATCTTAGATAAAGAGGGAATTGATGATCCAAGGGAAACCTCCGGTTGTTGAACAATGAGTGAAAATATAGAGGAGTATACCTTTTTCTAATAGGAAGACTCTTCGAATAGGATGTTGCTGTCACAAACTCTACGTTATCAGTTGTTACAATTTTTGTTTAATAATATGAATGTTTTTGCTTTGAAAACAGAGGATGTAGTGGGAGTTCCACCTGAAGTAATCTGTCACATCTTAGCTAGAAATCTAATGATCGAGCCTTTTATTCAAAAGAGATGTGATTTTTTGTCAGAGGCTATCGTTATAAAAGTGGATCACTTGTCTACGGTCGGACATATTCGAGAAGCGCAATATCTTTTTTGGACAGCAAACCTAGTTTTGGTTAAAACAAAGAATAAAAAATGGTGAATGTGTGTTGGGTTCACATATTTGAATCGAGCATGCCCTAAAGATCCATTTCTTGTTCCTCGAATAGATTAATTGGTTGATTCTACTTCATGAAATAAAATTTTATATTTTATGGATGCTTTTGCATGTTACAACCATATTCAAATGGATCCAAAAGATCAGGAGAGCACTACGTTCATCACTGATCTATGACTACATTGTTATAGAGCAATGCTGTTTTGGGTTGAATAATGTTGGAGCGACATATCAAAGACTTGTGAACAAGGGTTTTGATTCTCAGATTGGGAGGAATATGGAAGTGTACATTGATGATATGATGGTTAAAAGCCTAACTGATGGTGAACATTTGAAAAATTTATAGGACACTTTTCTAAATTAAAGGGTTATTCCGTTGAAGTTAAATTCTAAAAAATGTAACTTTGGAGTACTATCAGGAAATATTTACGGGTATCTCATTCGTGAAAAAATGATAGGGGTTGATCGTCAATAAATTAAGGCCATAGTCTCAATGACATCACTTTGATCTATAAATGAGGTGTAAATCTTGACAGGAAGGTTAGCTACTCTTAATCGATTTATTTCAATATTTTCTGACAAGTGTTTTCATATTTTCCAAGTGTGACGAAGACCTAAGGAGTTTGTATGAACATTAACTTCTGAAGCAAAATTTTCAAAGATTAAGGAACTTTTTTTATCACCAGAGATCTTGTCTAAACCTCAAACTAGAGATCAACTGTTTTTATATATAGAAGTTTCAAATTTTAGTGTGAGTGCTTTTTTTATATGTGAAGATAAGAGAGTTTCGAAGCCAGTCTATTATGTTAGTAAACTTTTGTTATAATGGTGGCTGTTAGGAATACGTGCCCTTATTTTCAAGCTCAAACTATTATAGTTCATATTTTTTTCCCACTAAAGAATATGTTACCACGATTAAACATTTTTGGTAGACTGACCAAATGGTCAGTAGAATTGGGAGATTTTGAGTTTACTTTTTCTCCTCAATCGGCTATTAAAGCTCAAGAATTAGCTGATTTTTCCGTCAAATTTCATTCGAGACGATCACATGAAAGGATAAATAAAGAGGTCATTCGAGAAACTTTGATGTGGGTGGTTCGAACTGATAGTGGTTCTAGTATATTGGGATCTAGTGCAAGAGTTCAATTAGTTGCTCCTTCTTGGGAAGCAATGTATCAAGCTATTCGATTTGGCTTTCATGCATCAAATAATGAGGCTGAATATGAGGTTGCATTAGCTGGTTTAAGGCTTGTAAATATTTGTGGAGCAACAACAGTTCGTTTGGAAACAAATTCTTAGCTAGTGGCAAATCATATGGCAGGTGTATCTGAGGAAAAAAAAGTTCGTTTAATTTTGTATATGTGACAAGCTTCAAAATTTGCCTCTATTATTTGACAAAGTGATTGTAGAGCATATTAACCGAGGAGATAATACAGATGCTTATACAGAGGAGTGTCCATGGATACTGTTACAGGAGAGTCCTTTGACTTTAACAAGATCAGAGCAATGTAAATATGCTGAGTAATTATTTGTCACTCCATACATAATTTGAAGTGATTAGAGGTCTAATATCCTTCATTTTTTACTAAGAGAAACATTACCTCAAGATACACAACTGGCGAAAAAGTTAAGGTATAGGACCCATCGTTATGTTCTATTAGATGAAGTTTTATACAAAAAACTTTAAGTAAACCATTGTTGCGTTGTCTGGGTAAGCAAGAATCTAAGGAGATTTTATCTGAGTTGGATAATGGTGAAAGTTCGGCTAAATGCGGTTTCAAGTCTTTGACGCCTAGTGTTTTGTTGGCATTTTATTATTGACCTTCAATTATGAACAATGCTAAAGTTTTAATTCAAGGTTGTGATACTTGTCAATGATTTTCCAATTCTAAAGACAAACTAACAGTACCACTTACTTTCAAATTCGAAGCTATTCTTTTTTATAGATGGGAAATAGACTTGGTAGGACCATTGTCTATGGATTCTGGAAGACTCCAAATGATCATTGTGGCAGTGGATTACTTTTTGAAGTGGGGTGAAGCTGAACCATTATCTGATACAGAAGACAAGAATGTTATCAAATTCATTGTGAATATTATTTGTTGTCGTTTTAGAATTCCTTGGAAAATCACGACATGTAATGGTCCTTAATATAACAATAGTGATATGAATTCTTTTTGCGCTTCAAGGGGTATCACGCGGTTTTTTTTCTACACCATTTCATCCCCAATAAAATGGTTTAGTTGAGGTGACTAATAGGTCCATTTTTGAGAGTTTGAAGAAAACTTTAATCGTGCAATAGGGAAATAACCTAACTAGTTGCAAGAAGTGTTCTCGGCTTATCGTACGACTCCTAAAGTGGCTACTCAAGAAACTATTTTTGTCTTCGTATATCATATTGATGATGTTAGCCTTGCAAGATCTAGTTTACCTTCTTATACGTTACTTCATTATTCCGAAGACCCAAATCAAGAAGCAAGAAGAACATAATTGGACTTGATCAAAGAAAAAGATTTGGAGCACATTTGAATATGACTCATTATCAAACTTTGATGAGGAGACATTTTAAAGTAGGTGAAAAAGTCTTGAGGAAAGTATTTCTTCACACAAAGAACAAGAGACTTGGTAAAATAGGCTCAAATTGGGAAGGTTTTTATGTGGGAATAGAGCGAATAAAGTTGTGTGCATATCGATTTTGTGATGAACAGGGTAGATTACTTCAACACCCTTGGAATATAGAACATTTAAAGCTATATTAGAAGTAATTTTTTCTTTTGATACTTTTTGAATAATTGACATACTATTTCCTATACTGTTGGCCCATGAAGGTTTTAGTGAGGTGCTATGTATACATTCGAGGATATTAATAAAATTATTTGTTGGCCAATAATTTTTTTAAATATAAGTATTGATATTATCTTGGTAACTCGTCAAACACTGATCATCTTTGAAGTTGTTGACCAAGAGTAACTGATTCTATCGGAGGTGATAATGTTTTCTAAACGCACTGATTGTATTCGAGGTGCTTAAGTTTTCTAAATGCACCAGTTGTATTCGAAGTGTTATACGTTCTTTAAATGCACTATTTTTTATTGGAGATATTACAAATTCATTTGTGATATATATTTGAATTCGAGGTGATAATGACTTGTTCATGAAATAAAAAAGTATTCATGATAAGGTAAAACTTGGAAAATAAATGTGGAAACAGAGAAGTATTTGGTACAGGGTCGAAGGCTTCACGAGGACGGTTCTCTATGGGGATTAATTCCCGAAAGCGTGACAAATTTACTTTTAAGAATGCCGCATTGAATTCGTAGAGCAGAGAGATTGTTTTATTCTCCTCAACATTTTTTAATACAACAATGGTGTCATGTCCACACTAAGTCTTGACAGTTTTCACAACGGTTTATTTTTCTTCTTTGAATACTGTCTTGATTGCACCAATATCATCAGTTAGCTTCATCTTTTCTCCTTCACTCTTGTTCAGAGAATCTTAAATAGAGGAGTATCTTTTCTTCTCCTCGGATATCTCAATCCCAAGTTTGGCTTTAAGTTTATCCATCTCATCGTGATGGGAAGTCTTGAGCTCTTCTGTTTTTTGTTCGTGCATAAAGAATAAATGACGTTTCAGGTAGATGATTCCATTTATAAATTCCAACATGTCAGCCTCGAACACCTGAAATTGTTTCACAATGTGTTTACCAAAGATTTCCCTCATCGTTTTTTCTTTAGTACCTTCTTGTTTCTATCAGACCATATCATTGGCCATAATTTCCAAATAACTTCAAGCAGAGTCGACTTCTATGCACAAATGTTTTGCTCCAAGTCTAAGATTAGCAAATGGTTGTATTGCAAGTACAGCTTCTTCAGAAGTCTCCTTGATATGAATGGTAGGAGGTTGGTTTTAAGGTATGAGAGCGGAAGACGATGCAGTTGAGGGAAGATTGGAATTCAGAATTTTAGATAAACCAAGAGGAGTAACCTGATAACCAATTTGTTTGAGCTGTTCTTAGATCGGTTGAACCATCAGATCCATATCTTGGTAAAGGTCTTGAAATTCCTCTGTGCTTATTGGTTCTTCAGGAATGAAGGTGTCATCTCTTTGTTGATCTTCCACTACAGTTTCTTCAGCTTCGGAAGGAGGCACTTATGTGGGTGCTTCATCATGATTTTTATTATTCCCTCTTAGTTGGTGGAGTTTTTGAAAATATCTTTTTTTTCTTCTAGGAAAAAAATTTCTTTCTTTTCGCATAAGGTTCAGCCTTGAATACTTCTTCGGTTGTTAGAAGACTAGATTTATTTACCTCTCTCTTAGACTTTTTCTCCTTCTCATATGGCTTCAGATCAATCGAAGAGCTAGCACCAGATGTACTAGTTACTTTTTTCTTTTTAGCCTTCTTTTTTCTTTTACCATCAAGTGCTATGAATCTCTTCACAAGAATCTCTGGGTCTGGTGGTTCCATTATATTTTCTAGGAGATCAGTACCCGGGGACATCCTCCACAGATGACTATTGATGAATTTTATAGGTATGAAAGTTGAGTGGAACCCGTTTCCTCATTCATTTCCTACCCAAGTGGCCAAGTTGGCAAATATATCTTTCGCATTCTTCTTGCGAGATTTATATCTCATCGTAATTCCTGCATCCAATAGCAATACATGTGCAAAATTAATAGAAGTTGTACAGAGTAACAGTAAAGATAAGAAAACTTACTATTGTTGCTCCAAACAAGGTTGAGTCTTGAAGGATTCTCTTCAGATATTTACTTCTCCTTTTCCTATGCTCAAGATATAAAGATAAAATTTTGCTTCCAGAATTTGTCAGCGTTGAGCATATCGTTGAATTGTTTTGAAATCATCCAAAAGTGTTAGATAGAAGAAGGTAAATACCAGACATTTGGAAAGACCATTCATGGCAATGAAGCCTTTGATAGAGAAATGGGTTTGGCTTAGTCTATAAGCCATGATCATTGAAAGGAGCGTGAACCACAAATTCGATGTCACTTGTGTAGGGAAGATATCCAAGAGTTTGAAGTACTCTACTATCATCAGATCTAGTGGGACCTGAAGATCCCAATTTATGATCTTAAGATAGACCACCAAATCATCTACCTTATAATCAAGTAGAGTCTCCCCCTCTTTTGGTAGTCGAAGCAGTATGTTGTCTGATATTCTTTTTTTTTTTTAAATGTCCAGCTTGAGCTTCACTACAATAAATATATGGTACATTTTTCAGCGTCGTGATGTATTTGGGGAGGAATGGTTTTAATTTCACACTCATTGAGGCAACAACATCCTCAGAAAGTTCAACTACAGCTTTGTTTTTCTTTTATTTTTCCTCTGGTGCCCCATTCTTCAAAGCATCGTCTTTAGTATTAAATGCATCATCACTTTTGTTTAGCCTTGACATTTAAGTTAGTTTCCTCTGAATCAACTTCTTCCTTACAAGCTTTGTCTATTACTTGAAGAGGAATTGGGTTCCAGATTAGATTTTGTTCTTGAGTATTTGATGGAGTTTTTTATGACTTTAAGTTGGTCTTAACAATCTCCCTCGGGGGAGAAGATGGTGGTGTAGGATAATTTGTGGTGTTTTAGTCAGTGTTTTGTGAAGTGTTATCAGCTTCAAGATCTCTCATAATTATGAATGCTTTCTTTTTATCAAGAAGACTTTGGGAGTGATGAGCTTTTGTCTGGATTCGAGGAGTTACCTTGCGTAATATTCGAGGTGAATATGAGTTGATGTGTAATGAATCTATTTCTGATATTTTGTGAGTGTACGTGCTTTGAGTTACTTTGTGGTTATTCTGAAGAGAAAAAGAGTGGAGCCATAAAGTGTTGGAGAAGAAATTTAAGGATATTTCGGAAAATGGCTTCTTTTTGGATTGCATGAACTCTGAAACCCACGGGAAATTTGATTAGGGTTGAAATTACCATAAACATTGCTTTAAGTTGAATATTGAGGAGAGTTGTCTATTATAGCTGCTGCCCGATATTCAACAGCCCTCTTGCTGATGCACAAGTCATCGGAAATGCCAAAAATGAGGTTTTTAGTAGCTGGGGTCTTCAAGATTATTTATAAATTTTGAAGGGAAATTTGAGTTCTTCGGCGAAGGTAGCTAAGAAATTAGGTATTGAGATAAAGATAACCAAGAAATTGGGTTCTCAGGTGAAGGTAGCTGGGGATTTTCTCAGGTGAAAGTAACTTTCTCTCATTAGAAGGTATCTGTGAAACACAAATATTGAGCGAAGGGGTATTTATAAAGGATATGTGAACGAGAAAATAGTCAAAGAAGTTGGAAAGGTGATGATGATTATTGGGTAGAAAGAGGGAATGCCAAACGGCTAACGGTAAAGGGATAACATGATATTTGTTAATCGTCAGACCTAGTGGCAAGCCTAGTGAATTTCTGCATGCGTACTAGAGTATTCCAAACTTTTCTAACCGTCATGAGAAGGCTGGCTAAAGACTCTATGTGTGAATATTCGAAACAGAAACGAAGGGTTGAGTGACATGTTTCGACCAAATTAGAAGCAAACATGGGTATAATTGTATTCGAGGATGGCAAATGTATAGCCTAGTAGTTTTAAATCGATTAATAAATGGTTTAAATTTGAAGCGAAATATGGAGATGTTTTTATTTGATGAAAAAAAATATTGAAACAAATCATTATGTGGAAGAGATGAAAAGATTAAATTCGAAACGAAATAGATTAGCAAGTAACAGTTTCCATCTCTCATGATTTCTGATGATTACTGGGTCTTACTAACTGTCTTTTATAAGAACTAATTATATGAAATATGGAGTACCTAAATGTAATAAATCTCAATTTATATATGATAGATTGTATAATTGTCACATGATATTTGAACTACTTATAAATATAAGAGGTTGCAATGCAATTTTCCGATTTATGTAACATAATCAGTTATAAAAGTCTGACACGCCTATAAATAAAGGGTGAGGCGATGAATAAAGGAGGACAATTTTTCATTAGACATATATCAACTCCTTTTGACTTTCTCTCTCGACAATTAAGTTTTTTATTTTTACTTTCTCAATCAAAAAACAAGATTCATACATAACAGGTGTAACAACATATCAAGAGGGTGTGATTTACCAATTAATTACAAACGCACGTCCACCAAATTTGAAATTCCACAATCCAACCCAAATCCAAAGAATTAAACAATAATCGACTACATATATGGAGCACAACATAATCAAAACGAACACAGTACGTGTACCTAGCAAACCCTAAATATTTCGTCAGAATAAAGAAATAAAACATAACAAAAAGAAATATATGGTAGAACATCAAAGGGCACCATCAGTTAGAATGGAGCATCTAGAAAGATGAGGCCAAGTACAGGTGTAAATATACACAAATAAATATTATCGATGCGAGAGAAGTATTATTAAAGATTATTGTGTTGCAAAATCATAGTAAAAAATCCGGAGCGCCAAAGATGCACAAGACCTTAGCGAGAAGGGGTCGAAGAACTAGCGATAAGTAGCCAAGAGGACCAGTCAGGGGAAAGGGGAGATAATATAAGCTTGGGGCTTGAGGCCTTATAAATAAAAAGAAAGATGAGACAATTCACTAAGAGATGGTTAACAGATTCGTTGGAGTTATTGCATATGGCACAATCTGGAAGTTTGTTATAACCTTATGAAATTAACTTATCTCTGGTTGTGAGCTTGTCTTGAATAACCAACTAGACAATGAAAGAGTGTTGGTAATCTTTAAATTGCTCCTAACGATTGTGGCCCAAGTGACCTGAGGATTGAAAGACTAGTCAAATGATACGTGTTATTTATAATAAATATGTTACTTTTATGATTGGGAAAACAACATATTTACATCATCTTTGTCTGAGAGATCAAGGAGAAGATTAATAATGTTACTAATTTCTTGAAAATGTAAATGGTGAGATCTGCTACCATAACGAGTTTGAGCGTGCCAGTTCCAAGGGTTATTGGAAATTATATATGTGACTTTACTATTGTTGTTCATTCTAGCATAACGAATAAAATCATAGGGAGGTGGACTTGTTGCTTTTGTATCATATTTGTATAAGTTAACATAAATAGTTCTTTGGTAACGATTTTTCTCTACGCCCAGATAATGGGCAAACTAGTAGTGAGATCTCATAAGTTCTTGTTTTTAACCTTCCTATATTTAATCTAGTCACACCATATTGAAGAGCTCTGGCAAAAAAATATGACAGTAGACTGAGAATATATCGGACTATAATATTCACCTTAATTAGCATCCAAAAACATAATATAGCAATATCTTGTTGCATTGTCAATTAAAATAATTAATTAATTTTATTTCCTAACAAATGTGTAGTATGGAAATCATATAAATCACTATATACTAGTTCGAATATTTTAGAAACTCGGTTAACATTTTTAAAAGGTATATGGTTATATTAGTTAACATACAAGTCTTACATTTCTCATTATTTACATCAACAAGAGGTATACGACTTATTTTTTTACATGTTTTTGTATTCTTTTATATGATATTGTTATAAAATACTATGCAATTATCACAAAATGGCTCAAGCACAAAATATATACGAAGGAAAGATTTAAATCAGACACAGGATTTAACGTGGTTCGACAATTGTCTACGTCCACGGGCGCCGCTAGAGAAAGAGTTTCACTATGATAGAAAAGGTTACAGATTTCAGATTGTCTTTTGTGTCGCCCTAGTAATCTATTTATAGGGAATTAATAGACTTACTAGACTATGGGCCTAATGGGCTCATACCACAAGACTAACTCAAGTGATTGGACAATATCACTATCACAACACAAAACTGTACTGCCGGACACAGTACACTGTCAAGGCACTATTCGACTCATTCACAACAAATCTTCCCCTTGAGGCGAATATCATTTCTTCACTATCAACAAAGAATCTTCTCTTCTTCTGACTCACCAAATGCCCTTAAGGCATTCACTCTATAGTGCGAACACCGATCCAGGTTAGGCACTCCCTAAACTTTTGAACTGATACTACATTGGTCATTATATCTGCTGGATTATCGTGTGTAGACACTTTCTTCACATCAACAATTCCCTTTGATATTATATCACGAATAAAATGATACCTGACATCTATGTGCTTTGTACGCTCATGGTACATCTGGTTCCCTGTAAGGTGTATGGCGCTTTGACTGTCACAAAACATTTTTGTAGCACTCTTATCCAAGCCCAAATCTGCAACCAAACCTTGCAACCATATTGCCTCTTTAACTGCTTCTGTTACCGCCATGTACTCTGCCTCTGTTGTAGACAAAGCTACGGTAGCTTGCAACTGTGCTTTCCAACTGATCGCACTCCCAGCTAGAGTAAATACATATCCTGATCGCACTCCCAGCTAGAGTAAATACATATCCATATCACCTGCAAAATCAGAATCAACAAAACCAACCAATGATCCTACAACATCATTCAGCGATTCACCAATATCGGTCGTGTTAAACGTTAAGCCAACGTTCACAATATTATTTTGAAGAGATTCAATCTCTTCCCCCATAGCACCAATCCATCAATCTGTCTCTGAACTCGCTATAGCTTCTCTGTAGCTACTAGGTTCCTGCATCTCAACTTCTTCTCCAACTGACAGAGTATATGCAACTAGATTCACATACCTTTTTGGAAGTCTAATATCTCTTCTTTCTCTGCCCAATGCTATGCTATAAGGGTGTTGTTCTGTTTCAGGCGCATCATCGTCACTATCATCTGATGCTGACGCTTCACCTCCTGATTCTGGATCCACCTCAGAACCACTTAAATTATTGGACTTGCTACGAACTGATTCTACTTCAAGCTCCACCTGTTTACTCACAACCGATCATGATTCGACCATTTCTCCTACTTCTTTCTAACTGTCTATAGAAGTAAACTCATTAAAAGTAACATCCCTATTGATGAGAAAACCTGGCGACTTTGGAGAGGTACACCATAACCTATATCCCTTCACTCCAGTAGCATATCCTAGAAATATGCATCTCTTTGCCCTCGGCTCAAGCTTACCATCACTCACATGAGCATACGCAGGACAACCAAACACCCTCAAATGTTCATAATCAGCCAACGATCCAGACCAAATCTCAAAATGAGTTTTACAATCAATAGCCATTGATGGAGACCGATTCACCAAGTAACACGCTGTATTGATAGCTTCAGCCCAAAAATCTTTTCCCACACCAGAATTCGAGAACATACTTCGTGCCTTATCACAAAGCGTCATGTTCATTCTTTCTGCGACTCCATTCTGTTGTGGTGTTCGTGAACAAGTGCGATGGCGCACTATTCCCTCACCTTCGTAAAACTCGTTGAACTCTCGACTGCAATATTCTAACCCATTATCTATCCTAAGACGTTTGATTTTTCTTCCTGTTTGCTTTTCAATCATCGTCTTCCATTTGACAAAGGTTGAATATGCTTCATCTTTCGTTTTCAGAAAGTAAACCCACACCATCCTTGAATAATCATCAATCAAACTCATGTAGTATCTGGCTCCGCTCTTGGATGGAATTCTGTTTGGACCCCAAAGATCTGAGTGAATGAAGTCCACTGTCCCTTTAGTCTTTCTTACAGTTAATTTGCTGAATTTGACTCTAGTTTTTTACGAAACACAGTGCTCAAAAAATCCTAATGATTCTGCTTTATACCCTTTCAACAAATCTCTTTTTCCCAAAGCACCTAATCCTCTGTCACTCATGTGACCAAGACGCCAATGCCACAACTTATTTTGATCCTGCCTACTTTGGCTATTACTCCCTGATGATGCTACTACAGCATCGCCCATAACAACACTCCTCTGGAGAATGTAAAGACCCTTCTCCAAACTGCCTTTCATGCATACCATTGAGCCTTTGTCACTTTGATTACACCATTTTCTGCATGGTACTTGTAACCCCGAGAGTCTAGAGTCCCAAGACAAATCAGGTTTCTTTTTAACCCATGAACATGCCAGCACGTCAAGATTCCAACAACCCCGTCAAACATTCTGATTCTGACGTTACCAATACCACTAACAGTCAACGAATGATTGTTCCCTAAATAGACAGTTCCCTGCATTGGCTTGTATGTATCAAACCAGGGCTTGAACTGACACATGTGATATGTAGCGCCAGTATCGAGTACCCAAGAGTTTTTCCCAAAGTATGAACTCACAGACAATACATCTCCTTTACCACTGTTTTAACTATCGTCGGAATCGTTCACACCTTCAACAATGTTTGCAGCATTTTCCTTTTGATTTCCCTTCTTACCATTCAGTTTCGGACAATCTCTCCTATAATGACCCTGCTCACCGCATTCATAATAGTTTGACTGCTTCACCCTTGACTTGGACCTCCAGTTCTTTCTTCTTAAAGAACTCGCTTTGCTTCTAGATCTTCCCCTAGTCATAAGACATTCCCCTTCAGCTTGATTGTGTGGCTGCAACTGTCTCATCTCTTTTGATTTCAGTGCCCCTTTGACATCTGCTAGCGATAACTTTTCCTTACCATATATAATGGTATCTACGAAGTTTTCATAGGGAGCTGGTAACGATCTCAATACAAACAAAGCTTGATCCTCATCCTCAATATTGATATCTATGTTCTCCAAGTCCATTATAATTGATTTAAAATTATCTAGGTGCTCTGTTATGGACATACCTTCTTTCAATCTGAAATCATACAAACGTTTCTTCAAGTATAATCGGTTTACTACTGATTTCTCTGAGTAAAGATCTCCTAGTTTTTCCATGCGCAAGCAGCAGTCTTCTGACCACTAATCTCGCGAAGCACATTGTCTTTCACACTCATTAAAATCCAGCACAAAGCCCTTTCTTGAAGATCTTGCTTCTCCTCTTCTTTAATCTCTTCTGGTAACTACAACACAAAGCTGGATCCCCCATCAAATTTTTCAATCATGTATTTTGTTGCTGTAGACGCCATTGTGAAACCCTAATTGCAAAATCCCTAATTTCACCACGTGGCTCTGATACCAGCTGTGTTATAAAATACTATGCAATTATCACAAAATGGCTCAAGCACAAAATATATACGAAGGAAAGATTTAAATGAAACACATGATTTAACGTGGTTCGACAATTGTCTACGTCCACGGGCGCCGCCAGAGAAAGAGTTTCACTATGATAGAATAGGTTACAGATTTCAGATTGTGTTTTGTGTCGTCCTAGTAATCTATTTATAGGATATTAATAGACTTACGAGACTATGGGCCTAATCGTCCTATGGTAACGATTATTCATTTTTATTTGAAGAAAATAATGATAAAAATATTAGGTACTTTTTTATTTTAAACACAAGATAGTAATTAACATATTAATGAGTTCATTTTTATTTGAAGAAAATAATGATAAAAATACTTTATAAATAATTGGTTTGAGAAATGTTTGCGTTTAAAGTATAAGACTAATATCGCAGAGAATGAAAGTCATTTAAAGAAGATAACATTAGATGGTGCTCATGCTGAACATGGAGAATAATTTGAAACAAAAGCTGGAGGATGAGGTAGCCAAAGCTGTTTTGGAAAAGAATGGGGCTCCTTTATCAATTGCTGAGCATGACACTCTTGTTTCACAAGTAAAAGCTGAAGCAGCTGAAAGTATAAGGTTGCTAAAAGTGTAATTTTATTTTTTATTTTTTATTCTTACATTTTTAAGAGAAATGATGTAGAATATAAAATACACAATACATATTAATGTATCTCAACCTCCAAAATTTATAGTTTTGGATTCTAATTTGATCCTAAGCGAACTTAAATAGGAAGTAGATATCAATTCTTCAATCTAAATTCCACAGAACAAAGCACAAGACGGTACCTCAATATTTCTGTCAAAAACTGATTTCAGCAACATCAAGGGTACATATTTCATAATATATTTAAATCCAATGAATGTTTCTGATTGATAGCCATTTGTTTGCGGAAAAGTTATTCTTATACACGAAATCCAAAATAGAAATAGTACATAGTATGAGATTATACATTAAACTCTTGATGATATTGTATCCTTAACAAATTTTTGTTTGATTTTTTCGAGTGCGGCAACAACTTCTTTCATGTTGCCTCTTTCTCCGGGTGCATCGGAAGGACAATTGCAAGCTAATTCCAAGATGGAAGATAAACAATTTATTTTGGCCGTAAAATGTCTTTCTCCTCTTTTTATCAAATTCCCATCTATCATCTCAACCGTTCCATTGTGTAATGACTCTTTCACCCAATCTTTCAAGCTGAATTCTCCCCCGAACATTTCATCGGTAGGCTTTGTTCTCGTAAATGTCTCCATAACTAAAATCCCATAGCTATACACATCGCTTTCTATTGAAATAATTCCCATTGATCCGTACTCTACATTTGAAGTATATTATAAGTTTTTTAGCAAAAAAAAAAATCAGAGTTGCCATTTTAATAAAAAGAACATCACCTGGAGCCCTATAGCCAATGGTTGCTAGTGTAATGGTCTCTGTCATTGACTTTCCTTCTTCAAAAAGTTTTGAAATACCGAAATCACTTAAATGTGCAACCTTATCTTCATCGAGCAAGACGTTGCTCGGCTTGAGATCACAATGTACCACAGGAGTTGAATAACCATGGTGGAGGTATTCAAGAGCTGCTGCTACATCTATAATGATATTCATCCTCTCTATTATATCGAGAAAATAGTTGTGAGCATATAACCACTTATCAAGACTTCCACTGGCCATGAATTCCAACACCAAAGCTTTGAAGTCAACATCAGAGCAACTGCTAACAACTTTTACAAGATTTCGATGTCGAACATTTCGAAAAATTTCACTTTCAACGTCAAAACTTTTAGACCCAGTCTCTGTTGGCGGAAAATATAAAACAACACTCTCTTTAGAACAAACAAACAACTTTGATATAGATATAAAAGGAGAAATATTACAAGAACACTCTTAAACCTCACACAAGAAGAGAAAATATTTTTCTAACACTCAAGAGAGCATTCTTGTCTCTCTTTTCTCTCACTCTAATTTTCTCTCTAACTTTGATTCTTGGTGTGTTTGTGTGATGCTCTAGATGGTGGGAGAGCTCCACTATTTATAGGAATATAGTGGAGACAAAGATCCACCATCCAAGAGGCTTTTGGATATTAACACACTTAACATCAATACTACACTCAAAGTTAAGGTGTTTCTTACACTCAATCTAAAAGTGTGTCTTGCACTCAACCTAAAGTACTAAACATTAATTTAAATGTTTCTAGAATATTATTTCTAGATGGGCCTTATTAAGTGGGTTGGACCCTTTGAGTGGGTTGGGCCCTTTAGATGGATCAAGTTTATGATCCAACACTCCCCCTTAAACTTGATCCCGTGACCCCTAGTAGTTTCCTTAATCGTTTGAAGTCTTCGTTTTTCAGTGGCTTGGTGAAAATATCGGCAGCTTGATCTTGTGTCTTCACATATTCTACTTGCACATCCCTTCTTGAAATACACTCCCTTATGTAGTGGTAGCGAACGTCGATATGCTTGCTTCGATCATGGAATACTGGATTCTTGGCTAAGGCGATGGCTGACTTATTGTCGACATACACTTTAGTTGGCTCATTCTGTGTTAGGTCTATCTCCTTCAATAGATTTCTAAGCCAAATCGCATGACTAACACATGTAGTAGCAGCAACGTATTCCGCCTCACAAGTGGACAACGTGACAATCGGTTGTTTCTTTGACATCGATGTGAAAGCAATATTTCCCATAAAGAATACAAATCCAGTTGTACTCCTTCGATTGTCTATGTCTCCACCCCAATCACTATCGCTATACCCAACAAGTTTGTAATCATTAGAAATGGAATAGAGTAATCCAAAATCACTTGTACCTTTGAGATAGCGAAGGATTCTCTTTGCAGCTTTGAAATGAGTTGTTGTTGGAGATTCCATGTAGCGGCTAACCAATCCAACTGCGTGAAGAATATCCGGTCTCGTGCAAGTTAGATAGCGTAGACTTCCTACCAAACTTTTGAATAATGTCGGATCTACACTTTCGCCTTCTTCATGCTTGGATATTTTGACTCCAAACTCCATGGGTGTGCTTATCGGGCTACAGTTCTCCATTTTAAACTTCTTCAGGATATCTTTAGCATAGCTTTCTTGTGAGATGAAAATTCCATCTTTTTGTTGCTTAACTTCAATGCCAAGGTAGTACGCCATGAGCCCCAAGTCTGTCATCTCGAATTCCTTCGTCATTACTTCCTTGAATTTATTGAACATACTTGGGCTGCTTCCTGTGTATCTCCATCTTAGAGACACACGATCAAAATATCTCCATCTTTGATCTTGGTGTATAGAGCGTGCTCGTACGGACATTTGTTGAATCCGTTCTCTTGGAAATACTTGTCGATTCTACTGTTCCAGGCCCTTGGTGCTTGTTTTAGGCCGTAAAGAGCCTTCTTTAGCTTCAACACCTTATCTTCGTGACCTTTGACCTCATAGCCTAATGGTTGTTGAATGTAGACTGCTTCTTCAAGGACACCATTTAGAAATGCTGACTTTACATCCATTTGTTGTATCTTCCACTTGTTTTGAGCTGCCAAAGAAATTATTAGTCTAATAGTTTCTAATCGGGCAACGGGGGAGAATACCTCATCATAGTCAATTCCCGCATTTTGACTATATCCTTTTGCAACAAGCCTCGCTTTGTGTTTTTCAATCTCCCCCCTTAGCATTTCTCTTAGTTTTGTATAACCATCTGACGCCTATTGTCTTGCACCCTTTGGGAAGTGAGGTGAGTTCCCATGTGTCATTCTTCTCGATGGCTCTAATTTCTTCATCCATCGCGTCTCTCCATTGTTTCTCTTGTGCAGCTTCTTGAAATGTCACTGGCTCACAATCAGCAAAGAGACAAAAGAGTGTAATGTTATCGATTGGTTCGGTTACCTCATAAAGATCACTAAGGCTTCTTATACGTTCCACTGTTATTTCATTTTGACTACCATTTGACAATGATGAATGTAGTGAGTCTCCATGAGTAGATGATATCGGTGAAGCATGTGGGGTTGCAACACCTACTGATTGCTCATTTGTTGTCTGTTCATCTTCTTCAATTTGGGGAAAAAATGTGAACTCATTTGTATCAGACCCAAAATCCCATTCGCCTTCTTCATGAACTATCACAGCTCGGCTTATCACAACCTTCTTGTTGTTTGGGTTGTATAACTTGTTGCCTTTGGAACTTGAGTCGTAACCGATGAAGATAAAACTCTTGCTTTTATCATCGAGTTTGGTTCGTTGTTCGTCTAGTACATGGACATGGGCTACACTTCCAAATACTCTCAGGTGGGAAATTCCGGGCTTTCTTCCACTCCATGCTTCTTGTGGTGTCTTTCCCCAAACACTTCTTGTTGGAGATCGGTTGGACAAGTAAACCGCACATGCCACTGCTTCCGCCCAAAAATCCTTAGGCAGTTTCTTGCTTTTAAGCATGCTTCGCGCCATATCAAGGATTGTTCTGTTCTTCCTTTCTGCCACACCATTTTGTTGAGGAGATCTGGGAACTGTCAAGCGGCGACGAATTCCATGTGCTTCACAAAACTCCATAAATTCATTGGATGTTAACTCCCCTCCTCGGTCAGATCTCATGGCTTTGATCTTATTTCCACTTTCCTTTTCTACAACTGCTTTGAACTTCTTAAATACACCAAAGACTTCGGATTTCGGTTTCAAGAAATATACCCACGTTTTTCTTGAAAAATCATCAATGAAGAGAAGGAAATAGTTACTTTTACCTAGAGAGCTCGGCTTGATTGGACCACACACGTCGGTATGAATAAGCTCGAGAGGTTTATTGGCTCTTGACTCTGACTCCTTTGGAAAGCTTTTTCTGAATTGCTATCCAAGTAAACATCCTTCGCATAACTGGTCAGGATGATTGATACATGGTAACCCTCTCACCATTTCCTTCTTTGACAATAACTCTAAACTTGAAAAGTTTAGATGCCCAAATCGAACATGCCACAGCCACGACGAATCTTTGTAACACGCCTTAAGACACTTTGCAACATCATTTTGAATATTCAAAGGAAACATTCTATTCTTTGACATTTGAACTTTAGCAATTAAATCCCCTTTTGCATCTCTCGGAAAAAGACTATAATTTTTCATATGAATATCATAGCCTTTTTCTAGAAGTTGTCCCAAGCTTAAGATGTTGTTTTTCATGCTAGGTACGTAATAAACATTTGAGATCATTTGGTGACTACCATCTTTTGCACGAATAAAAATGTTACCTTTTTCTTTCACCGATATTTTGCTATCATCTCCAAAAGAGACATTTCCACTCACGGCTTCATTGATCTCTACGAACATGCTTCTTTTCCCACACATATGATTGCTTGCACCGGTGTCAAGATACCAAGTGTTTTCTTGGCCTTCATTAGTGGTTTTGTATGTTAGTAGTAACATATCTTTCTCCTCCGTCTTCTCTTCCACATAGTTGGCCTTCTCCTCAACTCTATTGTTGGGGCCTCTACATTCTGAAGCATAATGTCCAAATCTTTGACATTTATAGCATTGGATTTGAGATTTATCATACCTCGAGTTCGGATTTCATCTTCCACGACCTCGTGTTGAGCTTTCTCGTTTCTCGTAGTTGTTGTTGGAATTATTATTGTTGTAATTCCAGCCACGTCCACGTCCATGATAACCACCTCGTCCGCGGCCTCTGCCTCTGCCTCGGGTACGTTGGTTTCTATCATCTCCTTGATTTGCATGCATGTCCGTCAATTCTACTTTGACGAGTTGCTCGGTGATCTCTTGCTTCTTCTTGTGCTTTTCTTCATAGGCTTGTAATGATCCTTGGAGTTTTTCGATCATCATTTTCTCCAAGTCTTTAGTTTCTTCAATCGTCACGACGATGTGCTCAAATTTAGGATCCAACGAGCGGAGTATTTTTTCGATTACTCTCACATCTTCTAACTTCTCACCATTTCTTTTTAATTGATTAGAAACGGTTGCTACTCTTGAGAAATATTCCGAAATAGATTCGGACGCTTTCATATGTAATGATTCAAATTCACCTCTTAATGTTTGGAGACGTACCTTTTTCACCTTTTCGACTCCTTTGTAAGATATTTGTAATTTCTCCCACGCTTGCTTGGCGGAAGATGCGCTTGAAATTTTTTCGAAGCCATCATCATCTAATGCTTGATAGATGAGGAAGAGAGCTTTTTTGTCTCTCTTTCTTGAATCCTTCAAATTTGTTTTATCCACTTGAGAAAGGCTTGCTTCATCTTCGGGTTCGTCAAAACCTTTTTCGACGGCATCCCACACATCATGTGCTCCAAGGAGAGCTTTCATCTTGATACTCCAATTGTCGTAGTTGTTGTTGTTGAGTGTTGGAACTTGGAAGGATGATACACCATTTGCCATATTTTTAAATATGTTGAATTTTTAAAAATAAAATTTCCAATATGTTGAAAATTTAAAAAACGAAATTTTAGATAGAGCTTGTGGCTCTGATACCACTTTGTTGGCGGAAAATATAAAACAACACTCTCTTTAGAACAAACAAACAACTTTGATATAGATAGAAAAGAAGAAATATTACAAGAACACTCTTAAACCTCACACAAGAAGAGAAAATATTTTTCTAACACTCAAGAGAGCATTCTTGTCTCTCTTTTCTCTCACTCTAATTTTCTCTCTAACTTTGATTCTTGGTGTGTTTGTGTGATGCTCTAGATGGTGGGAGAGCTCCACTATTTATAGGAATATAGTGGAGACA
This sequence comes from Limnanthes douglasii subsp. nivea, assembly GCA_036936605.1. Taxonomy (NCBI): domain Eukaryota; kingdom Viridiplantae; phylum Streptophyta; class Magnoliopsida; order Brassicales; family Limnanthaceae; genus Limnanthes; species Limnanthes douglasii. The sequence continues at coordinate 391,931,809 of JAUPFV010000001.1, read as the reverse complement.
AAGATCCACCATCCAAGAGGCTTTTGGATATTAACACACTCAACATCAATACTACACTCAAAGTTAAGGTGTTTCTTACACTCAATTTAAAAGTGTGTCTTGCACTCAACCTAAAGTACTAAACATTAATTTAAATGTTTCTAGAATATTCTTTCTAGATGGGCCTTATTAAGTGGGTTGGACCCTTTGAGTGGGTTGGGCCCTTTAGATGGATCAAGTTTATGATCCAACAGTCTCTGCCTGTACATTGAAAATTTTTACTGCAACAACTGTCTCATCTGAAAGGACTCCTTTGTAAACAGACCCAAAAGCCCCAACACCAAGCACATTGGTTTCATTAAACCCTTCTGTTGCCCGTACTATTTCTAGGCGCGAAATTCTTCTCCATGCTACAAGGTTTATCAAACTATCTTGGTTTGGAAGTCTAACCTTTTGTTTGCGACATTTTATAAAAATTATAACACAGACAACCATCAAAGTCACTAAGCTGATTATTGGCAAAAATATTTTGAGAAAGTGTTGTGAGAAAGATTTTTTGATTGGAGCAGCTCTTTTACATGGCGGCAGATGAAGTCTTGATGAGCCACATAATGCATAATTTCCCATATAAGACAGAGCTGAAAAGTTCACAAATGAACCTCTAGTTGGAACATTTCCTTCGAGTTTGTTGAAAGACACATTAAACTCCATGAGGTGCTCCAATGTTTCTAAGGATTTAGGAATGGTTCCAGTCAAATTGTTGCCCGAGAGATCTAAATATTGCAAATTTATCATGCCGCCAAAAGATATCGGAATCTGATTTTGAAATCTGTTATTGGCTACAGAAAGATAACTTAGATCTTTTAAACTCCCAATACTAGTAGGTAGAATACCCGTGAGTTTATTTCTTGAAAGATCAAACTCGACAAGAACCCTAAGATTTCCAACATCTGATGACAAATTGCCAACTAACGAATTTGATGACAAGTCTACACTCAAGATATAGTAAAGACTCCAAAAGGTAGATGGTATAGGGGAATTTAGATTGTTGAAGCTCAAGTTAAGATACCTCAAAGATATCAAATTCGTAAAACACGTGGGTATATGTCCTTCAAGATTGTTAGCAGCTAGCTCCAAAGTATTAAGTTGTTTGAGGTGACATAAATCATAAGGGACAGTGGCGGATCCAGGAATAAAATTTAAGGTATGCCCAAAGATGTTATGAAAAATTTCATTAAAATATAAATATTCGAGTATTGCATAATAAAAATATGTAAATATTCTAGTTACAATTCAAAATGAAAATATATTCTAGTCTCATTCTTCTCTTACTCATGCTTTGAAAGCGTTGGATAATATCTAAATCATCAACCGTAGAAAACACTTCTTTCTCCACAAATGTCACTGAACAATCATTAAGCCGTGAATCGTGAATTGACAATTCTATTTCTCAACTCATTCTTCACCAATTTCATACGAGAAAATACTTGCTCAAAACTTGCGGTAGCAACCGGTAAGGACAAAACTCGCTTCAAAAGTCTGTACACAAATCCACATATCTAGTGTTTTTTTACAAATAAAAGTCTTACATAGATCCGAGATAATTTTCTTATAGATAGGAAAACTACGGTTTGAAAATTCCCAATTTTTTAGGTGATTTGTTGAATCAAAATTGAAGTAAAACCAAATGGAAAATTGTATTGATTTGTTGAATGAAAATCGAAGTAAACTTCAACTAAGGAAAAATCTTACAATTTAGCAGGTGGAAAAGATATTACATCAACCATTTGCAAATCTTCGTGTTCATTAATCATTAACCTGCAATGAAATATGCAATCAATTTGGAATGAATGATTAACCACCATGCATATCATATAATTTTATTATAGAAAGGAAAACTAGGGTTTGAAAATCCCTAATTTTTTCAATGATTTGTTGAATCAAAGTTGAAGTAAGTTTGAAAATCCCCAATTTTTCAATGATTTGTTGAATCAAAGTTGAAGTAAAACCCAATATCAAATTTTACTTATTTGTAAATCGAAGTAAACTCCAATGGAAAATTCATTAACTGAATCAACTTAATATTTTATTTCTATAGTTTTATGTTGCTTTTATTTGAGAGAAGTTGGGAAAGGGATATGTAGGATTAGGGGAAAATAGAGTAAAATAGAAAGTAAAAGAATGTAAAGAAGTGAAATAAAAGAATTTAAAGAAGTGGAGCTTTTATTTGAGAGAAGTTGGAAAATATTGTAAAAATAAAAAGTAAAAGAATATAAAGAAGAAGTAAAATAAAAAAAGTGAAATAAAATAATTTAAAGAAAAATAGAAAGTAAAAGAATGTAAAGAAGTGAAATAAAATAATTTAAAGAAGTTAAGCTTTTATTTGAGAGTAGTTGGAAATATAGTAAAAATAAAAAGTAAAAGAATTATATAAGAAGTGGGTATTCAATAGGTGTTGAACCCAAGACCTCAAGTATAATACTTGAGAAGTTAACCACTATACTAAACTTATTTTTCTGATTTAGGGTTGTCCCGGGCATACCTATCTCCCCCCTAAATCCGCCCCTGATAAGGGATAGACCCTTGTAAATGATTATGTGAAACATACAATCCTTGTAGACTTTTTAGTCCCTTGAATGTTGTTGGAATAGATCATTCTAGTTCATTTCTATCGAGCCCTAATGTTATGAGACCAGAAAGGTTACCTATTTCTTTGGGTATTTGACCTCTTATACTGCAATTACTGATAACAAAATATTGAAGAGATGTGGAAAAGTTACTGATAGAAGCGAGGAGCATTCCTCCAATCAATGGATTATCAGCACAAGCTAAAAATCGTAATTTTTTGCAATTAGTTAAATAGCTGAGAAAACTTATTCCTGAAGATTCCGAAGTTAAATTGTTCTTAAAAAAATTGAGCCATTCGAGATCTAACAAATTTCCTAATGTATGAGGAACGGGTCCTGAAAACATGTTATTTTGTAATGATAAGCGAATGAGTTTGGAAGCATTGGAGATAGAGTATGAGATTACTCCATTAATATTGTTTCCCCAGAGACAAAGTTTCTCCAAATTGGGAATCCCAAAACCAAAAGTAGAAGAAAGAGTACCTGTCATACAATTACAATTACGGTATGAATTAAAGGTGAAAAAAAAGATATAAATTGATAAACTCGCGCTGATGCATGAATAATTAAAAAAGTTACCCGATAAATTGGTGTTATACAAAGACAGGCTTATCAAAGAAGACATGTTGAAGATAGAATGTGGAATAGTCCCAGTGAGTCCCATCTTTTGGGCAGAAAGTATCTTCAAACCTAAAATATTGCTCAATTCTTTTGTAATTTCACCTTCCAATCAGAAATAAAATATCTCACATTAAAACTATTGCTGGTGAGGTCCAGAGATGATAGAAATGATAGGTTCCGCAATTGCCATATTCGACATGTCTAAAGCCACCACCCTCCCGTGACGACCTCCGCATGAAACGCCGGTCCATCCGCAATTAAAGTTCCACTACGCAAATTCTTTTTTTATTAATTATTCTGTATTCTACTTAAAAGTTGATAAAGTTGTTTCATTTATTGATTAAAGAACCTAAATTCGAAATTCATGTATAATTTTATTTTATTTATTCAGTTAAAGTAAAATATCTTGATATAGTGCTAATGACTTTGTATAGTTGATTTTAAAGTAAAATATCTTGATATAGTGCTAATGACTTTGTATAGTTGATTTGAAACTATTTTAGAGTAAATTGTTAGATTATTTTTATTGTTCTTTTGAATTAAAATTTTAAATTTGTGATTGTTCATTTGAACATAACCATCCTTTTAATATTAAACTTTGATTTCAAAACGTCCTAACGAAGATTTTTCGACTATGACTACTTTTATGCATAGGTTTTTTATTTTAAAATGTACTGTAGGCGATTATGGTAATTTTGATAAATTTAAGGTATTAACTATTGAGAAATCAAGAACATAATTTAATAAAATCGACAAGAACTAAATTTAAGCTATCTACCATTTATGCATTTTCATTAAGATTGATGGTAGTTTTATTAGAATTCACTTTATATTTGTTTTTTTAGAGAAACACTAACAAGTTTAACTTTACTGAAGATAGATCATGAGTACCAAGTCACTACTTAATCTTGATCTGTCTGTCCAGGTAAAAGTGTAATAAAATGAAAATTCGGTTTTTTTTACTATATGTTTCGTTTTATTCTATAAAATAGTTGATTTGGATCATTACAGGTAGCTAAGGAAGAGAAAAACCTGTTTGCTTTAATCCTATCTAAAGGATTGTTGCATCCCTTAACGCGCGTTTTGCACACGAAAATTTGCTCTAGTTCTGAGAAAATTATTTGAAGTAATTCGGACCAAACACGACTTGAAGAGATCGAACATTCGATACGGAAGCTTCATTATAGGCACGTCCGTGAATACCGTAGACAAATAAGACAAAATGTTACCGATATTTTTCATATTTTCTCGAGCGAGCAACCGAGTATTATCAGAACTTGATGGCTAGAGTTAGAAGCTCTTATGAGCTTGGTGAAAAGAAAATGCAAAAGTGACGATGTTTGTGTCACGTGTTTCTTGTTCGCGTCAGCGGTCTTGCTAGGATTCCAAGAAATAAAACTGGTCGATGCGGCCGCTTACTTTTTTTTTTTTTTTTTCCGGAGGGAACCCGCAGCTGCTACTCAGAGTGCAATGTGTGCGCACAGGGTAAACACTCAGTCTGACGCGATAGCTTCCAAACCAACGCAAGAAGGTAAACCACACAAGGTGACAGGCTCAGCCGAGAAAGCGTACGTAGAGGGACTCGAACTCATGACCTTTTGGTTATAAGAATGCATACCCAACCAACTCGGCTACCCCCTCGGGGGCGTAATCATTCGCGATGCGGCCGCTTACTATTTACGGGCGACGATGATTTGGACTGATGGCGGGAATCCGCCAAATCAGGTATTGTCAATAGCTTCTAATAAGAAGACCGATATGTCATGTCCAGATCCAATCCTAAAATTAATTTTGTACAATATTCATGTTGGGATCCGGATTGGTTTATAACCCGGGTTGAAATTTGAGTTTCAAAATATAAATGTTTTTCATGTTGTTATTCAGGTTCCGATATTTGCTGGTGTTTTTCAGTCTATTTCTCTCGATTAGTTTTATAAAATGTTGAACTTTGCAAGTATTGTTTATATTAGTGTATTCGTCGTGGATTGCTAAACACGAATTATGACATGAATTGATCAAGCCAATGCCTAAATTTGACCGACTCGTCCGAAAGTCCATATTTGTACCAGCTTATATTTGTGTCCAAGCTTGAATTACGGACAACAAGGTTCTTGTATGTAGCCCTTTTTTTTCCAAACCAGACAAAAAACGGTTGGCCCGCTAGGACAAGATTTCGCCACCCCTAGTTGTAGACTAGTATGCATGTATAATGTTCAAGGTCTAGCTATTAGCTAATATGTATTTATAGTTGGCAGTTTTGGCTACATATGTTGGTGATGAAATCCTAACATTGTACCATTGCATAAGAAGCTTGGCTGTCAAGGAACCTTTTCCGGACGAATGAATTAACCTAATTTTATTATTGAAAAGGATGAAACTCTAGTTTAGTTATTGACCCAATGTCTTTTATAAATAAGTTGGTACCCTACAAATTCTTTTATCTTTTTTTTATTGGTATTTTAGAACCGGTCATCTTTTTTGCAATATATATCGAACGACTCTTGCTTTGATTTCTCTAGTCCTTCTAAAAGAAGCAATGCTCAGCCAAAATCACGATTGGACGCAAATTTCTGTACACTTGTTATTCTAATGCTGAGCTTCTTTTACTTGGAATCCAGGTAATCATTTGTGGACATTACTTGAAAGTAAATTAGGACTCTTCGTTGGTCTATGACTCAGTTACGAATAGGGGTGGAGCTCGATTAAGCTTGGCCATTCCAGATCAGATTCGGGTCGGACTAAGTCTAATCTTCACGGTTGAAAATAATAAAAAATATTCCGTTGCCGGGACTTGACCCCGGAACCCGGGTCTCTCGGGTGACAGCCGAGTATCCTAACCACCTAGACTACAACGGACTGGTTGAGCAATATATTGACGTCAAGTTTGAAATTGATAGTACATTTTACTCAAACCTGGATTTTTGGCGGGCAATTCATGCCCGTACTGGTTTTTTTCCTGATCGGACAGAACCTATATTTTCCATTACTCCTGCCTTGAGCTGAGCCGAACGGTCATGAGTGAAAAGAGGCTTTTGAGCTCGAGTTTAATTTGATATCAGCTTAGGCTCATTTTAGTGATGTTTCAAGTAGTCGAGGTCGGTTCGAGTTCGGCATGAATTTGTAAACCCGACCGAATTTGGACCAGGCCAGTATATTAAAAAAAATAAGAATTTAATATTATAATATTAAATATTTCATTAAGTTTAATATTACTCAAGCCGACCTACACGAACTCGAGCTTAATATGAATTTCAAGTCACCAGCAAATAATTGAAATGTTTGTACACTAGCCACTCCTACTCCTGCCCCGTGAGCCCTTCAGCTGAAATGCTGCATGTAAAATGTTTTAACTCAATGTCCTCGTATTTTCTTCCATACGAGAAGTTCGGATGCCTTCCCTTGTGTTCTCGGATCTGCTATACGAGAATTGGACATAATAACGGAACTAGACGATAAAGACTACTTTCATTATCATGGGACGCCATGTCGACGGATGTTTCAAGACAAATCCCGACAAATCCTGTCTACTCGTGCTCGCTTTTACCTGCAGTACTGCCTTTGTGGAGTATTTGGCTTTCATAATAGATCGAGCTATCGACCAACCCCATCTTTTTTAGGGCAGGACTCCACGCATTGTTGATGCTGCAATGAAAATTGCGAATACATAAAAAATATCTAGAAAATTGATCATTTATAATGAACGAGTAACGAAATTCTCAATCCTCGGGTCAAATATAATTCGAGAAAAAGAAGATGAGGATGAAGAAGAAGATATTGTACATAAACCTCTTACAAGTTCTAATTCTGCTTCAAAAGAAGTCGTGAATCAAACACCTTCGGATGAATGTTCCGTAGTGCAAAACCCGACACAGGATCCATTTCTGGAAGGCCAAGTTTGTCTGGGCATCCTTCACTAAAAAAAACTGGTTAACCCCGATCACCAAATGGGACTTACCGAAAAATGCGGGTTGGTTAAACAACATCGATGAAGCAGAGATCTTTGGGACAAAAGCAACAGTGTCTCTGTCTGACTGGCTCTACCAATAGAGAGAAGAACAGAATCTTTGCGGATCATCTCATCCGGCTTCCCACACGGAACTCCTTCTAGCTCCAGTCATTATTTCCCTTTGATGTACGCCGAGACCAACTTTTTTTATACGTATAAATATAACTTGTATCGAAAAGTTTGTCGTTTGTATAAAAAATGCATGTTCCTGCTTAGAGCATCCCCAACAGCTAGTCTATAATTTAGCTAAATATAGATTAAATTATGACACTTTATAATTTTAGAGTATTAAATAATACAACAGCTAATCTAGTTTTGTAAGTGGTGAGAAAAATAAGGAAAAAATATACAGATTGTGTAACCGCCTAGGTAAATATAGATTATCAAAATAAAATCTGTAAATTTAGATTACGTTTTAGATTAACTGTTGGAAAGCATTTTTTTAAAGATAATAGGTATTTTTTAAAATAACTGTGAAATAGCGTATCTGTTGGGATGCTCTTATAGCATATAATGATAGTGATATTAATTGTCTTTGCTTTTTCGATTTATTGGTGTAGCCTAGGGGTTATTTTTGTCAAATCAACAATTCATTCCTTCCAAATAAGTAATTATTATTTTTCTATCTTTTCTAAGTCTTCAACTCCGCTCGTTGATAAAGTAATAAGATATATAAACAGTATAGGTCAGTTTTATATTCTTCTTATGTTCTCAAATTTTAACGGATGGTGAATTTTATTATTTTTGCAATAAGTATTTTTTCTTCAATTTTTTTAAAAGGCATTGTTATTTAATATGTAATTTAGAGAAGCTGTTTTTTTAATTGATTTTAATAAACCTATGTCATGACATGTGGATATGCATTAAAAAAACAGAAAATTGTTAATCCAATTTTAAAAACGTTTTTTACGAAGATTTGTCATGGCTAAGAATCGTAGTCGGTTACTAAAGTTGGTCACATGTATTCAAAAATTATGTTTTTTTTTATAAAAAAATTGTTTTTGTTGGTCTCATTTTACACTTTCGGTCACTTTTGTTTGTCTCAATTTCATCCCCGTTACTGTATTTCATAGAATGCTTTAAAGAAAGCTAAGACGGTTGTTTATTGAGATAGTTCTACTTCGTATAAACTACTTACTTTAAAACGTTGTAGATTGTTGATAGTACAAGTGACTACTTATAGGAGTATACTTTGCATAATGTTTTCAAGCACAATTTCATAGTATTTGGCTCTTGTCTTCAAGCTTTCCTCTATTGTCATCCAGTTTTATTTATGAATGTAATTTTTAACGGGGAAACATAAAGGGGTATTGCTATCTTCTATTGTTAATGATGGTAACAATAATGAGTTTTGTTCACTGGTGTTTTTAATTGCAAGACATGTTTTTTTCTTATGTTAGATGTACAATGCGGGACAAAAACATATGATAGATGCAAGACTATACATGACCAATATGATAGATGTGAGACTACACATAACCAATATGATAGATGTGAGACTAGTAACCAATATGATGGATGCGAGTAACCAATATGATAATTGCGAGTTTGGGCATAAGAAATATGAGGGATACAAGACTAATAAAAATATGAGACAAACATATAATAAATGCGAGACTATGTATAACCAATATGATAGACGTGTGCCTTGATATAATCAATACGATAGATGTCAGGTTGTTATATAAGCAATATAATAGATGCGAAACTAAAAAAATATGAGATACCCCATATGATAGAATTGACTAATAACATGCTAGATGCATTAAGAAGGATAGATTTGAGACCAATTCATAATAACCTCATATGAGGTAATAGATGCAAAACCAAAATATATTTCTCTGTAGCATACATATTATTAACCAAGTACATGGATGGTGATAGATGCGAGCCCGATTCATAATAACCTCACATGAGATGATAGATAACGAGACCAGTATAGAATTCATTGTATAAGACTAATTCATAACCAAGTACATGGGTGGTGATATATGCGAGACCAACATATAATATATTGATACGAGACCACTTAATAACTAATTCGATAAATAATTTATATGTAGGACTAATAGATTCAAGAATTCTAAATAGAACAATTCCAAAACATAAATTAAAGAAAATTTAACATAGAAAATAAAGAACATTTGGAAAATAGAAAATGAAATACAATTCAAAATTCAGTTTGACATTGTGCCATGTGGCTCCTTATAGAGGAGGTCACTTCTTCATGACTTTCATCATTTTTAATTCTAAATAGCTTCTTATTGTGAGACTTCTTAATATATCACTAGGATGGAAGCGATGCACGAGCATTAGAAGAATATCGAGTTTTGAATTTTCATGTATGCATGGTTACCTTAAGGGGAGAAGTTTTGAGAGTGAGTTGAGTGTTTAACCATTAAGGTTTCTATGAATTTATATGGAGATAGATTAAAATATAGTTATTGAAGTTAGATGGTAAAAAAAGCCTTATATAGTTAGTATATGGTATTTTTATGAATTTTTTATGATTTCTTCATCTCGAAGATTGCAAATATCCTTTTGAAAGCTAACATTTATCACACTCAACCGTATGCATGTTGAAAGCTACTTAAGAGTTGATAGATGCGAGACCAATTTATATTTAGCTGTAGAAGACCAATTCATAAATGAACAATTCATAATAATTTCATATGATGTGATAGATGTGAGACCAGTATATCATTAACTGTAGTAGACTAATTCACAACCATGTACATCATTAAGGAACATTAAAACATACATACAACTCTGATTGTGTTTACATCATTAAGGACCATTACAACATACATACAACTATGATTTTGTTTAAATTAGTAACCAATGGTATATAAGGATTATATCATTAACCAACGCCAGATAAGGATTTTCATCAGAATCTAATTGTGTTTTTATCATTACGAAACAACTAAAACAACTTTGATCTTCTTAATGTTACAATGTCATCAAGTGTTTCTCTCTAATTTTGGCAATTTTAATAAAATATTTAGCGTACTCGCAAATATTACGCCACAATTGAGTTTTCAACTTTTTGTTGAGGGGTATATTCTTTTGGAGGTATGTAATATGTAAGTTATAAGTTTAATCAATACATATGCTCACAGAGATATGCAAGAAATTTACATAACGTGCGGGATAAAACATGTCATTATATATGCAGGACAAATCATAACATGCCGGACAAAACATAACATACAAGATAAAATAAGACAAGATAGATGCACGACAATACATGACATGCGAGACCATGTATAACAAACTTTGTACGAGACTAATTCATAACTAACTACATGTAAAATGATATACGCGAGAAGAAAAGATGTGAGACCATGTGTAAACAAATTCACATGCGACAAATTCATGCAAGAAAAATTAATGTGAGGAAAATTTATGCGAGACAAATTCATTACAAAACTAATTATAAAATTGTAACCACGTAAGACTTACAAATTTTCGTTTATTCTTTTGTGTTTTATTTACTGTTTTGGCACCTTTTGGTGCCAACATTTTTAAATTTATTATTTGTGACCTTTTTATGCCGATTATCGATAATGTCTAATGGTTTTTCCCATCTCATGGTGTTTTTGTGAGAAGTAGAACTAAGATGGTACATGTATTATGGTCCCATTATTCATCGTTAATAAAAGTTGTAATATCTAGATTTTCATGTACCATGTACTAATTAAAATAATACATATAGAAACACATGTTTTTTATTAGCTCATACATGTTGTAAAATTGTAGGATGTTTACCATTAGACGTTGAAAAATAGATTTTCTTGTAAAATCGTTAATAAAAGTTCTAATATCTAAGTTATGATAACTTTCCTTCAAAACCAACGGTATGTGCTTTTTTTTAAAAGCTTCCAATATATATAATATTCAATAACCCATATATAATGTCAAAAAAGGAACAAGGAGTAAGTTAGGGTATCACTTACTATCTCCATTATATTAGTAGTAGAAATATGACATGCTAATTTTGGAATCGTTCACATTATCGGATCTATTTGCTTTTTTTTATATTTTTGAATCAGTTCTGATTTATGTTATTTCGTGACTTTAATTATTGATGCTACTAGGTTGTCAAATGTTCACCATTTTGTTTCGATTGTAAAGTTAATTTTTTCAATAATTATATATTCAGAACGATCCCAAAATAATTCAAATGAAGGCTATTTTTCCAAGTGAAACCAATATATTAATAAATGCACTAGATGAGAGGTGATAGAGGCAAAACATGAAACTATATGAGAGATGCGAGATGAGACATGATGAGAGATGAGAGACAAGATGATGCATGTGAGATGTTAAATATTTTATTGTAATTGGATTTACTAGTCGACCAATGTAGTCATAATATATTATCGAGAAAGTTGAAGATTAAGAAATGCACACTTTTTAGAATATATTGTGATTAGTGTTATATTAAAATGTGGATGTTATTGTAAAAATTTATTTAAATTTTGAATTTTCAAAGTAGCCGTTTATTTTACATTTTAAATGATATCCACTTTTGGATAGTTAAACTGTTTTTATAGTTTGAATTTTTTTTGTTGAAATATGTATTTTATTTTTGGTTTAGAAACAAGACAGACAAAAGGTCATTCTCTAAACGTTTAAAATAAATTTTCTAGACTTTATACGATTTAGATTTTTGGAGAACCGCCGAATATATTTCATTCTGAAATTATCTAAACAAGACTTCACAATTAACCGAGAATCATACACTATTCCTAACAAAATATTGAAATATTCTGTGCATGAAGATTGAGATGAAAAGATTTGTTACCATGTCTTAGAAGAATCCATTATTAAATATTAAAGCATCAATTGAACTATGGTATCATTATCGTAAAAATGTGTATATAGTAAATTTAATGACGTCGGTAAAGGAATTATGATTTTTCTATATGTGGATGACATATTAACTTTGACCCTGACCAAAATCAAGTTGATAAAACAAATAAATTCTTGTCATCTAGTTTTGAGATGAAGTATTTGGAGGAATGTGAGATGCTTCTTCGTATAAGAATCAAGCAAAAGAACACTAATATATCGATTCCGCAATCTCACTATATTGAGAAGATATTAAATAAATTTAATTTTAAATATAATTCTCTGATAAGCTCACCTATAGATCATAATCTTAAGCTTTTACCTAATAATGGTGTTGTTGTTTCTCAACTTGAATACTCAAGAGCCATCGGGTGTCTTATGTATGCTATGACTAACAGTAGGCCATATATTTTCTTTATTGTTAGAAAGCTTAGTAGGTATACTAGAAACCCTAGTTCACATCATCAACAAGCTTTAAATCGAGTATTCAAGTAATTGAAATGAACCATGGATTATGGTTTCTCTAACACTGGATTTCTTCTCCGTACTTGAAGAATATTCAGATGTTGAGTTATATTTCCAATATGGAAGACCTCTCTTCCACAAGTGGATTAGTATTTCTACTTAATGGAGGTTCTATCTCTTGGGCATCTAAGAAACAAACTTGTATTACTCATTCAATAATAGAATCAGATTTTGTGGCATTAATAACAGCTAGTAAGAAGCTGAATGGCTAAGAAATTTAATGTATGAAATCTTATTGTGGCCCAATTCGATATCACCTCTATATATCAGATGTGATAGTTGATGAAAAATATCAAGAACGGAAAAATAATTAAAAAATATCAAGAACGGAAAAGTTAGAAAGATTCACAAGAAAATACCCTCACTGAAACCCTAGCAAAAATGATCTCTTTCTTCTTTAAGAAAAGATTAGTTAGCTTATATAGCAATTATTGTGGGCCTTTTGGCCTATTGAGCCGTTGGACTTAAACAATTGGTCCATTAGAGGCTAATTCATCCCACAAACTTACTAAGTAAAAACATATTTACTTCTTATTACAAAGTACATATTGGTTAAATATTCCAAAAATCTGACTTGCGAATCGAATAAATTCTTCCCTCATCAGTAGCCCCCATAGTCATTGCGAAGAATTTTACATGTTCCTTATTTGTAGCCCCCCAATCATTGCGAAGAATTCTGAGAGATGAGTAATTTTGGCGCTGCTTCAAATGTTACCTGTGAATGACTTTACATGTAATATTAATACTATGATAAAAAGATACTCACATTGATAAAGTGAGGAACAAAACATAAAATGTCTTAGCCAACAGATGTAGACCAACAGATGTAGGAAATGTAGACCAACAAATGTTAGAAGATCCATCAGATCCACAATAATAAATTTTGATTGTTGACCAACTAATGTTGGAAGATCATTTGGATCTAAAATAATGAACTTCGAATGTTGACCAATTAAAATTGGAAGATCCATTAGATCCAAAATAATAATGAATTTCAAGTGTTGACCAACCACTGTTGGAAGATCCCTCGGATCCAAAATAATAATGAATTTCAAGTGTTGACCAACTAGTGTTGGAAGATCCCTCGGATCCAAAATAATAATGAATTTCAAGTGTTGACCAACTAGTGCTGGAAGATCCCTCGGATCCAAAATAATAGTGAATTTCAAGTGTTGACCAACTAGTGCTGGAAGATCCCTCGGATCCAAAATAATAATGAACACTCAAATAACTGATGGACTATATTATTTCAATAGAAGATAATAAATTGTCGGCTTTTGTTGTTTCAGGAAATCCGCATTTGGTGTTTAACTGTTGTCTAGACCACATAAAGGTCTCTCATGATCCCCAGCTCAAGTCTTACATCATACACGTTGCTGCAGCACTATAGATAAAGATAATAGGTCACTAGAAACTCCCTGGTCAAAGTCTTCTACGTTGGTCAATCCATGAAGTTCCTTAATCACCTTTAACCTACCATAAAAGCACACTCACGGCCAGAAGCCAGACCACAAATAGAAATGGATACAAGCAAAAGTGAAAGGCAAAATAAGGAGCCAAATAATTATACAAAACGAATATGATACCAGCTGATCATCAACTACAAAAATTGAGGTTTCTCTGACGTTCCCTGCCCTACCACACGAAAGAGCAATAAATTAATGGCCAATAACAAGAGAGAAAGGAGAAATGCAGAAGAAAAAATGGGTCTAGAAAGCAAACAAAACCACAAATCCAAAATATGAAGTCAACCCAACGTTTATCCAACTCCGTTCTAAATTGACATAGATCTCAACAAAATTTGGCAGTCTTCCCCAAACAACCTACATGGAAAAACCTACAATTCAACAAAAAACAAGGATATAAAGTTACGAATATGTCAAAAGACAATCATTTTCAAAAGATTAGAAACAAGCACAACTGAATATCCCTTCCCTGCTACTTTCATCGTCTGGAAAGGCTTCCACCAGAACCATCACATAATGGCCAAGAGTAAAATGATGACTGTCTAAACACTAACCACCCACGTGAAGCTGAACAAAACACAGACGAAAGTTTGCCTTGCTTACGCTCCATTAAGCTCCAAGGATCAAACAATTACTAGCAGCCTACCACAATCCACACATCAACTGAAATAAAATAAAGATAAAACATACAATCTACTAAAACAAGTACAAGTTTGGAAGGAGGAGCAGTGGGTCCACAAGCAGAGGTTCTCCTACACATACAAACTGAACTCATACTAAATAAATATCGAAAGAAACAATGAATATTAGAAACTCCTTCTTCAGCTCACCGTCAATTGCAGATCCATTAAATTTTGTTGTCCTACTAAAATCATGAACAATGCCACAAGACAAAAGAGAATATACACGCAAGGGAAATACAGTCAATAACACTAATTGAACATGTTACCATCCCGTGCATCATGGACGGATATTTCCACAAAGTCAACTGATTCCGAGTAAATCCATGTGAGCTAAGTAACTCTCTCTCATTGTTATTCCACAACAAAGCACACACTTGAGAACCAGTATCGACTGAATTTAGACAAGCACCCGTGTGCGCATTCCAGAACTTGATTGTTTTGTCTCCACCCCCACCTCCTCATGCGAGCAAGTTACCTTGGAATGGACACCAAGCTAGGGCTTTAACTGCTGATGTATGGTCCTGTAGACGGTGAAGATACTGTTGCGGTGACGAATTTGAGGAGGCCATTGATCGGTCCCATATGTGTAAGTGGTTGTCGTTTCCTCCACTAGCTAGTTGTTGACCCGAACCAGACCTTTTTAATCCACAGACTTTGTTTGTATGGCCTCTGTAGGTATCGACGATCTGTGATCGGATTCTGACATCGTTGTTTATGATCTGCCCATCCATTCCTCCTGTAGTGAGGATGTGGTTGTTCCATGCTAAGGAACCAACTCGAGATCTGTGTCCTCCTTTTAGTGTTCTTAACTGTCGATTGGATGTCGAATCCCACAATTGTACATCTGAGCTGTTCAAGCCGATTGCAATATGACGTCCATTAGGAGCCCAGTTGACACTTGTCAGAGGACCATCTTCATGTTCAACGGTGACAATTTCTGAAGTAGACCCATTTGAAGCATCCCACAGATAGACTGTGTTTCCCAAAGCAATCGCAAGAACATTGCTACTACCCCAATCAGAGTAAATTCAGATAATAATCATCTACTAGATCAGGCGCATCTAATGTTCTTTCAGATGTCTGAGGTATGTATCGGCGCGGTTTGACTGATTTCGGCTGCTGAAGAGAGACGTTTTGTTCGTAAGGCATCAAATCCACCGGTTCCGGTGGCTTGTTCCTGAATGCGAGAATTCGAGGCCTGTTCATGTTAAACGTTTCCGCTAATTGGTTCTGGTATGCTGTACTCGACGGCGAGCTCATCGATCCAGCGGGATTCTCTTTACCTTTTCTACCGTCTGTCACCATGTAGTGCGCGTAATCGAAATCCATAGCCGCTTGATTCGGTATGAATCTGTCCAAGTTCTCTTTCGAAGGCCTTCTGGTGAGAAAGAGTTGGTCTTGAAGTGGATTTATCAATCTGGGAATCATGTATGAAGGACCTGGATCCATATCTGTAAAATACAAAGAAAACACAAACACAAACACATACAAAAACAACAACAAAACACAAACAGTAATACGATATTGTATGAAGATATTAAAAAAACAATAGATCCTGGAAAATTGTTAGATGAATCAAGAAATATTATAAACAAAGAGAGAATAGCGAGCAGTGGTGTGTCCAAAATTGTTCAGAGAGAATAGCAAGAATGATCGTCGTTAAAGCTTGGGTTCGAAAGGGAGAGGTTGTGGTGGTTGGCGATGGCCATGGCGAGGAGGCCGATGGAGCTTTGGCTCTCTCGAAGGTGAGTTTGAGTACATAACAGCGAGTCAGAGGGTAATCCTTTAGGATTCGATTCATAAAAACGATGCTCGTAACGGTTTTGGATATGTTATCCGGGTACCGGTCATCTTCCCACCGAAGACGCCATTTGATGATGAAAAATATCAAGAACGGAAAGATAATTGAAAAATATCAAGAACGGAAAAGTTAGAAAGATTCACAAGAAAATACCCTCACTGAAACCCTAGCAAAAATGATCTCCCTCTTATGTAAGAAAAGATCAGTTAGCTTATATAGCAATTGTTGTGGGCCTTTTGGCCTATTGAGCCGTTGGACTTAAACAATTGGTCTATTAGAGGCTAATTCATCCCACAAACTTATTAAGTAAAAACATATTTAATTCTTATTACAAAGTACATATTGGTTAAATATTCCAAAAATCTGACTTGGGAATCGAATAAATTCTTCCCTCATCAATAGTGAAGCTGCCTTGGCCAATGTCTATTGACAAGTTCACAAAGGCAGGTCGATACACTTAGGTGTTAGGCACAATATGATTAATGAGCGCATGACGCATGATGTTATTCCAGTAGAGCTTTGAAAACTCAATGTAATTTAGCCTAGTGTGGATTACTTTCAACTGAGGGTAATTTTGTCTAAAGTTTTGTGATGTTTCAAAGGTATTTAATGCTTAAGTAGTTTGTAGTGAGAGATTTGAGCTGCCTGGTTGTATTAAATGTTCATTATACTCATTAATGAAAGTGGTTGGGTATTTATACCCTTAATTATGGGCCACATGGGCTTTCGGGTCATACTTATGAATTCGGGTCAAGGTAAAAAACCCATTAGTTATTCAGAAGGTAAGTAATTAGCTTAGTCATGAAGTGATTTGGTTTTTAATACATTAGTCCTGTTCTGATGGTTCAGTTGGTGGTTTTTATCCGAATTGCCCCTGTCCGGTTCCCACAGTGAGTGGTGAGAAACTCCGGACTCATCAGTAGCCCCTTTTTTAATTTATGTTCGAATGCCTTTGGCAAGACCTACAAAACCAGTTCATGTGTACCCGTAATTGTGTCCGAACAGATTTCAAATTGTGTAAAGGCTTTATCCGGACTGATGAAACTCTAAAAAACTCAAAGGTTTTTGCCAGAGATCATGGGACACGTGTCCTTCTCTGATTCGCCTCACCGACTGTTTTTCTCCTAGAAAGGTACTCCCACTCACTTCAAAAAGTAACCTCTTCAATTAATGTTGGTGACATCAGCGCCGTCTTTAATCATTACTCCCATCTTTTCGTATTCTCCTAGGCATCAAGGCATCTCTTGTCTCTTTAGTATAAATTAATCCACTTTTCACTGTTTTACCATCTTCATTATCTCCACATTGTTAATCTTCAAAGCTTTTACCTCTCAAAAAACCCTTATCTTGGTGTAAGTTTATGTTCACAGCAAGAAACGCCTTTGTAAAAGGTGGGTGGCTCAACTTGTCGGAGTTAGAAAAAGCTCAAAAGGTCAAACGAGAAAGGCATATTGTTGCAGGCCTCCTTGTTTCTCCTATCGAAAAAACTGAAACACCAAGTTCAGAGCCTGATCGGGGTTTGTCTTCTGCCAGAAGTTCTAAACCCAGAAGGTTATTCCAGCCTAATCTTTCACCAATCGTTTCAGTCTCATCCGTCTAGGAATCAGAGCTTGTTGTTGAAGCAGAGCAGGTAGTTACAAGCACTAAGAGACCTTCCCCATTTATCACCATGGGATCAGATGCCGACATCTCCCCATAGAAGCTGGTAAATCGACGAAGGGGTCATTTAGTGAAAGGACAGGCTGCCACTGCACAGCCTAAACCTCCAAAATCCATGCCTTCAAAGTCTGGGGCTAAGAGTAAAGCTACAGGATCAGAAGCTCCCATAAAAGTCCCCAAGGACAAGTTATCCAATCCGGAGGCAACCAGTTCAAGCCTTCAGAAAGAAACCTCCATATCTGAGCCCCAGCAGGACTCAAGACCACAAGAGGAAAGTAATGTCCAACCATCCGGATGGCCTACAGAACCTACCACAAGCTCTTCTCTCCCAAAAATAACCGATAATTCTTCCATTACCTGATTATTTTTTACTCAGGGTAATTTTGTCTAAATGTTTGTGATGTTTCAAAGGTATTTAATGCTTAAGTAGTTTGTAGTGAGAGATTTGAGCTGTCTGGTTGTATTAAATGTTCATTACCCTCATTAATGAAAGTGGTTGGGTATTTGTAACCTTAATTATGGGCCACGTAGGCTTTAGGGTCATGCTTATGAATTCGGGTCGAGTTCAAAAACCAATTAGTTATTAAGCATGTAAGTAATTAGCTTAGTCATGAAGTGATTTGGTTTTTAATACATTAGTCCTATTCGGATGGTTGAATGGGTGGTTTTTATCTGAATTGCCCATGTACGGTTCCCACAGTGAGTGTTGAGAAAATCCGGACTCATCAGTAGCCCCTTTTTTTGTTTATGTTCGAAGGCCTTTGGCAAGACCTAAAAAACCAGTTCATGTGTACCCGTAACTGTGTCCGGACAGATTTCGAATTGTGTAACGGCTTTATCCGGACTGATGAAACTCTCAGAAACCTAAAGGTTTTTGCCAGAGATCATGGGACACGTGGCCTTCTCTGATTCGCCTCACCGGCCATTTTTCTCTGATTCGCCTCATCTCTTCAATTAATGTTGGTGACATCAGCGCCGTCTTTAATCATTACTCCATCTTTTGTATTCTCCTAGGTATCAAGGCATCTCTTGTCTCTTTAGTATAAATTAATCCACTTTTCACTGTTTTACCATCTTCATTATCTCCACACTGTTAATCTTCAAAGCTTTTACCTCTCAAAAAACCTTTTTTTTGGTGTAAGTTTATGTTCACACCAAGAAACACCCTGGTAAAAGGTTGGTGGCTCAACGTTTCGGAGTTAGAAAGAGCTCAAAAGGTCAAACGAGAAAGGTGTATTGTTGCAGGCCTCCATGTTTCTCTTATCGAAAAAATTGAAACACCAAGTTTAGAGCCTGATCGGGGTTCGTCTTCTGCCAGAAGTTCTAAACCCAGAAGGTTATTCCAGCCCAATTTTTCACCAATCGTTTGAGGCTCATCGGTCCAGGAATCAGAGCTTGTTGTTGAACCGGAGCAGGTAGTTACAAGCACTAAGAGACCTTCATCATTCATCGCCATGGGATCAGATGCCGACATCTCCCCAGAGAAGCTGGTAGATCGACGAAGGGGCTGTTTAGTAAAAGGACAGGCTGCCACTAGACAACCTAAACCTCCAAAATCCACGCCTTCTAAGTTTGGGGCTAAGAGTAAAGCTACAGGATCAGAAGCTCCCATAAAATTCCCGAAGGACAAACTATCTGGTCCGGAGGCAACCATTTCAAGCCTTTGGAAAGAAACCTCCGGATCTGAACCCCAGCCGGACTCAAGATCACAAGAGGAAAGTAATGTCCAACCATCCGGAGGGCCTACTGAACCTACCACAAGCTCTTCTCTCCCAAAAATAACCGATAATCCTTACATGGTAATGGAAGATGTAATGGAGGATAGTATCGAAGAAGCCCTTTTGAGACCAACATCTCCGGGAAAACAAGTGAGGCTGCTACTGTCAAGAAAAGCAAAGGCAAGGAGAAGCTATGTTAAAAACACCCGGATCTGCCGGAGAGCCTTGTAGGAAAAATGGGACCTTGCTTCCACAAAGTAAGTGTAAAGTACCTGCTAGCTATGCAGAAGATTAATTATGCTTTCATTCATACAACCGAACTGGGCCGGATCCGGACGAAGTGGGGGATCCCTAAAAATGTTAAAGTGAGGATACCGGTGGATCCGGAGACACCGATGGATTGCAAGCTCAGTGAGATAGTTTTCTTCAATGAGATATTCAACTGGGGGCTAAGGTTTCCCTTAGACCCAAAGATGTTCAGATACTTACACTTTATCAAGCTCTGCCCAAGCCAATTGAGCCCCAACGCTTGTATACGCTCATAGCCTGTATCATGGCCTCCAGGCTCTCCGGAATCCCACTTCCGATGGAGCAGTTTGCTGCTGTGGCCAGCCTTTGCAGGAACCACATCATCCCCTTCGACCATTTTAACATGGGTGATAATTACAAAGGGATGGATGATTTGCTTGAGTCGGAGAAGAACTGGAAGACTCAATTTTTGTTCATCAGTGGCGCCTAGGAGAATGAGAGGAAGATTAAAGCTGGTGTCAACCCAAGCATGCTTACCAGTAGATGGCAAAGCACTTGTAAATATATCATCACATAATTTTACCTTTACTTATAACAAGCTTGTTTGTTTTAACTTCTCTTCCTTTGTTTTTTGGTAGTGCTGCCGAAGGAGTTCAATGACTACCTAGAGGCGGGGCTGACAACTTGCATTAAGCTAAATGCTTGGGCTCCTGAGAAATGGGGAAAGCTATCGTTACCAGGCAGAACTAAAGCCCCAAGTAAAATGAAGGGCAAGAAGGGCAAGGCTAAGCAAGGGCTGGTTAATGTCAACCCAAATGAGGTGGAGGAGGTTGTCCCAGAAAACCAGGAGAGGCAAGACCAAGGACAGATTGATGTTGCTTTATTATAAGTGGTAGAACATAAAAGAACCAAGGAAGTAGTGTGATCTCCAAAACCCCCAAAAGCTCCCAAGAAGGACAGAAAACGGGGAGCAGAAGGTGGAGATAGGGAGGCCAAGAAGAAGAAAACCTCCAAAGGAGATGAAGTTTCTCTCCGGCCTCCGGAGTCTCTTCCTCTAGTTGACCCAACTGACCCCACTCAAGCAGAAGAAATCCCTAGTGACTTTCACACCGGAGAGGGTGTCGGAGGGGACATCAACATTGATGGTTTCGACATCATTGGGCTTCAAGGGATTGGTCTTTACTTTGAAGACCTTGATAAGGATGATTTTGCTGGCCCTTACCTCCCCTCAAGCTCTTCAAACATTGTCACTTTCAATTGTAAATCTTTTTTAGTTTCAGGGGAGAGAGATACTATTACCCACTTCTTGCTAAGCAATATCCAGTCGGTGCTTACCTTAGAGAAGCAAGTTCGAAATCAGTCAGCCATCATCAACACACTCAACTCTAATAAAGAGAAATTGTCCAACGATCTCCTCACTGCCAACCAAAATGCTGAGGCATTGAAGAGAGAAATTGAAGAGTTAAATAAAGGTCAAGAGGATTTGGCCACCAAATTGGCCACTTCAGAGGGAGTTGTCAAAGAACTCCAATCGAAGCAATCCAGCCTGGAGAAAAACCTCTCTTCTTCAAAAGAGAAGGTGAAGGGCAAAAACAACATCATTCAGACCCTAACTAATGACAAGATTTTGCTCGAGGGTATTGTGTCTAAGGCTGAACAGGAAAAAGCTGACTTGTTAAAGGAGCAAGAGAAAATAATCCAAGCTAGGATTGATGCCTATACCAACGAGGTAATAGACTCCCACGAGGAAAGGTATGCCGAAGTCAAGTCAGATATGGTCTTGCTCTTTCATGAGAAATTTCTGAAGAGGACGTTGGGAGATTTATGGGGGTTTGTAGAGTACGAGGACCTCCCATTCCGCACGATGGCTGATGGTGACAGGCATAACTATTCCAGTGGTTGGGATGATACAACTGATGAAGATGAACGGACTGGGGAGAGTCCAGATGAGGAAAACAACAATCCAAAGAAGACGCCAAGTGAGGCTGAGTTATCTAAGAAAGCTCAGTATTACAGTATCAATTATCTTTTTAATTTTTTGTGTCTGAACCAAAGTCCTTGGATGGCCAAGACATTTTTTGTAATCGTGGCTGGCCCTTGTCCGTATAAACCTTTCTGTTTGAAAATTCAAGTCCCTGGGTGCCCAAGGCATTTCGCAAATTTAACGGGTAGTTTTATTTTACACAACTCTTACATTGTGTCATAATTTTTTTAACTTTGATGGCTAATGTTCAAACAACCCTTAGTTATTTTACAAGAATTTTAAAGTGAGAGTGTTTAAATTCTCCGATGACAAATGTTTAAGTAGTCATCACTCTACCAATTCAATCCGGTCTGCCATTGATAAAAAATTTCAAAGAAACTATCAATTGAAACACTCCGAATTTTTCAAGCAGGAATCAAATTTTATTAAAAAGCATGGATACCTCATTAAAAACTCCCCGCGCCACCAGGGTAGGAAAGAGTATGCCCCCCAAATATTTACATTAACTTTAAATAAGTAAATATTTTCATAGTTTTCATTCTAAGTATAACCGGAGGTGTTCAATGTTCCAGAGGTGATTCAAAATCCTTCCATCTTTATCTTGGAGCTTGTATGTCCCAGGCTTAAGCTTTTTACTGACCACATAGGGTCCTTCCCAAGTTGGAGCTAGCTTGCCGAACTAGTCTCCTTGGTATGCAGGAAGACCTTTCTCAGTACTTTATCCCCTGGTTGAAAATCCCTCCTTTTGATTTTAGAAGCAAACCTGCTTCTCATCAAACCCTAATAGTGTGTTGCTCTGAGGTGAGCCTTAACTCTTCTTTCTTCCATCAAATCAAGCTAGTTTTTGATTGCCACTTCGTTAGTGTGTTCGAAAAAATTATGGACTCGGAACGAAGGAAGAGTTGCCTCTATGGGAGCTATGGTATCCATCCCATATACTAAGACAAAAGGAGACTCTTGTGTTGCAGCCCCGGGAGTGGTCTGGTAGGCCCATAATACTTCTTGTGGATAACTTGGGCATTTTTCACCATCTCCCTCTAAATTCTTTTTAAGACCGGACAAGATGGTCTTGTTAGCCACTTCAACTTGACTATTTTCCTGTGGGTGGAAAGGAGAAGAGAAGCAGTGTTGGATGCCTCTAGAAGCACAAAAACTCTCCATTTCCTTGCTGTCGAATTGTGGCCCATTGTCTGTGGTTATCTTCTATGGAACTCCAAATCTGCAACAAATGTTAGACATGATAAATTTTATAACAGCTTTCGAAGTAGTTCCTGCCAATGGGGCTGCTTTGATCCACTTCGAAAAGTAATCAATAGCAACAATTATAGTCCTGCGCCCCCATGATGCCATGGGTAGAGGTCCTACTAAATCCAGCCCCCACCGAGCAAAAGGTATTGGCTCAGAAATTGACTCTAACGGGACAGCTGGGGTATGAATTCTATTGCTGTCTCTTTGGCATGTATCACAATTTTTCACCAACTCCTTAGCATCTTGCATTATGGAGGGCCATTAGTACCCAGCTAACAAAACCCTCCTAGTTAGAGCCTTGAATCCACACTGTGCTGACCCCTCACCACCATGCAATTCGGAGAGCACAATTTGGGACTCTTCGAACTCCAAACATCGTAAAAGAGGTTTACAAAAGGATTCTTTTATAAAGAACA
Organism: Limnanthes douglasii subsp. nivea; assembly: GCA_036936605.1. NCBI lineage: Eukaryota > Viridiplantae > Streptophyta > Magnoliopsida > Brassicales > Limnanthaceae > Limnanthes > Limnanthes douglasii. Next base: position 391,907,970 of record JAUPFV010000001.1, on the reverse strand, counting down.
TCTCTTAAGATGACAAAACCATGAGCGTTGTATTTTATTTTCTTTGCTGCTGATTTCTCCGGAGGCAAGATGCCATCTGAGAGATATTGGAGAAGAGGAAATCTCCAATCTTTGGGTTGTTTTATTTGTATATTCAAACTTTCTTCTTCCTTATCCGGATTGATATGAATGGATGTGCACTCTTGCACATGAATCGAAGGGTAGGACTCAGAGTAGGCTATGGTTGCTAAGGAGTCTACTAGCATATTTTCTGTTCGGGGTATGTACTCATAGGTGATGCTTTTGAAATTAAGTGCCCATTCTTTGAGAACAAATAAATATTTAATCAGCTGTTCCTTTTTTGCTTCGGATTGACCTTGTGCATGATGGATAAGAAGCAAAGAATCACTCATTAACCTGACCATTTTGGCTCCACAAATAAGTGCTAATTTCAAACCAGCTATAACAGCTTCATATTCAGATTCGTTTTTGGAAGCCCTGAAAGAAAACCATATAGCCTGGTACATTTTATCACCGTACGGAGAGGTTAAACATATCCCAGCACCACAACCCATGGTACTGGATCCGCCATCAGTCCGGACAACCCATATTGTTTTTGTCTTTTTCAAAGGTTGTTTGCTTAGTATCTCTGTCCGAATGGAAATCAACTAAGAAGTCAACCACATTTTGAGCTTTGATTGCTGTTCGAGGGGCAAAATCAATATCGTAGTCTCCCATCTCTACTAACTACTGAAAGTAGGGCCTCATTTTCCTCGCAGCAATTACTAGGGCTAGTGATAATTTTTCAAGCTTTAAATACCGTTTTGCTGCATCTATCAAACTTTTGCTGATGTAGTACACCGGACGAGGATAATTATCCACCTCCCTTACCAATACTGCACTTATAGCACAATCAGAAACTGCTAAGTACACATAGAGGGTCTCTCCATCAATAGGTTTAAACAAAGTTTTAGGTGAAGATAAGTGCTTCTTAATTACATCGAAAGCCTCATCACACTGTAGGGACCAGTTGAAGTCTTTTTCACCTTTTAAAGTTTGAAAAAACGGGGCGCACATGTCCGAAGACCTCGAAATAAAACGGTTTAGTGCAGCCAACCTCCCTGTCAACCGTTGTACTTCTTTAATATTCCGAGGAGGCTCCATTTGTAGTATATCATTTAGTTGGTCTGGATCAGGTTGTATCCCTTTCTCACTTATCACATACCCCAAGAATTTCCCGGATTGCACTCCAAAGATACATTTTTATGGATTCAACTTTAAATTTACTTTCACCAAGTTGGCAAACGTTTCCTGGAGATCTGCCAAATGTAGCTCTTCGTCCACACTTTTTCCCATCATGTCATCGATATAGACTTCCATGTTTCTTCCAATTTGATCAACAAAAGCCTTGTTCACCAATCTCTGATACGTAGCCCCAATATTGTTTAACCCAAACGGCATCACCTTGTAACAATGGAGGCCCCTGTTAGTAACAAATGTAGTACGTTCTTGATCCTTCAGATCTACTTGAATCTGATTATACCCGGAGAAGGAATCCATAAAAGATAACAGTTTGTTTCCAGATGTGGAGTCCACCAACTGATCAATTCGGGGGACTGGATACAAATATTTTACGCAAGCTTTATTGAGATCTGTGAAATCGATGCACATACGCCACTTTCCATTTTTCTTCTTCACCAATACCGGATTAGCCGTCCATAAATGGTATTGAGATTCCTTTATGTGCCCCATTTTAGTAAGTCGGTCAACATCTTGGACTATGACATCAACATTTTCCTTGGAAAAAGCTCTTCTCTTTTGTACAACAGGTGTTATATCCCTCCGGATGAAAAGTTGATGTGATATAATATCTGCTGGTACTCCGGTCATATCAGTATTCCACCAAGCAAATACATGCTCATGGTCTTTCAAAAAATTTAACATTTTACCCTTTAATTCCGAGGTCATGTTAGACCCTAGCTTGACACTTTTTCCTTCAGCCAGAGATTGATTTTCAACTTCTTCAATATGTATTAAGATACCAGGGGTCTCTCTAGGGTCATCACTTTCACCCTCTCCTCCAAAGGACCCCTCAAACTGTTATTCTTCATTGATCTAGACTGCCCCCAAAGTTCGAGGGGCCAGTGCTGTGGCATAACACTCTCTTGCCACCTTTTGACTAATTCGAACAACTCCCACTTGTCCTTGCACAACATATTTCAAACATTGGTGGACTATTGAAGCGACATCATGCATCCTAGAGAGCCAAGATCTCCCCAAAATGGCATTATAACAAGTAGGACAATCCACTACGATAAAAATTATTCTAACCATCTTCTTAAAAGGGCCCTTGCCCAACAAAACCTCTTTTTCAAACTCCCCGATCACATCTGCTGAGCTTCCAGTGAAACCCACAATTGACCTGTTCGAACGCTGAGTTACTGCTGGATTCTTCATTTTTTTGTAGGAAGTCAAAAATAGAATATTGGATGAACTTCCGGTGTCCACCAAAATTCGTCTTATGTCATTGCCCCCAATGGATGCTCCCATGACAACATCAACTTCATGAGGACCAGAAATGTCCCTCAAGTCATCCTCATCGAAAACAATGAAGGGAAATGGAATCTGTGATTGATAAGAAGTCATGCCTCTTTCCAATTGGGTAGCTAACGTATGAACGTGCCTCTTTCTCGAAGAAGCAGTTGGTTCAGTCATGGTGTCTCCCCTAAATATTGTAAGCGACTCAAAAAAACTGATAAGTCCGTACACCGTCTTGCAATGCTCTGTGATAACACCCACCCTATTCCGGGTTAGATTAAGGTCCAAATATTATGAGTCTACATCAAACCTTTTGATTATCACCATAGCCCCATCCGGAGCCGACGTGCCTGCATTGTTTGGACTAGCCCGATGAGCGTTATCAGATCTATTTTCACTTCTTCTTTTAACATAAGCTCCCAACTTCCCTCTTTTAATCAAATTCTGCACTTCTTGCTTCAACGCAATACAATTTTCAGTATTATGGCCAATATCATGGTGATATTGACAAAAACAATTATTACGGCTCTCCCTTGGAGATTGCAATGCAGCCGGCCTTCTGAAGTGTACTTTGTTTTTTGTTTTGTCATAAATGGCGGCTACATTTTCTTTCAACTCAGCAAACCACTCCGGTTGAACCCAAGGCCTCGTTTATTCCTGGATTGTTGGCTCTGGGCTGGTGCAGCTGGATGGGATTGAGCTTTGGCTCTGTTATGACCCTGTCCGGCTTCCTTAGTCTTGTTCCCAGACTGGTTCTGGTTTTGATTTGGCGCAGCTGGAGCCGACCTCACCTGCCTGTGCACTCTGGTTTTTCTTTGTTTCATCCACATTAATCTGTTTACCGACCTGATTCAGTAGACTTCCCCATCTCATGGCCTTTTTCCTGGTTACCGAATCAACCAAGTTTCCAGGGTTCAAGCCCTGCCTCAGGGAAGCTATTGCTACTTGCTCGAAGCAATCAGCCAATCGATTTTTGGTATTTACGAAAAGACTTATGTATTCTTTTAGGGATTCGTTTGGTTCTTGGGCACAATGGATAATTGTGTCTCCATTGCCCTTTACTTCTTTGCTCCTAACAAACTGCCTCTGGAAGGCCACCCAAAAGGTGTCAAAATTTCTGATGGAGCCCTGTGGCAGACTATTGTACCACTTCAAAGCACTCTCCATAAAAGATCGGGCGAATGCTCGACAGAGTAACTTATCATCATCATCATCAAAATTCATCATCAAATTCTTAAATTGTTCCAAATGGTTATCTGGATCTTTACTGCCATCATATTTTTCCATTTTTATACTGTCAAATCTCTTAGGAAGGTTCTCGGACAGTATTTTGGAGGACAATGGAGATTGTCTCCAATTTCGGCCACGACTAAATACAGTATCTTCGTTGGGAGTTGCAAAGATACCTTGCTCATCATGGAAGGCAAAATGATCCATTAACAAGTGGTCTACGTGTCTCCGGCCATGACTGTGACTGTGAGACGACCCTTTACCCAGACGCCTTTTCAACCTTCCATGCTTGTATCTCTTTCTTGAGTACTCTTTGACCAACTTTTGTTTCTTTTTAAACGGCCTTCATCGCTGCTGGATGACAAGGATTCTTCATCTCCATCTTTATTTGAGGAGCTACTAGAAGACTCTGAGTCTGAATCTGAACTTTCCAACGGTTTAGACCGGTGAGACTTTTTTGAGATAGCCTGAGTCTTTTTTGTACTCACATGGGTCTTGGATGGCTCATACTCTCTTGGATTTTCAGTATGATGAGCTGCTTACACCTTAGACTTCTCTTTTGTGCCCATCTTTGCCCTTTTGGCAGCCCTCAAAGCTTCTATTTCAACTTTCAACCTATCTCGCTCCTCAATCGTATATTCATCATTTTCTCCCACCACTTCTGCCAAACCTGGTGGCACTTCTTGCTCGTCCACATTCATCCGAACTGGTTTTTCTTGATGTTTTTGAATGCTAAATTCAGGCACCTTTTTCTTCTATTGTGGTTGCCAATTTGGTGTGGATTATTTTCAACGGAGGGTAATTTTTTCTAAAGTTTTGTGATGTTTCAAAGGTATTTTATGCTTAAGTAGTTTGTAGTGAGAGATTTGAGCTGCCTGGTTGTATTAAATGTTCATTAACCTCATTAATGAAAGTGGTTGGGTATTTATACCCTTAATTATAGGCCACATGGGCTTTCGGGTCATACTTATGAATTCGGGTCGAGTTCAAAAACCCATAGTTATTAAGCAGGTAAGTAATTAGCTTAGTCATGAAGTGATTTGGTTTTTAATACATTAGTCCTGTTCGGATGGTTCAGTGGGCGGTTTTTATCCGAATTGCCCCTGTCCGGTTCCCACAGTGAGTGGTGAGAAAATCTGGACTCATCATAGCCGATCATTTAACCAAAGGGTTAAGTAGAGTTCTTTTGCACAAATTGGCTATTAGGATGAGATTAAAGTCCATTTGAAATTTCTGATGTTGAGATACCCAATTTCCATCTAATATGACATTAGTTGTTGGATTCAACGTGGAAAGCTTAACATCTAGAGATTGAAACACATTAGTAGTATTATCCCGAAGTATGTGGTCAAGCATGCAAGTTGTGGATGATGAAGTTTATCTCCTTAATAGTTGTTTTGAACAAATTACATATGCATGTGCAAGAGTTAAATATCAACCAATTTAAGAATGAATTTTATCCGCTTCAAGAAGCTAGGACTTGGCTTTGATATGCTTAAGAATGATAAGGACACAAGGCTAGTAAAAGAGAGTGTCAAGAAGAATTTTTGAAAATGTAAATATATGTGTATATTATCTGCAAGTACATGGATAGTAAAGGTTTAATCCTTAGTGATCCCTCAATATCTGAATATTTGAAATGTGTAATATACTAATATGAAATTCGATCGTCACGATATTACATTTATACATAAATTTGTTACTTGTACTGATTTTGTTTTAGTTAATTATGAATCCTACTAAAATAGGGGAAGATTGTTAGATATTATAGTATAATTGGATTGATTAGTCGACCAAAGTGCGTATTACACGCTTTTTAGAATATATTATGATTAGTGTTATATTAAAGTGTGGATGCTATTATTAAATTTCATTTAAATGATAAATTTTCAAAATAGTCGTTTACCATACATTGTTTTATTAATATCCACTTTTGGATAGTTCAACAGTTTTGACAGTTTGAAATTTTTAGGTCGAAATATGTGTTTTATTTTTGGTTTAGAAACAAGATAGATAAAATATCATTCTCTAAAAGTTGAAAAAAAAAAACATTTTGATTTTATCCGATTGAGATTTTTGGAGGACCAACGAAAGACCTTAGAATTATCCGAGAATCATATACTATTTCTAACATGAGACCAGGAAAATATGCAAGATGTGAGGCTAGACAAAAATAATTCAATTCATCATTTTATGTGTCTTGAGTAGGATTCTACTTTTGTAGGCTTGATGAGTAGGAATATATTTTTCCATATCATGTTGTACAATGACACGTTCCTGTATAAATCTTTGTATATTAGTAATTTGAGATGAAACAATAAGAATTTACAAAAGCAATCAAAAAAACCAATACGCGGGACAATGACATGTGTAAGAAAATATGAAAAACTCCAAGACAATACATGACATGCGAGACCATATATACAAGACCTTATGTGAGACCATGTATAACATGAAATAAGTAAAAAACTATCTAATACACAAATAATTAAATAGGTTCAGAAAATACATGAATATGTAGAGTTTTAAACTATTTTATCAAGATTGAAAAATCTAGATCGTCTTTTTGTTCAAAAAAACATTCTCATATGTTTAACTTTTGGTTGGATCACCTGGTTCGAAACAATTTCCTAGTTTAGAATAATCTTCAAAGCAACATCAATACGCTTCTTCAGAGACTTACAAGCTTTGTCTACCTTGTTTCACCAACTACGTTGATCAGAACTCTTCTTTCAATCATCTCCAATTAATAATTTTTTCCAACAATCCCCACTTGATCATATGTCTTATTTCTTGAGATAAATTTTGCGTACAGAAATATCTTTCAATTTGAATTTTTCTTTAGTGTAAAGATTGAAATGTTAAGTGATAAAATATTGATAATCAGAACTTTTAACCAACATCTAATGTGACCTAACAGACTATCTAACACATGTAATTAATTTTACCAAATATTTGTCCACGTTTCACATTAACACTATTTTGGCAATGAGATCTATAAATTTTGAGAATCATAACCTCCTCTAGATTCTTATAAGTATAATTCTTAAAAATATTTTTGTTACCTTTTGAAATATATATCACACTTAGACCAAATTAGACAAAGCGTTCCTTTGAAATCATCTATCCAAGGTAACAACCAACATATCTCACACTCATTACAAATGAAATTCTAATTTATTTATATGTTGAACCTTTCATAAATAACTGGTTACCCATTTCAAATTCGATGTTTAGTTTGTTTATAGTCGAACTAGGTTGCCATTATTTATAAAATAATTATTTCAAGAGTCTTAGCCTAATTCCTCTAGTTGTAGAGTTTATTAGTTTTCGAGCTAATGGTTTGGTAAACATATCTATGAAGTTCTTATAAGAACATCCGTATGAGACCGATATAATTTCACTTTGAATTAGTTGTCTAACATACCCATGTTTTAAACTTATATGTCCAGACTTTCTATTGTATATGCCATGGTGTGATCTACATAATATTGCTTGAGTATCATAATGTATTTGTATTTCCATATTTCCCTTTAAAATGAATGGTATCTTGAACAAAAAATCTCTTAATCATTCACCCGTTGTGACAAACGCTATGAACTCGGCCATCATAGTTGAGTGAGATATACACGATTGTTCGTTAATATATAATAAATAGCACCACTTGTAAATATGAACACCATTTTTCGAACTCAATTTTTTATTTGCTACTAGTGATACAGCTCGCATTTGTGTATCTCTCAAGTACCCCATGAAAATTAGAATATAATAATGGAAACCTAGTTCAATTATAAAGAAACTAAATATAGAATTTGCAATGGGTAACAACAAGTTATTTGTGAAAGGTTCAACATATAAATAAATTAGAGTTATTTCGTGATGACTGTGAGATATGTTGGTTGTTACCATGGATGGATAATTTCAAAGGAACTTTTAGTTCAATGAGGCCCCAGTGTGCTATATGTTTCAAAATGTCACGAAAACACTGTAAGAATTGTACCTATGGTAATCTAGAGGTGGTACCTCCTCTAATTAGAAAATAAGTTCATTTCATGTGAAAATAATATATGTTTAAACCTATATAAAGACAAAACAAGCCTACATACCTTAGACGCATTCTGTGGAAGTAAAAAACCCTAAAGTTGCTCTATATAAATCTCCTCATCGAGGTCTCTATTTTGGAATTCCATTTTGACATCCATTTACTAAATTTTCCAATTTGTATACCGATTCCATTGCAAATGAAATCCTAAATACTGTTGTCTTAGTTATTGGAGAATTTGTGTGAAAACAATATATTCCTTATTTTGCACCTTTTTGCTACCTATCTTGCTTTAAAAGATTGAACGGTTATGTCTGTGTGATATTTCTTTCTAAATACCCATTTATAATTAATTAGTCTCAAAATCAAAGTTAAGTCCACTGACTCACAAATGTGATTTGATATTTTTGAATTTATTTAAATAATTATCGATTCTTGCCAAAATATAAAATCTCGTGACGCAATTGTTTCTTTATATGATTGGAGGTCGTCTTCTAAAGAAAGCACTATCAGAATATTTGGGTGATTTCTTCACAACTTCCCTCTACTAAATAGAAGAAATATATTGACATTTAATCTCATTGGAACCTATATTTTTAGGTCTTTGTTTCCCTTTGACTCCATGGTTTCTCACCAACCGAATTTAATTTTATCCAAGTTATTTCCTACTTTTTCGGTAAGGATTTTCAATCATCTTTGATTTGAGATATAATTTACATATTTCATACGACCCTATATCCTATTTTATAAGTCGAATTTAAAACAGTTTTATATATCGTACTATGTCATATATGAGCAAGTCTACTATGCCATAGCTAATTGTCATTTCGAGAACAAACATAAATAGAATTCTTCATTATATTCATTGAATTTTCGGTAGTACATAGTTTCACCATTATGTTACTTGAGTATCATTTCCCAATAAAGATACCATATTTGGTCAGGATGAGTTTACCAGAATTGTTCACATAACAAATTCTTGCATTAGCCAAAACATCACTAATAACCAAATTTTTATTCACTTCGAAAACATATAAAACATTTGTGATAGTTATCATTTTTCCATTTATAACATTAACTCGAGGTTTCCACGTCCTTTTATTTAAAATGATATGAGTATTTCTTTATCATAAGAAACACCTACTGATGAAAATATATCATACCTCCAGTTAGAAGACTTGTCTTCCGCAATGTTGACTGTCGTTGCTATTGCCACAACTTCCTTTTTTACATTGTTTATAATTTTACTCTTATTTTGAAGATTGTAAATTCTTGAAATTCGAAAAATCTATGACACACAATTCCACTCGATCGTAAATATCTTATGTTAATACTCATAGAATGTATTTCTCTAGAATATTCTTGCTTCTCTACTGACATGAGTATATTAACTATATTCTACACTAAAGAGTTCAGAGGAGAGGAATATATTATATCAAAACCTTATTAACTATATATTTATTCATACAAGATTTGAGCGTACCTATGTTTCCCCTTATCATGCTCCACGTCTGAAGCAAATGTCGATGATATCACAATTCCCTTCCTCCTTCCACGTCTCACTCCATAACATATATCTACTTAAACTTGTAATTTTATTCATGGAAATACTGGTTTTGCACTTATATGATCATTAATTATTTTTATTATTAAAAAATAGAGATTGGAAACAATAACGTACAGATTTTGGTCAAAATAAATTTATCATAAATTTTCCATAACGAATGAAAGCTTGACAAACATATGAATATACTTTCTAAAAAGAACTATTTCGATCTTCTAAATTTATAGATATTTTTAGGATCTTGTTTTGAGATATAATAAGCCTATAAAATTATATTACAAGCAACAATAAAGTCTGAATCAAGATAATATTTTTGGAATATTAAACAAAGATTTTCATGTTTTTTAGATTTAAGAGACTTTTGTAAAGTTCATGTTTTTGTTCTTTAATAAATTTTCTATTTATAGAGATGATTAAATCCTTCCAAAGAAGACATGTCTCAATAAATTCAGTCCAAAATACATTTTGAGGATAGATATTCATATTCCAAATTTTATAAACAGTAATATCTTTCTTCAACTTATTTTATATCATTGTATAAACGTTTCATATAAAGTCCTGTCTTCGGATTCTACCTAGTCGATAGTGGTCACTCCCCAACTGGTTACCAAAGCTCTTTATAGATTCAAAAATACTCCGCTCCAAGTATTGACAACCTAGTGTTGGAACTTTTAAATATTGACCAACTAGTGTTGGAACCTTTTAAAGTAAAATTTTAGGTCAGAAATTCATGGACCTATTGAAAAATATAAATTTAAATGACTTGTATTTAAAAGTTGCTATATAGGCACCTCCCTAAAACCTTCCCTTTCCACCAGGGTAGGAAAGAGAATGCCACCATTCATTACATGGTTAAATTAAAAAAAACAAATCACTATTTTACGGGTGTCAAAGTGATCTTTCTTCTAGGCCTACCAGCCGATAAGTTTCTAACTTTAGCCTCTTAGTCACTAAATTAGGTTCCTTCCCAATTTGGCCCTAAATTTCCAAGCTTTTTATATTTAGTGTGCAAGTATGACATCTTTATAACCTTATCCCCTACTTCAAAATTATCATCCTCATACTAGATATGTATATTTACTTCTCATCAAATTTTGATAATGAAAGCACCTCAGATATACCTTTGTCTTTTTGTTTTAAATCAAATCAAGTTCGCCCCTTCTGCCTACATCATTGTTAGTTCCATAATAATTTATCACTCTAAAGGATCGAAGTGTTGCTTTGAGGGAGGGTCATCACTTTCATCCCATAAACCAAATCAAAAGGTGATTCATCGATCATTGTATGAGAGGTCATTCGGTAATCCCATAACACTTCATGAGGATAATTTGGATATTTTCTAGCATCTCCCTCCAGCTTCTTTCTCAAACTATTAAGATAGTTTTCTTCGTGACTTATATTTCCCTATTGTTCTGAGGGTAAAATATGTTGAAAATCAATGATAGATTCCTCATGAAGAGCAGAGACCTTGATGTCCTTGTTATCGAACTAGGGACATTACATATGATGATTGTTAGTGGTACTACGAGTCTACAACATATATTAGACATAATAAATTTGATAACATCCATTACTTTAGTTCCAGCCAAAGGTTCGTCTTCCACCCACTTAGAAAAATAATCAATGACCACTATGATGCATTGATGTCCCTTAGAAGCTATGGGTAATAGCCTAACTAAATCTTGTCCCCATCTATAAAATTGAAATGCTTTTGAGATTGATTTAAGTGGTACTTGTGGTATATGTATGGTATTGGCGAATCGTTGACACATATCACACCTTTAGACAAACTCTTTGGGATCAACCATGATGTAAGGAAAATAATATACAACTAATAAGACCATTCTCATGAATGGTTTAAACACACAATTAGCTGATCACTCAGCATCATAAAGTTCATATAGTACCATTTGTGATTCATCTGTTTTGAGGGATTACAATAATGGTCGGCTTAAATCTTTTTTTGTAGAGAACATAGAAGAATGCAAAACCATGTTTCTTGAATCTAAACTTGTTAGACAATGTTTTATCATCTGGTAAAGTCCCTCGAACCAGAAATTTAATAAGCTCATGCCTCTAATCTTTCTCTGTACTTATTAAAATCTGCAGAGCTACTCTTGTATTTAGTTCGGAATTTGTTGTTATCGAATGATGTTCATATTTGAGTATCCAATGATACCCTTTGGAGTTTCATATAGTTGCCAAAAAATCAGAAATGAATTTCCAGCACTATGAACGTGTTCGTATTGAATGATCTCAAATAAAATTGTCAATTCTTTTAAAGCTTTTAGATATTTTACTAAATGTTCTTTATTTTTCTCGGTCTGCCCTGATTTTTCCCATATAAAAACAATATGATCATCATCTTTAGCATTTCTACCAACATTTCATCGATATAAACTTCAACATTTCTTTCAATTTTGCCAACAAAAGCTTTTTTAGTAATCTCTGATAAGTTGTCCTATCATTTTTCAAACCAAAAGAATAACCTTGTAGTAATTTAAACCTATGCCAATTATGAATATAGTACTGTCTTGGTCCCTAGGATCCATATGTATCTAATTATACCCAGAACATGCGTCTATAAAAGATAAAATCCTATTATCTGGAGTAAAATCCACCAAGTTATCAATTCTTGGAACAAAATATGTTCTCTATTTTCCATTCTTATTTTTTACAAGAACTAGATTTTCAACCGGAGCCAGCAGAGCACCAATGGTCAAAGATTTATTTATAGTATCTTCATCAGATAGTTCTCCAAAAAGAAGCTCTTGTCTCAAAACAACATAAGAAACTTGCTTATGGCAATCTTCTGCTCCATTCTTTGTAAAACAAAAATCATGGTGTAATTTTTCAAACATTCTACAACTAACTGTCACCATTAGATGATCTTATCACTGTCTACCTGGATTTCTTTACTTCCTACAAATCCTTGCCTAAAAATTGTCTAGAATATGTCAAAAGTCTAGATAGAACTTGGAGGAAGTCGATTGTACCACTTCAAAGCATTTTCTTTTAAAGTTTGGAAGAAAGAATGACATAGAAACCTATCATCATCATCGTCATTATCATAATTCGTCACAAATTTCTTGAATTGCTCAATATGGATATCCGGATCTCGATTTTTTTTTTAAATTCTCCACTTTTGATATGTCTAGTTGCTGAATTATAACCATGTTATATTGGTGCGCCCCGTACCTTCATCAATCGTTACATAAAGACCATGCTCGGAAAGATTCACAAATCAGTTATTGATATGGTAATCAAAGCTTTGGTTACCCGACATCCTTATTGAAATGGTTGACCACTGGTATTGTACGTGACATTGTAGGTTTTTCTTGAATCTAAACCACAGTTTTTTGTTATCCTACCTTACTCATGGTGATTTCACTATCCTCAACTTTAGAGGCATGTACCTTCTTATTTGAAGAATCGCGCTATTTTGTTTCAAATATCACTCTTGTTTAGAACTTCGAAATCGACTAGATTGTCTTTTTGAAAAATTCATACCACTTGAATTTCTTATCTCTTTTTATCAATGACCCTGCTCCATAGCAAAAAGACAGTTTCTCTAAATCAGACACAAAATAGTTATTTAACTCCGAAAGAATGTAGCGATGTCTCGTTTTGCGCTCTTCTCTCAATATATGGTAACTTTAGTCTGATTAAAATTATTTATTTCTATATATTTCTTGATCTCGTAGAAATTTACACTCAACATCATCACCTTTCCAAGAAGTTTCTTTATTTACATATTTTCGAATTTTGTAATAAAACCATTATTGAACGTGTAACCACTGTCTCTTCGTGAGCATTTCAGGTATCGATTTTATAAAATAATGAATTTTAATGTTCTTTTACGCTCAATTCATTTAGTTTCTACTGGAATTATTTTTGTGTTTCAGTATCCCCTACCAATAGACTGGAGCCCTCTCCAGTTATCATCCCTCATATAACCATTAGAGGGGCTTCCTGCGCCTTATTATTTATTTTCCCAAGAATTTCAAATTGAACTTAGTATCTTAGTGGTTTTGGATGTTATATTCAGGTACTAGTCTAAGATCCTATTGTGGTCGCCACTAATGACTCTTGAAAATATCTAAAGGGAAAATAGGTCTTGAATATTTCAGAGGTTAGGTAGAAGTTAGAGAAAGATTAAAAACAAGATTTGTAAATAAAGAAATTGCCAAAAGTAGTAATAGAATAATAAGTGTTCACCCTTTCTAAGAAAAACTACATTACCTTAATAAGGGTGGCAGGCATTTGGACCCACACAATTAGTCTATTTATGGCTAATTCATCCCATGAACTTACTAAATTAAAATATGTTTACTCTTTATTACGTAAATACACTCTCAACGTCATGTATGTGTAGAATTTATATTACAAAGTAAATATCAGCCTCCTATTTACCGTTTACAAGTTGGATAAATCCTTCCCTTATTAGTAATCCTTCAAAAATATATATGTAAGATCACAACCTTTCAAAAAGAACTTCTTTCGAGAAAATGAGTTTTCTAAGAAACACAACTCTTTGTTTGAGGCCTTTTTCGTGACCAACCATGTTCTGGTCGCGGAAAATATCATGTTGCATATGTTATAAAATAAATATCTGATATCAGACTGTGCCGATCATGATAAAAGACCCTATGGCGAAATAAAATAAGTCTATCTTCCTCTTTCATGCAATCAGCTTTATATTGATTGCAACAAAAGCTCTTTAAACAAATGTTGGCTCCTTTATCGTGATCAACACTACCGCGACCACGAAAAACCTTCACCAGAATACTTCCAAACTTGTTATACCTTGTTTCACCAACTCTAATAATTGGAACTCTTCTTCTATCATCCATATTTAATCAAATTTTATAATAATAATTCTCTATATGTTAACTTGACAAAATTGATTTCTACTCGAATGTTTGAGATTTTTGTATATTATTCGTGTATAGAAGAATTGGACTTTGAACTGGGTATAATATCTTTAGTACTTTAAAATGACTTCTTATTCTACATTTTTAGTATTTGTTTGGTGAATAAAATATTAAAAAAATTGAAAAAGGCTTCATACAAGATACCTAGGGCATAATCCGAGGAATGCAATGACCTAATAGAAGTCAAAGCAATCTAAGTAGATGTGGTAAGCGAAGGAAAGCAAGTACTGACAAAAGACTAAAGGTCATAGATCGAACAAACAAAAACTCGTTAGGGCCGAAAGACAAATCCCTCGAACACTAATGAAAACCGATGGGATGGGAAAAACCAAGAGCACGATAGACATAGAGCGAGTGAGGTGGAAAACGGGGAGTCGGTTGGTCCAGTACCTAAAGAGTTGCAAAAGAGAAGACAAGAAAAAATAGTAAGTTAGTAATATGGAATAGTGGGCATCAGATCTTGGTTCCATGGAACCTAAACCGAAGGTCAGAGAAAATTTGGTTAGATACCAGAGAGGAAATGGATGGAGATGATCCAAATGTGAGAGTTTCGAGAGTGATACCAATTTGATGCCTCGCGGATCTAAGATTTCCAGCAAGAGGCAGTAATAAGGAAGCCCAACTTGGAACTAGCGAAGTTCCAGAGAATCTTACTGAAACTACAATCATAGAGGAGATGAGAGATAATTTATTTGGACCAGAACAATTAAGATCGATGAATATATGTTTAGGCTATATAACGCATACCATTAACCATACATTTTTTTCTCATACATAGCTAAAGTTCATTTGTATTAGCAAGAGATAATGTTAGATAATTTATATAAAAAAATAAATTAAAATCTATACAAACACAACAGTAAATGTTATCATAAATATTTTTAAAACGAAGCATTAAGGATAGATTTTTTGACAACAAAGTAGGACACATTTTTTGAAATAAAAAAAATCGGACAGACGTGTTTCATTTGTTTAAATTTTTTATCATACTTTTTTTGTTTCAAAAATATTATCGTTTCTTTCAGAAAAAATTTTGTGGTTTCTTTTGGAAAATTTGTTTTGTCTGTTTTGCTTAGAAAATCTTTCATGCCTATTTTTTTCAAAAAAAGATTTTTTTTTGTTTCACATACTTGTTTTGCATGTTTTATGTCAAAAAAATATCTCAAACCTGAATTATTTCAAAATATATGTCATGTCTACAACTTTTAAAAATATTTCATGCCTGCTTTATGCCAACAATTTTGTCAGTGTCGTTTTGAAAAATATGTCAAGCCACATTCTTCATCAACTAAATATATGTTTGCTTCTTTCGTAAGACCTCTCTATTAGATGAAAGTGAGATTGATATTACTATTTTTTTAAACATTGTAAGAATCTAGTTGTTCTAACACAAGTTGGGTTTAGAAAATTAACGTGAGTATTTTTTTTATTTGCAGATCTATGTTCACAAGTTAATAATGAGTCGTCTAGAGAGAATTCACATAGACAAATAAGAGTTTCGAATATAATTTTTTTTATCCTTGCCACATCTATCTTTAATGCATTTTTATGAGGTTTCACCATTTTCGAATGCATGGTATGTAACTAGGTGAGGTGGAAGCTGTTAATGTTAGAGATATTAGGCTCATTAAACAATATATTTTAGTATGTATACCGCAAACATAATTGAAAAACAAGGCCCAATAACTAGATTTTTTACATAATTGGCTAACCGAAATAAGATTCAAAGCAAGGGTGAGACATAGTAAACATCGTATAGTAATGTATAAAAGGTCGAAATAGAGCCAATACCCTCTACTGATATTGTTGTAGCATTAACAGACAAAAAAGATATGGGTAAATATGAGATAACGAAACAAAGTTTAACGCATAAGGTGACATATGATGAGACGTACCAGAATTCAAAATCCATAATGGTAAATCAATACTTGAAGTGGAAGATGGTGACTGGCCGAAGTGATGCGGATGTAGACATGACAAGGGTCTTTCCCTTGCTTCTGCTTACTTTGATGTTTATGAAAACGATTTCGTTTCCAATCATTTGAAAAGGTTATTGTGCGTTGCTGCTCTCCTTGAAAGAAAACCTAACCGCAAAGATTCATATAAGAATGAAGTCATTCATAGGAGGGCTGATGTTAGGAGCTTGACCACTTAAGTAAAACATGTGAATGATGAAATGGCCAATCGAAAAAACACTGGTAAGAACTTGAATACCGAGGTTAATAAGCTCAAATCTGATGAAACTAACTCGAGTACCTGGATGACCTGCTTGAAAAAGGTAATTGAAGACTTGAAAGGAGAGTTGTATGGACTACAGAGTGTCAAAACCGAACTTACTCAGGAGAAGAACAAATCTGACGTATACAATAAGAAAATCTCTTCCTTGGAGGCCAAACTTTCTGAGGAGAAGGCAAAGTATGATGAAGAAATGAAAAATTGGATTGTTCATCATTTTCAACGAAATACCCTATTTGATGGTCGCATTGAATCTTGTATTATTTGAGAAAGTTGTTGAGGACCTTGAAAAGGTTAATACAGAGAATGAGTCTCTAAAACAAACGTCGAAATTGAGAAGAAGAAAAGCTTAGATGATTATGGTGCTGAGGTTATCGTTGGCCTTAGACAAAGAGATGCCAACCTGAGATCAACTTTGGTGCTGGAGATGTATGAATGTTTTCCTGATCTTAAACTGGGTGACCTGCTTGAAAAAGGTAATTGAAGACTTGAAAGGAGAGTTGTATGGACTACAGAGTGTCAAAACCGAACTTACTCAGGAGAAGAACAAATCTGACGTATACAATAAGAAAATCTCTTCCTTGGAGGCCAAACTTTCTGAGGAGAAGGCAAAGTATGATGAAGAAATGAAAAATTGGATTGTTCATCATTTTCAACGAAATACCCTATTTGATGGTCGCATTGAATCTTGTATTATTTGAGAAAGTTGTTGAGGACCTTGAAAAGGTTAATACAGAGAATGAGTCTCTAAAACAAACGTCGAAATTGAGAAGAAGAAAAGCTTAGATGATTATGGTGCTGAGGTTATCGTTGGCCTTAGACAAAGAGATGCCAACCTGAGATCAACTTTGGTGCTGGATATGTATGAATGTTTTCCTGATCTTAAACTGGGTAGACTTTGACAACCCTTGATAGAAAGATATCTCTCAGTTGTCATTTTTGCAAACGGATTAATAAGTAACACTAACTCATAGAGTTCTTCCTCCAAGTCTAGCCCTTCGGAAGACAGCTAGGAGAATCCCTCTTCCGACTAGTGTTGTGAATGTTATTGTCTCCTTACTTTTTGTATAATATGTTTTATTGATTGTTTTTGTGTTATTATTTTCACTTTCTGTTGTGGCAAGTATTTAAACTTTTCTTTCTTGATTTTCTATTAATGTTTTCCATATGGACATAGCCGTTACCGCACTCCAAATTTTTTTAGATCATCTTAATTAGCTCAATATAATAAGCATTTTGCCCTCCAAAGAATGTCGGAAGACCTTCATTAATTCAAAACAATGAAAACCCTGCCCTCCAAAGAACTTTGGAGGACCTTTATTAGTTCAAAATAATGAACACTCTGCTCTCTCAAAAACTTTGGAGGACCTTTATTAGTTCAAAATAATGAACATTTTGCCTTCTACTCTCCAAATAATTTTAGATGATTAGGCGAAGTTAAAAATGAAAATTTTAAGATGGAAAATTGATATTACATATAAGTCGGCTATTAGGACACCTCAATAAAACCCTAATGCGCCACGAGTATATGAAAGAGTATGCCACTGATACTTACATAGTTCGTGAAGAAACATATTTACAAGTTTTCATAATCATTCGATATAGGTTAACATTTTCAAGATTCCATGGATGGAGAAGATCTCTTCCCAGCTTATCCTTGAGTCTGTATATCCCTGGCTTGATTTTTTTGTTACCGTATACAGACCTTCCCGATTCGGACCCAACTTTCCCAAACACTTTTCTTTTGTATCGAGGAATACCTTCCTTAACACTTTATCCCTTTCTTTAAACTCTCTCCTTCTTACTTTCGAAGCATAACGACTTCTCATTGAAGTCTTGTAGTGTAAGGAATTCAATTGAACCAGTATGAAGGGAAATTTTTTTCCGATGGAACCACGATATCCATCCCATAGACCAATGCAAACGGTGATTCTTGTGTTCTTGTCCGTGGGGTCGTTCTGTAGGACTTCCCTTCCAAATTATTTCGTAACCCATCTAAGATTGTCCGATTGGTGACCTCAACTTGGCCGTTTGCTTGGGGATAAAAAAGTGCTGAGAAGCATTCGTGGATCTCTTTTGATGAGCAAAAGGCTTTCATTTCTTTGTTGTCAAATTGTGGTGAGGTGTCCATTGTTAATTTCCTTGGAACCCCAAAGCGGAAAAAAATATTAGTAACAACAAATTTGATAACATCTTTGGCTCTGGTTCATGCCAAGGGCTCGGCCTCCACCCACTTTGAGAAGTAGTCTACAACAAAAATGATCATCTACCTTCCTCATGATGCCATTGTTAATGGTCCAACCAAATCAATAACCCAACGATCAAAAGGAAGCGATTCGGATATTGAATCAAGTGACACAACTAGTGCATGAATCGTATTAGCAAACCTCTAGCAAGTGTCACATTTCTGAATAAGTTTTTTCGCATTCGAGGAGAGTGTATGTCAATAATATCCAGCAAGAAGAACTCTTCGTTTCTGCGTCTTGTACCTACAGTGTGCTGATAATTTCCCATCATGTAACTCGGATAATATCATTTAGGACTCGCTGTCTCCCAGAAAACGAAGTAAAGATCGGCTAAAATATATTTTATACAGTATATCTGTGACGAAGACGTATCCATAAGCTTTGAAACGTGTTTTCTTTGTCTTTACTTTAACAATTAGTAGTACATTGTTTATCAGAAATTCTTTGACATCCTTTGTTGTACTTGTCGAAATTTGCAAAGGTTCACCATTTTTTTTACTTGGTTCAGACTCGTTTACTACCGAAGGACTTTCCTGTGTGACAACCAAAGGGTATTCCTCAAAATTGGAAATATAAGCCAATGAATCAGCTGCTGAGTTACCTGTCAAGTGAACGTTTTCATATCTGACAGTTTCAAATATTAAATTTAAATCTTTCAACTCTCTAAGATATTAAACTAAATGGACTTTCCTTGCCTTATATTGATCTGATCTATGATTTACAACCAGCTATGAGTCACTCACCAATTTTACCTTACTTGCCCCCACAAGATTTGGCTAACCTTAAACCAGCCAGAGCAGCTTCGTATTTTGGTTCATTATTTGATGCCCTCAGTCAGAAACTATTTCTTGATGCATAAAAATTCCTTCAGGGGAGACCAACTGTACCTCTTCCCTACACCCTGAGGAGCTAAAACCACCGTTTGTCCAAATCGTCCACTCGGATCCAAAGGTTTCTTCATCAATTTCCATGTCTGACCGGTCTGAATAAAATTCTACTAAAAAATCCGCCAACCCTTGCTCTTTAATAGCACTTCTTGTTTCAAACTCAATATCAAAGTCTCATAACTCAACTAACCACTTAGTCATTCTTCCTGATAAATCAGGCCTTTACAACATATTCATAAGCGGAAAAGATGTTTGCACTATAATAGATTGACCCTGAAAACAAGGTCTCATTTTTCGCGTTGCGCTAACTAGTGCCAAAGCCTACTTCTCTAATTTTAGGTACAAGCACTGATGAATAGTAGAGGAAACTGCGTGTATCTTAGATAGTCATGATCTTTCAAAGCTTGCATTGTACGATGCTGGGGTATCCACCACAAAGAATAACACCGTAACTACCTTCTTAAATGGTCCCCGTTCTAACTCAAACCTTCCTTTGAATTTTCCTACCACTTTGGCTGTGGCTCTAGTAAATCCTACTATAGTCCAATCCGAATGTATAATCGTGGTTGGGTTTTGAATCTAGCTAAAGATCTTCCATATTACCTCTATATTAGTTTTCATCATCACAAGATTGGAGACAATAGTGGGAGGCGTGAGCTGCCTGTATAGATCTATTTAAAACCATAGTTGTGGATCGTACCTCGATGGCGGATTCCACTTCGGAATTCTTTGAGTCATGGATCTCGATATGCAAAACGTCCCTTTCTTGATAATGAGGGGATAAGAGGCAAAAATAAACATGCTACTATTTCATATTTCAATGATAATATGGAGGGAAGATATTTCATGAAAGACGAACGTGATCAATTGAGGGATAAAATTGATGCTTTAATGGTCGAAAGGTAATTTGAAATGGAACTAAAAAGGAAATTCATTACAAGATGCATTCTGACATATGAACCGGATATCAAACCTAGACAAGATGAAAGTGATCAATCTCTGAAGGCTCACATAATTTCAAAGAAAGAACATCGGCCAAAGCAGTTAATGAACACATCGGATTCTGTTGAACATTTTGCGAGAGAGTCTGGTTCGGATAATTCCACTTCTTCTTCTAGTAGTGAGCACGACCGTCAAAAAAAGAAAGAAATGTTAACCAAGTAACATTATAAGAAAATTGATAGTAAATGCGAAGATAAAAATAAAAAATACCAAGTGAAAGTAAAACGATCGGTAGACCACGAAATTGATCATCTCTTAAGTGATCATTTCCTATCCAATCCGAACCAGGTATCTTTGCAACTCATGATGAATATCATATGTTTAACTGTAGCCATAACTGAGGAAAATCCACTTTTTATTCTAAGATTCTCTCTGGATATTTGTCTAGGCGGTTTTATAGTTCTAAAATGAAGAAATACGATAGATGTAAAGACCCTGATAATCACCTTAAGCAGTTCAAGAATTATGAACATTAATGATGATAATAAGTTGTTATGCAATGCTTTCTCGTAGAGTTTTAAAAAGATTGCTTTAAAGTGGTATAACAGTTAACCAAAAAGGTTTATTATAAGCTTCGATGTGTTCTTGATGAAGATGAGGAGGAAATTTTTCGGTAGTAAAGAACTTAAAGGAAATGGTGACACTATCATCCATTGTGCACAAGAACCAAATGAATATTTTAAAGACTACATTAGCCGTTTTGTAAATACGAAAAATGGATTGGCTGATTAGTTTGAGAAAGTACCAATTGATTTATTGAGGAAAGGATTAATGCCTAGTATAAACTTTGATTAAAAAAATATCATAACGATGTGGGTCATGATACTTAAGATTTTATTTCGTTGAAACAAGAAGTATAAACTTTGATTAAAAAAATAAAGTTGTCCGCCTTTGTTAAGAAACAAGGAAGCAAATAGAGACGTGAACCATCATCGGAGTTCACAATCATCCAAAAGAGTTTGAAATATTGTGGACGTAAATGTAATAAAGCTCAAGTTATATATGATAAATTATATAGTTGCCAAATAATATTTGAACTATTTATAAATATAAGGGGTTGTAGTTCAATTTTCTCATTTATATAATACAATTAGTTATAGAAGTCTGACACGCTTATAAATAAAGGATGAGACGATGAATAAAGGAGGATACTTTTTCATTAGATATATATCGATTACTTCTTTTTATTTTCTTTCTTTAAAATTGAGTTTTCCCCTTTTACTTTCCCTCTCAAGAAAGAAGATTCATACCTTACAAATTGGCGACCATAGTGGGAGATTAATTCGATTGGTACCTTGATTTCACATAAAACCCAGAATTTGTTAAATTCGTAATTAGATATATCATTTTTGATCAATGTGGAACCATGGAACAAATTTGATCAAGCCTACATAGCTTAAACTCATTCCGCTGAAGTAAAAAACCTTCAAGTGCTCCATCTAAATCTCCTCATCGAGGTCTCTATTTGGGAATGCCATTTTGACATCCATTTAATATATTTTCCAATTGTATACCGATGCAATTGCAAATAACATCCTAAAGATTGTTGTCCTAGTTATTTGAGAATATGTATGAAAATAATATATTCCTTATTTTTGCACCTTTTTGCTACCTATCTTGCTTTGAAAGATTAAATGGTTCCATATGTGTGATATTTCTTTTAAGTATCCACTTATAACCAATTAGTCTAAAAACCAAAGTTAAATACACTGACTCACAAGTGTGATTTGATATTATTGAATTTATTTTAATAATTATGGACTCTTGCCAAAATGTGAAATCTCATGACGCAATTGTTTCTTTGTACAATTTGAGGTCGTCTTCTAAAGAAAGCACTATCAGAATCTTTTGGGTGATTTCTTCACAATTTCTTTCTACTAAATAGAAGTATTTGTTGACATTCTATCTCACTGGAGCCTATATTTTAAGGTCTTTTTTCCCTTTGACTCCATGGTTTCTCACCAACAAAATATACTTTTCTTAAAGTCCTTTTCTCATTTTTCTAGAGCTATTTGTATCCTATTATCATCATATAATCTGGAATCATAGAACTCGGCTTATTTTGATTCAAATACGATAATAGATTTCAAATCTAATAGCAAATAAGCTTTGATATTGGCCACATAACCAATGAACACACACCTTATAGCTTTAGGACCTAATTTTGAATCTTCTTAGATTTACGTTTCTTCAATATGCTAAATACCCCCACATTAGAGTAGTCATTTTTTGGTTTTATCCATGACTCATATCGAAAGATTCATGTTTTCCTAAGAATAATAAAATTACAAATATGATATACAGTTAAAACAATCTCACCCCATATATTAATATTAAATTTTGTATTAACAAGAATGTAATTGGTCATCTCGTTTAAAGTTCTATTTTTGTGACCATCCAATCTATTTTATTATATTGTGTAAGGCACCGAGCATTGATGAATTTGTATATGATCTTCACAAAACAATAGAATATTTTCCTAAGAAATACTCTTCATCTCTATCACTATGTAAGATTTTAATCTTAGTGTCTAATTGATTTTCTACTTCCGTTTTGAAGATCTTAAACGTACTAAAGGGATCATCTGTATGTTTAAAAAATAGACATAAGTAAATCTAGAGTAGTCATCAAAAAAGTTTAAAATGTCGTTTACCCCTACGCATCAAGATACCATTTAACTCACATATGTCGGTGTGTATTAAGTCTAAGAATTTTGTGCACCTTTCAACGGTTTCACCATTCTGTTACTTGAGTATTATTTCCCAATAAAGATACCATGTTTTGTTTTGATGAGTTTACCTGAATTGTTCACATAACAAATTCTGGAAGTGTGACAACTTTACTTTTGAGAATGCTGCAAGGAATTCATAGAGCATAGTGATTGTTTTTTACTCCTCAACATTTTTTATTACAGCAATGGTGTCCTGTCCACACAGAGTCTTGGCAGTTTTCACAGCTACTTGTTCATCTCATTCGAATGTTGTCTTGAGTGCAGCCGTATCATCTGTTAGTTTTTTTTTCTCCTTCACTCTTGTTTAGAGAATCTTGAACAGATGATTATCTTTTCTGCTTCTCGGATATCTTCCTTGCATGTTTGGCTTTTAGTTCATCCATCTCAGCCTGATGGGAAGGCTTGAGCTCTTCTGTTTTTTGTTTGTGCAGAAAGCGTAGATGACATTTTAGGTAGATACCTCATTTTATAAATTCCAACATGTCAATCTGGAACACCTAAAATTTCTTCACAATGTGTGTGCCAAATATTTACCTCATCTTTGTTTTCTCCAGTATCTTCTTTTTTCCATCGAACCATATCATTGGCTATAATTTTTAAATGACTTCAAGAAGAGTCCACTTCTGTGCACAAATGTTTTGCTCCAACTCCAAGATTAAAAATAGTTATAGTGAAAGTATAACTTCTTCAGATGTCTCCTTGATATGAATGGTAGGACATTGGTTGTAAGGTATGAGAGTGGAAGACGAGGCAATTGAGGGAAGATTGGAATTAAGAATTTCAGGCAAAACAGGAGGAGTAGCGTGATGACCAATCTGTTTGAGCTGTTCTTGGATCTGTTTGACCATCGGATCCATATCTTGGTAGAGGTCTTAAAGTTCCTATGTGCTGATGGGTTGTTCAGAAATGAAGGTGTCATCTCTTTGGTGATCTTCCAGTATAGTTTCTTCAGCTTCAGAATAAGGAATTTCTTGGGGAGCTTCATCAAGATTATTTTCTTCTCTCTTAGTTGGGAAAATTTTCGAAGTTCTATTTTTCTTCTTCGGGGCAAAATTTTTCTTTCGTTTTGCATAATGTTCAACCTCAAATCCTTCTTTAATTGTTAGAAGACTAGATTTGTTAGCCTTCCTCTTAATCTTTCTCTCCTTCTCATGTGGCTTCAGATCAGTCGAAGAGCTAGCACCAGATGTACTAGTTATTTTTTTAGCCTTCTTTTTATTTTTACCATCAAGTACTATCAATATCTTCACAGGAATCTCTGGGTTTGGTGGTTCCATTAAATTTTCTAGGAGATCGGCACCTGGGGAGATCCTCCAGGTGACTATTGATGAAGTTTATGGGCATGAAAGTTGAGTGGAACCCGATGCCCTATTCAGTTTCTGACCATGTGGCCAACTTGGCAAATATATCTTCCGTATTCTTCTTGCGAGATTTATATGTCATCGTAATTCCTACATACAGTAGCAATGCATATGGAAAATTAATCTAAGTTGTAAAGAGTAGGAGTAAAGATAAGATAACTTACTATTGCTGTTCCAAACAAGGTTAAGTCTTGAAGGGTTCTCTTCAGATATTTCCTTCCCATTTTCCTATGCTCAAGATATGAAGATAACCATATTTCCTTCCCATTTTCCCATTTTGCTTCCAGAATTTTTTAAGCTTGAGCAAATGGTCAATTATTTTGAAATCATCCACAAGTGTTAGATAGAAGAAGAGAAATACCAGAAATTTGGAAAGACCAATCATGGCGATGAAGTCTTTGATGGAGAGAGGGGTTTGGCTTTATCTAGAAGCCATGATCATTGAAAGGAGTGTGAACCATAAATTCAGTGTCTCTTGTGTAGGGAAGATATCCAGGAGTTCGAAATACTCCACTATCATCAGATCTAGTGGGAACTGAAGACCCTAATGGATGATCTCAAGATAGACCAGCAATTCATCTGCTCCATAAATCAAGTAGAGTGTCCCCCTCTTTTGGTAGTCGAAGCACTATGTTGTCTAGCGTTCCCCATTGTTTTTTTAAACGTTCAGCTTGACCTTCACTATAATACATATATGGTACATTTTTCAGCGCCATGATGTATTCGGGGAGGAATGGTTTCAACTTCACACTAACTGAGGCAGCAACATCCTTAGAAAGTTCAACTATAGCTTTCTTTTTCTTTTATTTTTCCTTTGGTTTCCCATTCTTCGAAACATCGTCTTTAGTATTAGATGCAGCATCACTTTTTTTAGCCTCTACATTTGAGTTAGTTTCCTCTGAATCAACTTTTTTCTCAGAAGCTTTGTCTAGTAGTTATAGAGGATTTGGGTTCGAGGTTATATTTTGTTCTTGGGCAGTGTTTTTTTATTGAAATGTTATGAGCTTCAAAATCTCTTATAATTATGAATGCTTTCTTTTTAGCAAGAAGACTTTGGGAGAGACGAGCTTTTGTCTGGATTCGAGGAGTCACCTTGCGTAATATTCAAGGTGAATCTGAGTTGATGTGTGATGAACCTTTTTCTAGTCTTCTGTGAGTGGACTTTCTTTGAGTTACTTTGTAGTTATTCTGAAGAGAAATAGATGTTGAGCCATAAAGTGTTGGAGAAGCATTTTGAGGAGATTTTGGAAAATTACTTCTTTCTGGATTGGATGAACTCTGAAACCCATGGGAACTTTGATTAGGGTTCAAATTACCATAAAGAATGCTTTGAGTTCAATATTGAGGAGAGTTGTCTATTACAGTTGCTGCCCGATATTCAGCAGCCCTCTCGCTGATGCACAAGTAATCCTAAATGCCAAAAATAGGGTTTTTAGTAGCTGAAGATTTTCTCATAAACTAAAATTAGGAAGGGTCTTCAAGGTTAGTTTATAAAATTTGAAGGGAAATTTGAGTTCTCCAGCGAAGGTAGCTGAGAAATTAGGTATTTACATGAAGATAACCAAGAAATTGGGTTCTCAAGTGAAGGTAGCTGGGATTTTCTTAGGTGAAAGTAACTTTCTCTCACTATAATGTATTTGTGAAACACAAATATTGAATGAGGGGGGTATTTATAAAGGAGATGTGAAAGAGAAAATGGTTTGAGAAGTTGGAGAGGTGATGGTTATTATTGGGTAGAAAGAGGGAATGCCAAACGGTTAGTTGTAAATAGATAACGTGACATTTGTTAATTGTCAGACCTAGTGGCAGGCCTAGTGGATTTCTGCATGCGTACTAGAGTATTCTAAACGTTTCTAACCGTCACGAGAAGGCTAGCTAAAGACTCCATTTGTGAATATTCGAAGCAGAAACGAAGGGTTGAGTGAAATGTTTCGACCAGATTCGAAGCAAACATGGGTATAATTTTATTCGAGGATGGAAAATAGATAACCTAACATTTTAGAATCGATTAATAAATGCTTTATATTTGAAGCGAATATGGAGATGTATTTATTTGATGACAAACAATATTGAAACAAATCATTATGTTGAGAAGATGAAAAAAATTAGATTCAAAACGAAATAGATTTTGGCAAGTAAGAGTTTTCATCTCATGATTTCCGATGATTACTTGGTCTTATTCACTGTCTTTCATAAGAACTATGGGGCTACTAATAAGGATATGAAATTGTATAATTTTGAGATGATATTTGAACTACTTATATATAAGGGCTGCAATGTAATTTTCCAATTTATGTAACATAATCAGTTATAGAAGTCTAACACGCCTATAAACAAAGGCCGAGACGATGAATAAAGGAGGACAATTTTTCATTAGACATATATCGATTACTCTTTTCTACTCTCTCTCTCTCTCTACAGTTAAGATCTTTCTTTTTACTTTCTCTATCAAGAAACAAGATTCCTATATAACAGGTGTAACTACATATCAAGAGGGTGTGATTTACCAATTAATTACACATGCACGTCCACCAAATTTGAAATTTCAGAATACAACCCAAATCCAAAGAACTAAACAATAATATACTACCTATATTGAGCATAACATAATCAAAACAGACACAATATACGTACATAGAAAACCCTAAAAACTAGCACAAAACGTAAAATCCACCAAAAAACCAGATCGGCCACTAATCGACGATATACATACGAACCTATACATACACTAATGAAATGAACACTGTAATACATTATAAACCCTAGAAACCAGCAATACCATATGCAACTCAATTATTAAAAAAAGGATTACGGTGACTCAAGTTTAAAACTTCAAAACAAGTACTTGTATATATTTATCAAGGTCTAGAGATTGGCTTAATTTAAGAAAATATTTTTCTGATAGAAGACGAGGGTCCTGCAGTGTGTTCAGCACTTTGCCAGAGAAAGTTACTGTAGTCGATGGTTTGGCCGAAAGAATAAGGCATTTTGGTTGGTTCAACGGGTTATTGGGTTGGGTTTTTGGGTTTCGTAGTTTATTGTTTCAAATTGGTTTAGTAGATTTAGGAGGGAACAGGTCGTAAAAAGTATGGCTTAGAAGGGAAAAAATAGTTTTCACCCTAAAAACCTGAAAGTGTATTTATGTGTAGTTTTCTCGTATAAATTATAAATTAATATAAAAACCTGGTCATATTAATTTCAAGACATACCCGTATATATATAAACGAGGTCTTCTTCAGAATAACAAAATAAAACTGAACAATAAATCAGTTATAATGAAGCATCTAGAAAGATGACGCCAAGTACACGTGTAAATATATAAAAATAAATACTTGTAGTACTAGTCAAACCGAAGAGAAATACTTGTAGAAGATGCGATGAGATATCGTAAACGCGAGAGAATTATTATTAAAGATTGATCCGTTGCTCTCTAGCTAGATGTCATAAATCATAGTGCAAAATCCGGAGCGCCAAAGATGCACAAGACCTTAGCTAGAAGGGGTCAAAGAACTATCGATAAGTAGCTAGGAGGACTAGTTAGGGGGGAATGGGAGATAATATAAACCCTTGAGGCCTTATAAATAAAAATAAATATGAGACATTCCACTTAGAGATGGTGAACAGATTCGTTGGAGTTATTGCATATGGCACAATCTGGAAGTGTGTTATAACCTTATGAAATTAACTTATCTCTGGTAGTGAGCTTGTCTTGAATAACCAACTAGACAATGAAAGGGTGTTTGGTAATTTTTAAATTGTTTCAAACGATGGTGGCTCAAGCGAACTGGGGATTGAAAGACTAGTCACATGATATCTGTTATTTATAATAAATATTTTACTTTTCTGGTTGGGAAACAAGATATTTACATCCTCTTGGTCTGAGGGATCAAGGAGAAGACTAATAATGCTACCAATTTCTTGAAAATGTAAATGGTAAGATCTGCTACCATAACAAGTTTGACCGTGCCAGTTTTAAGCGTTATTGGAAATTATATATGTGACTTTACTATTGTTGTTCATTCTAGCATACCGAATAATATCATAACTGTAGTGGGTGACTAAAGAAGTAGCAAAGAGCCATGGATCCTACCATAGGGAGATGAAGTTGTTGCTTTTGTATCATATTTGTATAAGTTAGCATAAATATGTTGTTGGTCGATTTTTCCTTATGTCGAGATAAAGGACAAACCAGTAGTGAGATCTCATAAGTTCTTGTTGTTAACCTTCCTAGATTTAATCTAGTCACACCATATTGAAGAGCTTTGGCAAAACAATATGCGAGTAGACTGAGAATATATCGAACCTTAATATTCACCTTAATTAGTATCCAAAACATTAATATAGCAATATCTTGTTGCACTGTCAATTAAAATAATTAATTAATTTTATTTCCTAACAAATGTGTAGTATGTGAAGAGTTAAAAGATGGTCTGAGGGTGATTTTGTTATGCGAAGATTTGTTGATAGAGGATTAGGAGATAGAGGAATATTTGAGTGTCAGATCTAGAGAGAGAAAGTGCTAAACAGTATAGAGAGAGAAAGTCTCGTACTATTCATCTCGGGATTCGTGAAACGTGTGTGGTCCTTTTATAGTACAATTGCGGACCCCACACGCATTAATTTGGTTTAATTACATCTTTTGGTCCCTGCTTTTTGGTTTCTTCCTGTTTTGGCTATATCTTTACAATTCATACATTTTAGCCCTTATACCTATATTTCTACGCGTTTTGGCCCTTATACATTTATTTCTATGCATTTTGGCCCTTATACATTTATTCTTCCTCATCAGTAGCCCCCCAGTCTTAGGAAAAATCGTTTTGCTAAGACTGAATAATTCTCCTGACAGGCCAAAATCATCTCTTCTTCGAACTTCATAAGTCCTTCGAAGGTTTGCTCCACAAGTCCCTTGGCATTGTCGAGGCCATGAATAGGCAAAAAGTCGCTCCACAAAACCTCTTCGACACAAAACCTCTTCGAATGACTTATAAGCCCCCTCGAATATATAAAAAGTCCTCTTCGAATCTCTGTTATACCAAGTAGCCCCCTCAATCCTTGCAACTTTTTGAGCAACATGGTCGTCGGATAATTATGTACTTGGGAGAAAAAGGGTGCTACGATTGATGACGTCATTGCACAAACATCGGTGTCAGCATTCTTCTGAAGAAACGGTTCCAATTCTTCTGACATTGTTGTCAGAAAACTCTTTCACTTCCCCTGATAACCTCTGACATAAAACTCTTCATCTTCTGCTATAGCTAGGTGGCCGAACAATATCCACCTATGTTGACCATCGTACCCCAATGCAAACTACACAAAATTGTCCCCGGGCTTCATTTGCCAAGAAAGCCCACTAGTTTTCTATAAATACCAACATTTTCCTTCATTAATGCAACTTCTGTTCAATTATTTCTAGAGAGATAAAGCTGGCGAACAAGCCCCGTCGAATTCCTGAGTGGTTGCTGATTAGTAAACGGTTCGAAGAGAGGGTTGCTGCTGGTGAAGACGTAAGGCCTCATCCTCCACCATCAACTACAACCTTTTTTGGTGCCTGGCCTCCTTCAAACAACTCGACCGCCATTATCCCTCATGAAGTAGCTCGTCAAATCTTGCTCAACAAAACAAACCCTCCTAGAGAAATGGGTAAAGAGAGATCACACAAGCATTCATCAGGTTCGAAGAGGAAGAAATCCCATAGAGATAGAAAAGGTTCGCATGAGCGAAAGCGAGCCAGGGAAGCTCCCCTAACAATTCGAGAACCACCTGCCCCAACTAATGTTGAAAACCTCCCCCAGAGATCTTCAAGTCCTCGAAGGACTTCGAGGAGCCCTTCTCGAAACCAAGACCAACATAATTCTGCTAGTCCTCCTCGAAGCCAAGACCAACATAATTCTGGAAGTCCTCCTCGAAATCAAGACCTTCAACATGATGCTGGTAGTCCTCCTCGAAGACAAGGAACAGATGTGTCTAGTCTGCCTTCCACGCCATCCATGACCATTCATGGAACTCAATTCTCCCCCTCAAAGACACTTATTACCGATGAAGACATGCGTATTTTACATGAACAAACTTTAGACCCCAAAGTCACGAAACCTCTCAATAAGTCCTTCGAACAGAAATTGCCCATTATTCCTTCCTCAGGCCCTGCGAACGGTGCAACATCTTCTTCGACAATATCCGAGGAGCAAGCTCGCCGGATTGCTCCAAAATTGAAGGGGGATATAGTGCTGCCCTTGGAGTTGGACAGCATTGCCGGCAACAATATTCGAGGCATTGAGAATAAACACATGGTAGCCCTTGCCAACATCAAATATAAATACTTTTCAAGGGAGGAGGAGACGATGCTGAGGGCTCGATGGGGCATCCCCACTTATATAAACATCAGATTTCCTGCTGAGGGAGAAACACCCTTATCTGTGAGGGATCACGAGGTGGTGGTCTACACAGAAATCATGAATTGGGGGCTAAGGTATCCCTTAGACCCCTTTTTTATTGAATATCTCTCGAAGATAGATCTTTGCCCGTCCCAGGTTGGGCCCAATATGTGGTTCACGTTAATGGCTTGCATAATGGCCTCAAGGCTCTCAGGCCAAGAATTTTCTCTGGAGCAAATCATTGGTCTTGCTGGTCTGGCCCGAAATCCTTAATTCCCCTTCTATTCATTAACATTCAATCGGGGGTAAAAAATACTGAAGGATCTATTAGAGGCCGATAAAAAATGGAGGCAACAGTTCCTCTTTTTCTCTGGCTGCTGGGGGACTGGATCAGAAGCCACTCCTTCGAATCCTCACAAACTTTCGCTAAAATGGACAATGAAATGTAAGTATTCCACCAACTTATATGTGTTCGAAGTAATATGTTCCCTCGAAATTGTATGTTGTGTTTGATATTTACTTTCTTGCTTCAGTTATGACTGGAGTGTCCAAACCCTACACCGACTATGTCGAGGGAGCTACCACTATTTTTACTAACCTTCGCTTGTGGGGAAAGGAGCAGTGGGACAATCGTTTTCGCCGTTGTTTTGTTGATGACAACTTGGCTAGGAGTCGACTCTGGAGGCTTAATCCCCAAGATCGTATAAGTATGAGGGGACTGATGACTCCGCCTTCGGAACGGGAAGTGTTAGAGCGATGTAGCCAACAGGTTGTCACAATCTATCTGCCCAAGCGCTCTCGCTCGCAAAGTCACCTGGATGAACCTCCAGAAGATGAAGTAACTGCAACCCAACCAATAAATCCCAAAACAGCTACTAACAATCAAAAGCCACACTCCTCGAAGAATGCAGGGGCCTCGAACTATAATGACCCTCGAAAAACTGAAGCCCCTCGAACAAATGTTATTGCTTCAACAAATCCCACTCCTCCTCCCCCTGCTCCCATCCTTCCACCATAGAAAAGTAGCAAGAAAAAAGACTTGAAGGGGAAGGGTATTCTTCTTGAGCCCATCGAAGAACAGTCTGAGGGAGGAGAAACTCCTGACAACAATGACGGGACTAACTTCGAAAGAGAAGTCCTTGATGATGCAATTGATGCTGAAAACAATGGTGGCCAATCACCCAAGGAAACTTCCTACCAATCCTTGCACTCTCCTCTGACTGAGGCTTCTCACCCAGCTTCCCTCGAAGACAGTCCAAGGCTGGCTCCTATCCCTGCTCCTCGAACGAACCCTCCACTACTCGTTCACCTAGACGTTGCTTGTGGTAATTTTTCTGAATTTGATTCTGCAGATTTAGGGTCTCCTTCGAGCTCCTTCGAGGTCCCCTTGGATGATGAGTTTTCGATGAGTCTGCGGAGGCTGCTGCATACTTCAGTGAATCGAGGAAAGAATATGCGCCATTTTGAAAAGCGTAAAAATTACTACAAGTTCAAAGCATCACTAGCTGCCTCTCAGCTCGAGGAGGCCAAGAAGGAGTATGCAGTGATCGAGGGCCAAGATGATGCCTTGTACGAGCGTCTTTCTGCCTCGGAGAACTATGTGGTAATGCTAGAGAGGTGTTGCCAACAAGAAAGGGATTTATACAAAGAGAAGGCTGATGCTCAGGAGCTGATGATGTCTGAATACAAGAAAGGGTATCGCAAGGCTTGCGATGGTTTTGAGCAATGTACTGAGTCTCTTCGAAAAGTAGTTGAAGAGCGCGATAGACTGGAGAAAAAGATCAAAGGTTTCCCAGTAGAAATCGAAGAGGCAAAGGAGAAGGCTGCAGATGCTTATGTTGCAACATGTTCGAAGACTTTACAAGCTCGGGATGCTGCCACTCGAGCCGACTTATTGACCCAAATATACATTGACCACCCTGACTATGACCTGGGGCCTTTCTGGAAGCTTGTCCCCCCAGAACTTCGCCCTCCCCAAATAGTTGTAAGTGAGAGTGAAGACTCAGAAGGTGAGGAGAGTGATAGCTCGAAGAATGGCGATTGAGTAAAAGTGATTTTTTTTTTTAATATGGCCTAAAGGGCCTCTTTTTGTAATGATTGGAACTTGCTGTGCTACTTTAATTTTGTAAGGGCACTGAATGTTTGACTTGTCAATGTGCTGTATTTGGAACAAGTTCATAATGATTTCCAGGTTGATAAATTGTTCTTCGAATTATTATTTCATTGGCTCTTCGAATAATTAGTACTTGGATAAATTCACAAATTTTATTGGCCTTCGAACATCTTAGTATGAGGTTTGTAATAAGGCCATCGAACTTCGAATTGATTGGCCATCGAACTCCAAATTTATTAGCCTTCGAATAATTATTACCTAGATAAATGGATAAGTGTTACGTTTTTAATAAGGTTTTCGAACTCCAACTTACTTGGCCTTCGAACAATCTTTACTTCGGTAATTTCAGCAAAAGTTACGTTCGCAATGAGGCCTTCGAATTTCAACCTATTTGGCCTTCGAATAATTTTTACTTAGATAATTTGAGCAAGAGTTATACTCGTAATGAGGCCTTCGAATGCCAATCTACTTGGCCTTCGAATAATTTTAGGGTCTCCGAAAACAATTTCAAGGAGAAAATATTCTGACTCACAACTGAGAATGGCTTCGAGGCACATCTTAATGTGACCCGAAGAATAGTTCGAAGGTCCCAAAATATCGTGGCACACCTTAATGTGACCCGAAGAATAGTTTGAAGGTCCCAAAACATCCTGGCACACCTTAATGTGACCCGAAGAATAGTTTGAAGGTCCCAAAACATCGTGGCACACCTTAATGTGACCCAATGAATAAAGTAAAAATAATAATAAAAAAAAATAGTGCGAGGGACAATAATTTGAAGCACATGTTACTGTGGTTCAAAAAATAGTTCGAAGAGAAAGTCACAAGTAGAATCGAGAAGGCGTGGGCCCAGGAGCTCGTAGAGTCGGTAACCTGCTCGCTCTAAGATCGAAAATGATCTCTCAATTATTATGCTTAAGAGACAGCAATTCGAGGCACATGTTACTGTGACTCAAAAAATCGTGCGAGGGACAACAATTCGAGGCACATGTTACTGTGACTTAAAAAATCGTTCGAAGGACAACAATTCGAGGCACATGTTACTGTGACTCAACAAATCGTTCGAAGGACAGCAATTCGAGGCACATGTTACTGTGACTCAAAAAATAGTTAAAGGCAAAGAAACTTTGTATTTAAGGGGATCACCGAAACACCTCATTAAAACCTTCCTGTGCCTAACAGGGTAGGAAAGAGTGTGTCCTCACAAAAAATTTTCCCAAGGGATACATAGAAAGTGAAAAGAAATACAATGTCATCTCCGAGCTCTGCTAATCGAGGTACAACTTTAAATGCTCAATATTCCAAGGTAAGCGGAGATATCGTCCGTCTTTATCTTTCAACCGATATGTGCCTGGTTTTATCCTTTCGGTCACCTCATAGGGGCCTTCCCAATTAGGTCCCAACTTCCCCAAACTTTTGCCCTTAGTGTGCAAGAAAACTTTGCGTAGGACCTTGTCTCCCACCTGGAAGTCTCTATGGTTGACTTTGGACGCATATCGACTCCTTAAGAGTTTGATAGTGAAGGGAAGTCAGCTGCGCCCGCTGTCTCTTTTCCTCCACCAAATCTAAAGCCAATGCTCTATGCTGGTCATTTGTGTCTGAGTCATAACTTGCTATTCGATGTGAAGAGAAGAGGATCTCTGGAGGGACTACGGCATCCATCCCATAAACTAAGGCAAATGGGGATACAGCAGTGGCTGTCCGGGGGGTCGTTCGATATGCCCACAACACCTCCTGTAAATAGTCAGGCCATTTCCACGCCTTACCTTCCAAGTTCTTTCTCAAACCGTCGAGGATGGTGCGATTAGTTACTTCCACCTGCCCATTTGCCTGAGGGTGAAATGGTGCCGAAAAACATTGTCGTATGCCCCTTGACGCACAAAAACTCTGGAATTCTTTGTTATCAAATTGTGGTCCATTGTCCGTGGTAAGCTGCAACGGTACACCAAAACGACAACAAATATTAGATAAAACAAATTTGATCACGTCTTTGGCCTTTGTTCCCGCGAGTGGCTCAGCTTCCACCCACTTAGAAAAATAATCGATGGCCACAATTATCGTCTGTCTGCCCCCAGAGGCCATCGGTAGAGGTCCAACCAAGTCAATGCCCCATCTGTCAAAAGGAACTGCCTCTGAGATGCTTTCCATCAACACTCCCGGTTTGTGAATTATATTAGCATAGCGCTGGCACGTGTCACAACGTTTGACCAAATCTTTTGCATCAGCCGAGATAGTTGGCCAATAATAGCCTGCCAATACTACCCTGCGTATCAAAGCCTTCTATCCACAGTGAGCGGATCCTTCACCGTCATGCAGCTCGGAAAGGATAATTTGTGACTCAAGCCCACTCAAGCACCTTAGCAATGGCCGACTCAAAGATTTTTTATATAGCAATCCTCCCAGCAAAATATAACCATGAGACTTGAATCTAATTTTTCTGGCTTCATATTTGTCGACGGGAAAAACGTCATGAGCCAAAAAATCAATGGGGACTGTTCTCCAATCAGGCGTGATCGCGTGGCTTTCCTCCGAGATGTTCATCACATGGTCTTTACTAATTGAGATCGACGGGCATGTCTGAACCAGAACCCAAGGATAACCCTCTGTCCGTGAAGCAGAGGCGAGAGAATCCGGAATGACATTTAACTCTCGTCGGACATGCTCGAATTTGACGCTCTCAAAACCTGACGTCAAATCTTTTATCAGCATCGAATACTGTATTAGTGTGTCCTTCCTTGCCTCGGACTCCCCCGAAGCCTGATTTATCACCAACTGAGAATCGCTGATCAATTTCACCCGCCGAGCCCCGCATATTTGAGCTAAACGTAGGCCGGCTAAAGCTGCTTCATACTCAGCCTCATTATTAGTAGCTTTGAAACCGAAACGAATGGCTTGGAACATAGCTACCCCTTGCGGGGATATTAATTGGACACCTGCTCCGCTGCCTGAGATGTTCGACCCACCATCCGTCCGTATCACCCATTCTTCCGCAG
This sequence comes from Limnanthes douglasii subsp. nivea, assembly GCA_036936605.1. Lineage (NCBI taxonomy): Eukaryota > Viridiplantae > Streptophyta > Magnoliopsida > Brassicales > Limnanthaceae > Limnanthes > Limnanthes douglasii. Next base: position 391,871,744 of record JAUPFV010000001.1, on the reverse strand, counting down.
CGACGATATCAGGTACCTCCTGCTCTTCTCTGCCTGAGTGGAATTCAACCAAAAAATCTGCTAAAATCTGCGCCTTAATCGCCATTCGAGGCTCAAATGTGATATCGAAGTCTCCCAGCTCAACGGACCACTTAGTCATCCTGCCAGAGATGTCTGGTCTTTGTAATAGACTCTTCAAAGGAAATGTTGTTCGAACCACAATTGGATGGGCTTGAAAGTAAGGCCTCATCTTCCGCGCCGCTGTTACCAACGCCAGAGCCACCTTTTCCAGAGTAAGATACCGCTTCTCGGCGTCCAGCAAACTCTTACTGACATAATAAATTGGCCTTAGGAGAGAGTCATCTTCTCGGAGGAGAACGACACTGACAGCACACTCGGATACTGCTACGTACACAATCAACGTCTCCCCCACCAAAGGTTTAGATAAAACTTCCGGAGAGGTTAGATACTCTTGAATTTGACGGAAAGCCGTCGAACATTCTTCGGTCCAACAAAATTGCTTCGCATTCCGCAATATTTTAAAGAACGGGGCACACTTATCCGACGAACGAGAAATGAATCGATTCAGAGCAGCCAATCGTCCTGTCAGGATTTGCACCTCTTTAATGTTTCGAGGAGGAGTCATAGCGATCAACGCTCTTAGCTGCTCAAGATCAGCCTCAATACCTTTCTCGCTGATCATATAACCAAGGAATTTACCATACCGCACACCAAAAATACACTTTTCCGGGTTCAGTTTGAGATTGACTCTACTCAAGTTGTGGAATGTCTCCGCAAGGTCAGCAAAATGGTCTTCATCGTGCTTACTCTTAACCAACATATCGTCGATATAAGCTTCCATATTCCGCCCAATCTGCTCCTCGAAGGTTTTATTAACCAGGCGCTGATAAGTTGCCCCCGCATTTTTTAACCCGAACGGCATGACCTTGTAACAATACAAACCTCGCCCAGTAATGAAAGAAGTGCTCTCTTCATCGTTAGCAGCCAGTCGGATTTGATTGTATCCCAAGTAAGCGTCCATAAAAGATAGCAATCGATTTCCGGAGGTCGAGTCCACTAGTTGATCAATGCGAGGGACAGGAAAAGTATCTTTAGGACAAGCTCGGTTCAAGTCTGTGAAGTCGATACACATTCTCCACTTGCCATTTTTCTTTCTCACCAATACCGGATTCGATGCCCATATAGGATAATGTGACTCGCGAATATGACCTATGCTTAGCAGCCGTTCGACCTCCGACAAAATTGCTGAGGCTTTTTCCGGGGAGACATGCCTTCTTTTTTGGACTATGGGTCGGATATCCGATCGTATCGCGAGCTTGTGACATATAATTTCTGCCGGTACACCAGTGACATCTTGTGCACACCAAGAAAACATATCTAACTTTTCAGACAAAAAAGCAATTAACTTCCTTTTAAATTCGGGGGAGAGGTGAACCCCTATTTTCAGAACTTTGCCAGCCGCAAACTCGTGTGTCGCAGAATCCTCCTCTGGGACTTGAAATCCGGGGGCCTCCCTCGGATCATCGCAAGGGATGGCCTCCGGGGATGGCCCCTTTAATTGCTATGCTGGGTCAGAGGGCCCCCCTCGAACCCCTTTGGAAGACAGAGCTATCTGGTAACATTCTCGTGCCATCTTCTGGCTACTTCTGACTGTTCCAACATTGTTCCCGATCACATACTTTAGACATTGATGCACCGTGGAAATGACGCCATGCATCCGGGACAACCAAGAGCGACCCAGGATAGCATTGTAAGAGGTTGGTGCATCAACCACAATAAAGAGTACCTCCACTTCTTTTTTGAATGGTCCACGACCCAACTCTACCACGCATTGAAACTCCCCCACAACAACCGTTGTGGCGCCAGTGAACCCCACTATTGTCCTGTCGGACCTTCGGATGACCGGTGGGTCAGAAATGCGGCGGTAAGTACTCATAAACAAAATGTTCGCAGAGCTTCCTGTGTCGATGAGTATTTTTTGAATTTGATCCCCAGCAATGCTCGCCGCGATCACTACAGCGTCCTCATGAGGGCATGCAACATTACGCATATCATCATCATCAAAACAAATAATAGGAGAAGGCGAGCGATGCATTTGTGCGGAGACTCCAGCTTCGATCTGGGTGGTCAGATTCACCATATGCCTTTTGCAAGAGCTGTTAGAATTTCCTGCGATTGTGTCTCCGCCGAAAATTGCTAAAGAATCGAAAAAAGCACAAAGGCTGTCCACCCTCCCCCTCGGAATTTCTTCCTCTATCAGGTTTACATTGTTCCTCCCGTCTTTGGGGTCCAAATACTCTAGTTCGATGTCAAAATCGTCAACCCCTCCAGAAATTACCATGGCCGTGTCAGCATTCTTCGAGACAACTTTTACCGCATCATTTTTCTGGGAGTGTTTCTTGACATACTCCAACAGCATTCCATTCTCAACGAGAGCCTGCACCTCCTTCTTCAGGGCTATGCAATCTTTGGTGTCATGGCCCACATCCTCGTGATATTTGCAATATTTGTTGACGCTTCTGCTTTCCCTCGGTGTTTGTATGGGAAAAGGCTTCCTGAACGTGACTGAAGACTTAGCCTTATTAAATATCGCAGCAACATTTTCTGTCAACTCTGCATAGTAGTCGGGTCGAGTCCATTTGTTTGACATGTATCTTCCCCCTTGATTATGGTTTGATTGATTGCCATAGTACTGCGGGTTTGATTTTTGTCTTGGAGGATATTGACCCGTACGTTTAGCTTGAACGCTTGATCGAGGGCCCTGAGAGCTTGGCTCGGTCCTTTGAAATTGATTGTGATCCAGTTGCTCTCTGGAACCTTTCTCTGAGGTTTGGGTTTCTTCCACAAAGATTCTCTTCTCAACTTGATCTAGCAATGCTCCGAAGGTCATCGCCTGACTTTCTGCCACCGTATCTTTCAACAACCCGGGGAGCAAGCCCATCCTGAATGCTGCAAGAGCCACCGAATCCTTACAGTACTCCATATCCGTTTTGGTTTTGACAAAGCGTTTGGTATAGTTTTTGAGGCTCTCCTCCACTTTTTGTCGACAATAGATTATGGTATCTCCGTTGGCCCGAAACTTCTTGCTCCTGACGAAGTGTTGTCTAAAGATATTCCAAAACATGTCGAAGTTCTTAATGGAGCCCTAAGGTAGCCTGTTGTACCATTTAGATGCCACTCCCTTAAAAGTTTGAGAGAACGCTCTACACAGAAGCTTATCATCGTCGTCGAAGTTTATCATAAAGTTCTTGAACTGCTCGATGTGATTATCCGGATCCTGAGTCCCATCGAACTTCTCAAGCTTCGAAATGTCAAAGTGCTTTGGAAGGTTCCCCACTAAAATCTCTGTGGACAGAGGAGAAGGCTCTCTAATTATGTCCCGTACGGTAAATGTTGGACCTCAAATTATCATTGTTTGAAAAGTACAGACCCTCCTCGGAGGGCAAAGTGTATTGATGCTGCCATTCGCCCTTTCGAGGACCCATATCATCCTTCCCAAGGCACTTCGCCTGCTCATGAGAGCGATCATCAACTCGGTCGTGGCGACTCTTCTCCCGCGAGGATTTCCTCTCCGAACTCCTTCCCCTTCGGGCACCAGTTCGCCTCTGATCACGCTTTTTCCTCCTGTGGTATCTTCGAGGAGATGATTCAGAAGTACTATACCGCGAGTAGTCTCTTGAAGTAGCCGAGTCTGAACGGTACTTTTCTCTCCTCCTCGGAGACCGTCGCTCACGCCTTCGATATTTATCATCTCTCTTCTTGGGACGAATTTCAACATCCCGCTCTTCCCTTTGTTCGACGGGTTCTCTTCTTATCTCTGACCGAACATTTTTCTGGGCGGCTTCCTTCTCCGCCTTCAACCTTTCGATTTCCAATAGCAGTTCATTTCTCTGAGCCAAGAGGGCGGAGTCATCGAAAGCGTTCTCGACTCGCCGACCTCTTTCTCCTTCGGATTCCAAGTCGTCCTGAAAGTCATCCGCCTCCATGTTTTCCTCGCAGTGATCAATTAAATCGTCCCCTGGGCCTTCCATGGTTCTCCTCGGAACATGAATTATTTCTAGGAAGTGATTATCGTCGGAGCGATTTTCGGTTCCCACAGACGGCGCCACTGAAGAGTTAAAAGATGGTCCGAGGGTGATTTTGTTATGCGAAGATTTGTTGATAGAGTATTAGGAGATAGAGGAATATTTGAGTGTCAGATCTAGAGAGAGAAAGTGCTAAACAGTATAGAGAGAGAAAGTCTCGTACTATTCATCTCGGGATTCGTGAAACGTGTGTGGTCCTTTTATAGTACAATTGCGGACCCCACACGCCTTAATTTGGTTTAATTACATCTTTTGGTCCCTGCTTTTTGGTTTCTTCCTGTTTTGGCTATATCTTCACAATTCATACATTTTAGCCCTTATACCTATATTTCTACGCGTTTTGGCCCTTATACATTTATTTCTATGCATTTTGGCCCTTATACATTTATTCTTCCTCATCAGTATGGAAATCATATAAATCACTATGTACTACTTCAAATATTTTAGAAACTCAGTTAACATTATTAAAAAATATATAGTTATATAGAATATATGGTTATATTAGTTAACATACAAGTCTTACATTTCTCATTATTTACATCAACAAGAGGTATACGATTCATTTTTTACATGTTTTTGTATTCTTTTATAATATATATATATAAACATACCATTACATAAATATATATGGTTATATATATTTCATTAACATTAAACATAAACATACCATTACATAAATATATAAAGCCTACAAATATACGAGGTTTTGACAATATATATTTTTTAATTTCATGTATTTTTCGGAAATCATAATTCTTCAATACAATACCAGACAAGATATTCCTCTGAATCCGAGAAAATATATTATATTTTTTAATTATATATATTTTCTAGAATTCAAAACTAGCATAACATTTCTTAGTCCTTTTTTATTGAGTTAGTTACCACATTTCTCATCTTTAATGAAGATCCATCTTTCATTGGTTGAAAATTATTGAACCAACAAAGATCTTTAAACGCGTGACTTGTTTCTTCTGAATCAACCCATCATGGAAAATTATCTTATGCACATAAAATGCTTCAGGTATTAGTAAACATAATTCTAAATTAAAATCGTACATTGCTGTTTATCAAAATCCTTAGGCTTCTTATCGGTATAGTTATTGTTGTTTCCCTTAAACTTTCTTTTGTTACGATTTTATGCGTTTTTATATTCTTTGAATAATCCAATGTTTTGTTTCTTTAGGATTATTGTTTTTTTCTTAAACGGTGAAAGACTCTTTAATCTTAAAATGAACCCATGTTCAAGCCATATTTTGCTAGTTATGTTTTAAACGGTGTTTAGAATCTATCTATGATAGTAGTAGTTCGTGTATAATAGACACTGAAACACATTCATCCATTTAAAATAGGTTTTTCCATCGTATAATTGGACCCATTCATTTGGGTTAGTTTAATTTTTTAAAAAAGCAGCCTTAAAATGATAAAATAGATCGAACAAAATAATGATAAAATAGATCGAACAAAATGGTTCGAAATGAATCAACCTAAAAAAATAGTACTTTCACACTATGAGTCTTGTCGTTAAACTGAAGTTTAGAGAAAGAGAAAGATTACTGTATTTTATATTTAGTTAAATTTAGAGCTTGTGTACCCTCTTATTTCAATTTCATGCTTTAGCCCTCTCAACTTTTTCATACTCAATAATCTCTCTTAAAACACTTACCACATGCTAAGTTTAATGTAAGCTCAGTGTTTTTCAATATATATATATATATATATATTATTTTTTAAATTTTGTGCAAATATTTAATTTCAAAGATAAATATTAATATTTGTTAATTATTAACCGAATTTGACTTTTATTGAAGTGAATGTTCCAATATTTTGTTAAAAAAATAAAAAAGAATTAAGTTAATTTAATTAGTATGCAAAGTCTAAATAATAAATATGTTTTGAGAATGTGAGTAGATTTTTTAAAATATTATACAAAATAGTAATTTGTATATTAATTTGAATAACTTTTGCTATACGAAAATCAATTGTGAGTCCTGATGTGAGAATTAAACTTCAGATTGGGCAGAAATATGTTACTAAAAATCCTTATCAACCGACTATTATTTTTATTTGAAGAAAATAATGGTAAAAATATTAAGTATAATGGGTTTGAGAAATGTTTGCGGGTAAAGTATAAGACTAATATCGAAGAGAATGAAAATCATTTAAAAAAGATAACATTAGATGGTGCTAATGCTGAACATGGAGCTTCGAATGGTGCTCAAGTTTCTCGGAAAAGAAAGATTCAGGTCTTAATTGAAATATCAACAGTTCATTTAGACAATGGGGAATACTATTTTGGATATTTCTGATTTTATGCAATTGAAATTTTTGAAAAACTACAAAAATATTTCAATAAGAAATTGTTTAGAAAACTTCAGAGATTATCCGGAATCCAAACGCTGTTTTCTACCAGTAATGTAACTAAACCAAAAGCAGCGAAGATGTCTCGCAAACTTGAAAAATGTAATGTAACTAAACCAAAAGCAGCGAAGATGTCTCGCAAACTTGAGAAATGTAATGTAACTAAACCAAAAGCAGCGAAGATGTCTCGCAAACTTGAGAAATGTAATGCAGAACTTCAGAACAAAGAGGTTGATGCTGAACTTCAACTTCCTAAGAGCACTAGCTTAAAGACTATTGCTGGTGTTGAATTACCTGCTGAGGATATTGGAAATGCATTGCAGTTCTTAGAATTTTGTGCAGCTTTTGGAAAGGTACTTGACATGAATAAAGGACAAGTTGAATCTATAATTAGAGAATTGGTACGGGGCCGAAATGGCCGACAACAACAATATTCCCCTATCATCCAAATCCTTATCCAACTATTGACTCTGATACAAGAAGAATGATAATGGAGAAACGTCCGCATCATTCAGTCAAAGTAGGGGAAATGGTTCTTGGTAAATGCATTGATGAATCACAATATAAATTGGAAGACTTTCCCTCAGATTTGTGTCACCAGGGTGTTGATGGATTTTACAAGTTAGACAATTCAAAAAGGCTTAAACTTCTAAACTTCATGTGCGATGAATCTCTTTCAAAAGCGGCTATGCGGGACTGGATTGCCGATCAAAGTTCAAAATTTGCTGCAATAAAAATGGAAGCTAGAAAGGAAGCTGTTGCAGCAAAAAAATAAGCAGAAAATCTGAAACAAAAGCTGCAGGATGAGGTAGCCAAAGCTGTTTTGGATAAGAACGGGGCTCCTTTATCAATTGCTGAGCATGACACCCTTGTTTCACAAATAAAAGCTGAAGCAGCTGAAGCTCATGCTGAGAAGGTCGAGGCAGTTGAAAAATGTACCAAAATGAGCCAAAGATCAGATGCTGGTAGAACGAAGCCTGTGGCTTTAGATTTGAATGGGCATGCCTTCTGGCAATTAAATGGCTATGATGGGAAATAAAATATCTTGTACCAAGACAGGACAACCACGGATGTAGGTTGGACTTGGGATCCGTGGTCTCTATTTTGTTAGTGAAAAAAGAAAAACTTTGTTGTTGAGGAAAAACACTTAATTCATTCAATAGAAATTGTTTGTTTAAATACATATAAAAGTCACTAACACACGCAAGTAAACAACACGTGCTTAAGAGGGTTTAAACTGTGACTTTGATGAAGACATGCAAAAGACACACAAACTGTTAACATAAAACAACCGCTTCTAAATAATTCTAACACTCCTCTTTGTTTAGAAGCTGCAAACTCCAAGTCTTTTTCTCAAATCTTCAAACTTGCTAAGTGGCACGGTTTAGTGAAAATATCTGCAATTTGATCTTCAGATTTGCAGTAACGCAGATTCACATCACCACTCTTTTGAACTTCTCAAACAAGAATAGCTTGATATTGAAGTTCTTAGTCTTTCCATGAAAGACCGGATTGTTGGAGCTACTGTTTCCTGCTTTCTTCAACACTAAGATAATATACATTATCCGAAGGAAAAACAGTAACCGGATGTACTAAGTCAGAGACGAAAAGAAAAAACTAAGTCAGAAAAAAATCAAGCCTAATCTCCCAAGGCTGCAGAAGAGAGCTCAAACCAAAGTTGTTCCATATATAATTTAGCACCCAGGCATGTGGAAGCTTGGTTTCACCTCCCCGAGGTCTCTTACATTCTGTCTGCTATTTTTGAAGCAACTCAGTCTTTAGCCTACATGGAAAATTTCACCATGAACTTATCTGACATACACAGAAGATCCTCAGCCAATGTCATCCGATCATTACTGACCAGGACCCCAATGCTTTAATAATATGAACTTTTCATTATGATTTTGTGCTGTGTGGCTCGGGCCAGTGACTTTGTCGGGCTTTTTTTTTATGATTTGTTGTTAGGTGTTGTTTATTGATTTGCTAAAAGTGTAATTTTATTTTTTATTTTTTTTGCTACATTTTTAAAAGAAATGAGGTAGAATATAAAATACACGATACATTTACGAAAATGTATCTCAAGCTCCAAAATTTATAGTTTTGGATTCTAATTCACCTGATCTTGATTTATGCACATATAATTGCATGTTTCGTAATTTGTGCATTGACTTATAAATCAAAGATGTTTCGAGCCGGGTACATTTACCTACCCTATAGATTCAGATGTGTTGCAAAGGTGTTTACGATTACATCTCTTTTGATTGAGTTATATCAACAAAGGAGATGGATAGGAAAACATGTTACATAGGACAACTTGGTCCTAACTGAACTTAATTGGGAATTAGATATCAATGCTTCAATGTAAATTCCACAGAATAAAGCACAAGACGCTACCTCAATGTTTGTCAAAAACTGATTTCAGCAACATCAATGATAATATATTTCAATCCAATGAAGTTTTCTAATTGATAGCAATTCGTTTGCAGAAAAGTTATTCTTATACACGAAATCCAAAATAGAAATAGTACATAGTATGAGATTATACATTAAACTCTTGTTGTTATTGTATCCTTAACAAATTTTTGTTTGATTTTTCCAAGTGCGGCAACAACTTCTTTCATGTCGCCTCTTTCTCCGGGTGCTTTGGAAGCACAATTGCAAGCTAATTCCAAGATGGAAGATAAGCAATTTATTTTGGCCGTAAAATGTCTTTCTCCTCTTTTTATCAAATTCCCATCTATCATCTCAACCATTCCATTGTGTAATGACTCTTTCACCCAATCTTTCAAGCTGAATTCTCCCCCGAACATTTCATCGGTAGGCTTTGTTCTTGTAAATGTCTCCATAACTAAAATCCCATAGCTATACACATCGCTTTCTAGTAGGTAGAATACCCGTGAGTTTATTTCTTGATATATCAAACTTGATAAGAACCCTAAGATTTCCAACGTCTGATGACAGATTGCCAACTAACGAATTTGATGACAAGTCTACACTCAAGATATCGTAAAGACTCCAAAAGGTAGAAGGTATAGCGGAACTTAGGTTGTTAGAACTCAACTTAAGATGCCTCAAAGAAGTCAAATTCGTAAAACACGTGGGTATATGTCCTTCAAGATTGTTAGCAGCTAGCTTCAAAGTATTAAGTTGTTTAAGGTGACATAAATCATAAGGGATAGACCCTTGTAAATGATTATATGGAACATACAATCCTTGTAGATTTTTTAGTCCCTTGAATGTCGTTGGAATAGATCCTTCTAGTTCATTTCCATCTAGTTGTAATACTATGAGACCAGAAAGGTTACCTATTTCTTTGGGTATTTGACCTCTTATACCGCAATTACTGATACCAAAAACTTGAAGAGATGTGGAAAAATTACCGATAGAAGCGGGGAACCTTTCCTCCAATCAATGGATTATCACCACAAGCTAAAAGTCGTAACTTTTTGCAATTAGTTAAATAGCTGAGAAAACTTATTCCTGAAAATTTCGAGGTTAAATTGTTCTTAAAAAAAGTGAGCCATTCGAGATCTAACAAATTTCCTAATGTATGAGGAACGGGTCCTGAAAACATGTTATTTTGTAATGATAAGTGAATGAGTTTGGAAGCATTGGAGATAGAGTATGGGATTACTCCATTAAAATTGTTTCCCCAGAGAGAAAGTATCTCCAAATTGGGAATCCCAAAACCAAAAGTAGACAGAAGAGTACCTGTCATACAATTACAATTACGGTATGAATTAAAGGTGAAAAAAAAAGATATAAATTGATAAACTCGCGCTGATGCATGAATTATTAAAAAAATTACCCGATAAACTGTTGTTATACAAAGCGAGGCTTATCAAAGAAGACATGTTGAAGATAGAATGTGGAATAGTCCCGGTGAGTCCCATCTTTTGGGCAGAAAGTATCTTCAAACCTAAAATATTGCTCAACTCCTGGTATTTCGCCTTCCAATCAGAAATAAAATTCTTTCAGCCTTGCTAATTCATTTATTATATTATATTGTCATCATTTATAAAATATCTCACATTAAATTAAATATCATGGGTGTCAAATATTTTTAGTGAATTTGTTACTATAAAGTTAAATTAAGAACTAGAGCTTATAAAATTTGGATATTGCGTCTAATAGATAAATGATAGTAGCTGCATTAATACCTTCCAAGTTGTTTGTTCCAATGTATAATTCCTTGAGACTTGTTAAGTTTCCAAGTGTGTAAGGTATTCTCCCACTGAACTTGTTCACTGACAATGATAGTGATTGGAGGCTGCTGCAGTTTCCTATACTCAAAGGTATTCTAGATTCGGAAGAAAATCACACATATTATTTGGTATACTTCCTGAAATACTGTTTTCTTTAATCTCAAACCTCTTTAGGTTGGCCAATTTACCAATTTCAAAGGGGATATTGCCTGCTAACAAATTAGATCCCAAACTCAACTCCTCCAAGTTTGATGAGTTGAATAGAGCTAGAGGGATGGTGCCGGTGAAGTTATTCATTCGGAGATTCAAGATCTTAAGATTTGGTAAGGTCCCTAGCCATGTAGGTATATTGCCAGATAAGTAGTTTTTAGGCACTATAATAGATCGTAGACGACGTAACTGAGAGAGCTCTGTTGGAAGCTCCCCGTGAAAACTATTGCTGGTGAGGTCCAGAGATGATAGAAATGATAGGTTCCCGATCTCTGGAGGGACAGCTCCTGCAATTCCCATATTCGACATGTTTAAACCCACCACCCTCCCGTGACGACCTCCGCACGAAACACCGATCCATCCGCAAACAGGAGCAGAGGTCGGCCAAATGGAATCCATAAGCACGGCATTAGGGTTTAATTTCATGAAACGGGTTTTAATTTGAACAATGGTCGCTTCATCGGTTGTTAAGTTGGTCACACCGTTAACAACCAAATTAGCCCGGAAACAAAGAAGAACCAAAAAAACATGAATGAAATGCATTGTAATTTTAGCTGGAATGTAAGTTTAGAATGTTATAGATTGTCTGCGAGAACCTACATTATATAGTTATAGTTGTATTTCATATTGGACCACTCACATTAACTCGAGTTATGAGGCTCAACTATAAAGTGGAAAAGTATGCAACCACAGCTAAGGTAGAGAAGCAAGTCAAGGTCTTCTCTAAGTGGAATCTAGATAAGTATGCAACTTAAGCTGAGGTATAGAAGCAATTTAAGGGGTTCCCTTCCTTATCAATACCTTCCAGGATAAGACCTACATTGTCTAATCTTTTGTATATAGAGTGCCAAGAGTTGGAAAAGAATATTAATTTTTTTATAATATTTAAAATAACTATTTAAATTATATGATGCGACAAAAATAATATTTTAAAACTATAAACTCCAATTTTATTTGTTTTATATTAAAAAATAAATTACTAACAAAAACCAAAATAGCTATCGTCTGTTGCGTTTTTTAAATTCTTTTGTCTGGTGTAAATTCTATAAATATTGGAAAAATAAAACAAACAATTTTACAGAGTGATTTCACATTTTTTTTTAACAAATCCCTTCAATAAAATTATACACAGACTATTTGTGTGTTCTTATCTGAACAGATTTGGACATTGAAACGAAGACTTAATATCACTTTTAGCAATTTCCTACTAAAATTCTTTTATCAACCGATTATTATTTTTATTCGAAGAAAAAATGGTAAAAATATTGCGTATTTCAGAAATAATTGCTTTGAGAAATATTTGCGGGTAAAGTATAAGGTTGCTAAAAGTGTAATTTTATTTTTTATTTTTATTGTTACTTTTCTAGAAGAAATGATGTAAAATATAAAATACACGATACATTTATTAAAATGTATATACCTACCGTATAATGATTCGAATAAATTGCAAAGGTGTTTACGATTACATCTCTTTTGATTGAGTTATATCAACCAAGGAGATGAAGAGAGGCTCACGAAACATGTTAGAAAGAACAATTTGGTCCTAAATGAACTTAAATGAGAAGTAGGTATCAATGCTTCAATGTAAATTCCACATAACAAAGCACAAGAGCTACCTTAATGTTTCTTGTACAAACTGATTTCAGCAACATTAAGGGTACATATTTCATAATATATTTAAATGCGATGAAGTTTTCTAATTGATAGTCATTTGTTTGTAGAAAGGTTATCGAGATGCTCTCTCAGACTATGAAAATGTTTTTATAATTATTATTTTCATCAACTGGACAAGAGGATGTTGTCCTCAAGCTATGAAAAAGTTTTCAAAACCAATTGTTTTTTTTCAACTGGATGGTTTAAATAAGACTTCGAATAAGGAACACTCGAGAAGAATTTATCTTATTCCGATAAGGTGCACAATTATAATTTCCAATATAACAATTGAATAAAATAAAATAAAATAATTTTGGTTGTTGATGGTGATGGTTTTGTGAATTAGATGACGAATTCTTGTCAACGAGGGGAGGATGCTGTAGCTCAGAAAGTCCAAACACAAACGTTTTTATGTTATTTTATTTTATTGAAATATTTTATATTATTCAAATCAAATGTAATTATATTAAGATTTGATTTTATTTTATTTTATTTTATAATATTTATTTTATTTCCTTGTATTCTAATTTAGGGTTTTGAGAAGCTCTTATATAAAGCCCATGCCTTAAGTTATTTTAAGTTTTTGGAATAATATATTTTTTATCTCTGAAATTTTCAGTTTTTGATACCCTTAGATTATGGTTTCATAATGTTCCCCTTGAATTAGGGTTTCATTTATCGTTGATTCTTTTTCTATTCCCGCCGCGTCATCAGTTTGGTAAAGAGCCTCAGTCCCTGCTACAGAGTAAGCATGTTTCTGAATCCTGATTTTATTTGATGCAAGGTTTAAAGAAGAGAAAAACATATATGGTCATGGAGATCTCAGAGATCGTTTGGTATACGGGGACACACCAGACGTTTTGATAGACGAACGCATTGACCAATTAAAGAAGAAGTTTAAATTGGCTACCAATCTTCGGATCAAGGTAAAACTTACTTATCGAGATGTTGTCTGAGACTATGAAAAGGTTTTCAAAACCGTTTTTTTCATCAACTCGACATGGAGATGTTGTCTTCAGACTATGAAAAAGTTTTCGAAACAAATTTTTTTTCATAAACTCGATGGCTTAAATGTGATTTCGAATAAGGAACACTCGAGAATAATTTATCTTACTCCGATAATGTCCACTATTATAATTTCCAATGTAACAATTGAAAAAAATAAAAATAAAATAATTTTGGTTGTTAATGGTGATGGTGCTGTGAATTCGAGGATGATGTAGCCCGAGAAAGTCCAAACACAAAACTTTTTTTTAATATTTTATTTTATTGAAATATTTTATATTATTCAAATCATATCTAATTGTATTAAGATTTGATTTTATTTTATTTTATTTCCTTGTATTCTAATTTAGGGTTTTTAGAAGCTCTTATATAAAGCCTCATATGCCTTAAGTTATTTTAAGTTTTTGGAATAATATATTTTTTTATGTGTGAAAAATTCTGTTTTTGTTATCCTTAGATAATGGTTTCATAATGTTACCCTTGAATTAGTGTTTCATCTATCGTTGCTTCTTCTTCAATTTCCGCTGCGTCATCAATTTGGTATCAGAGCCTCCGTTCGTGCTACGGAGTAAGCATGTTTCTGAATCCTGATTTCATCTGATTCAAGGTCTAAAGATGAGAACAATATCTATGGTCATGAAGATCTCGGAGATCGTTTGGTATACGGGGACACACCAGATGTTGCGATAGACGATCGTATTTACCAGTTACATAAGGAGTTTAAATTGGCTACAAATCGTCGGATCAAGTTAAAACTTGCTTATCGGGATGCTATCTAAGACTATGAAAAGGTTTTGCAAAACCATTTTTTTCATCAACTGGGCATGGGGATGTTGTCTTCAGGGTATGAAAAAGTTTTTGAAACCAATTTTTTTTTCATCAACTGGATGACTTAAATGTGACTTCGAGAAAGGAACATTCGAGAATAATTTATCTTATTCGGATAAGGTGCACAATTATAATTTCTAATGTAACAATTGAAAAAAACAAAATAAATATATTTTGGTTGTTGATGGTGATGGTGCTATGAATTCGACGAGGATGATGTAGCCTAGAAAGTCCAAACACAATTTTTTTTTTATTCAAATATCTTATATTATTCAATCAAATCTAATTATATTAAGATTTGATTTTATTTTATTTTAGAATATTTATTTTATTTTCTTGTATTTTAATTTAGGGTTTTGAGAAGCTCTTATATAAAACCTCATATGCCTTAAGTTATTTTAAGTTTTTGGAATATATATTCTTTATCTCTGAAAATTTATGTCTTTATTACTTTTGGATTATAGTCTCATAATGCTACCTTTGAATTAGAATTTCATCTATCGTTGTTTCTTTTTCTATTTTGATCGCGTCATTAGGTCGGCCGATTAGAATCCATATAAAATCATTAGGGTTAAAATTCATAATACGATTTTTAATTTGAAAACGGGTAGCTTTATCGGTTGCTAAGTTTGTCACACCGTTAACGACCAAATTAGCCCGGAAACAAAAAAGCACAAAAAAAAACTTTGAATGAAATGCATTTTAACTTTAACTGGAACGTAAGTTTAGATAGTTATCGATTGTGTCCGCAAGAACATACATTATATAGTTATAGTTGAATTTCATACGGGACCACACACATTAACTCACAGTTATGAGGCTCAAATACAAAGTGGAAAAGTATGCAACCACAGTTAAGGTAGAGAAGCAAGTCAAGGTCTTCCCTTTCTACTCATCACAGGCAACAGTCCAAATAAATACTCTGTCGATAAATATACAACAAAACTTGTTGGCAGATACAATGTAGATAAGTATGCAACTAATGCTGAGGTATAGAAGCCAGTCACGGGGTTCCCTTCCTTATCAATGTCTTTCCAGTATACGACCTACATTGTTTAATCTTTTGAATTTAGAGTGCCAAGAGTTGGAAAAGAAAATTAAACTTTTTATAATATTTTAATTCAAAATAACTATTTAAATTTTTTGGGGCCGCAAAACTAATATTTTAAAACAAAAGATTGCAATTTTATTTGTTTTATATTAAATAAAATAAATTACTAACAAAAACCAAAATAACTACGTGAAATAGTCTGTTTTTTTTTTATCTTTTGTCCGGCGTAAATTCTATAAATATTTGAAAAGAAAACCAATTTTACGGAGTAATTTCGTATTTTTTTAACAAATCCCTTCAATAAAATTATAGACAGACTATCTGCGTGTTCTTATCTCAACAGATTTTTCCTACTAAAAATCTTTATCAAACCGATTATTATTTTTATTCGAAGAAAAAATGGCAAAATATGATGTATTTTAGAAATAATTGGTTTGAGGAAACGTTTGTGGTCAAAGTATAAGGTTGCGAAAAATGTAAATTTTTTGTTTAAAATTTTGTTGTTACATTTTTAAAAGAAATGATGTAGAATATAAAATACACGATACATTTATAAAAATAGCTAGATTAAATCTTAACCCATTTTTGTTGTATCTCAACCTCCAAAATTTATAGTTTTGGATTCCAATTTGCCTGATCTTGATTTATGCACATATAAAAGCATGTTTCGTATCTTGTGCATTGATTGATAAATCAAAGATGTTTCGAGACGGATGCATTTACCTACCCTATAGATTCAAATGTTCATTGCAAGAACAAAGATTAGAGGGTTTTCCATGGAGACTTTATGCGAGAGATGATAAGTCTACTACTTTTATCGTTGTTTAAAAGTATGTCCAACATCACACTTGTGAAACTAATTTTTGCAAAGATAGTAAGAAGCATTTATCATCGGATTTGACTCCATTGAGATACTTGATTGTGTTATGACCTATGTTGATGTTATAGCCAAAAGCAGAAAGTCATTTATAAAAAAACAACTTTGTTTTAGATATGTCATATTGTCTTTCATAGAATGCTTTAAAGAGAGCTAAGACGGTTGTTTATTGAGATAGTTCTACTTCGTATAAACTACTTACTTTAAAACATGGTAGATTGTTGATAGTACAAGTGATTAGTTATTGGAGTATACTTTGCAAACTAATGTTTTCAAGCATAATTTCATAGCATTTGGCTCTTGTCTTCAAGCTTTCCGCTATTGTCATCCAGTTTTATTTATGAATGTAATTTTTAACGGGAAAACATAAAGGGGTATTGCTATCTTCCATTGTTAATGATGGTAACAATAGTGAGTTTTGTGCACTAGTGTTTTTAATTGCAAGACATTTTTTTTCTTATGTTAGATGTACAATGCGGGACAAAAACATATGATAGATGCAAGACTATACATGACCAATATGATAGATGCGAGACTACGCATAACCAATATGATAGATGCGAGACTAGTAACCAATATGATGGATGCGAGTAACCAATGTGATGATTGCGAGTTTGGGCATAAGAAATATGAGGGATACAAGACTAATAAAAATGTGAAACAAAACATATAATAAATGCGAGACCATATATAACCAATACGATAGACGTGGGACTTGATATAATCAATACGATAGATGTTAGGTTATTATATAAGCAATATAAAAGATGTGAAACTAAAAAAATGTGAGACACCCCATATGATATAATCAATACGATAGATGTTAGGTTATTATATAAGCAATATAAAAGATGTGAAACTAAAAAAATGTGAGACACCCCATATGATATAATCAATACGATAGATGTTAGGTTATTATATAAGCAATAACATGCTAGATGCATTAAGAAGGATAGATGTGAGACCAATTCATAATAACCTCATATGAGATAATAGATGCAAAACCAAGATATATTTCTCTGTAGCATACATATTGTTAACCAAGTACATGGATAGTGATAGATGCGAGTCCGATTCATAATAACCTCACATGAGATGATAGATAACGAGACCAGTATATAATTCATTGTATAAGACTAATTCATAACCAAGTACATGGGTGGTGATATATGCGAGACCAACATATACTATACTGATACGAAACCACTTAATAACTAATTAGATAAATAATTCATATGTGGGACTAATAGATTCAAGAATTCCAAATAGAACAATTCCAAAATATAAATTAAAGAAAATTTAACATAGAAAATATAGAACAATTGGAAAATAGAAAATGAAATAAAATTCAAAATTCAGTTTGACATTGTGCCATGTGGCTCCTTATAGAGGAGGTCACTTCTTCATGACTTTCATCATTTCTTATTCTAAATAGCTTCTTATTGCGGGACTTCTTAATATATCACTGGGATGGAAGCGATGCACGAGCATTAGAAGAATATCGAGTTTTGAGCTTTCATGTAAGCAGGGTTACGTGGAGGGGAGAAGTTTTGAGAGTGAGTTGAGTTTTTAACCATTAAGGTTTCTATGAATTTATATAGAGATAGATTAAAATATAGTTATTGAAGTTAGATGGTAAAAAAAATCCTTAGATAGTTAGTATAGGGTATGTTTATGATTTTTTTATGATATCTTCATCTCGAAGATTGCAAATATCCTTTTGAAAGCTAACATTTATCACACTCAACCGTATGCATGTTGAAAGCTTCTTAAGAGTTGATAGATGCGAGACCAATACATATTTAACTGTAGAAGACCAATTCATAAATGAACAATTCATAATAATCAAATATGATGTGATAGATGTGAGACCAGTATATCATTAACTGTAGTAGACTAATTCACAACCATGTACATCATTAAGCAACATTAAAACATACATACAACTCTGATTGTGTTTACATCATTAAGGACCATTACAACATACATACAACTATGATTTTGTTTAAATCATTAACCAATGGTATATAAGGATTATATCATTAACCAACGCTAGATAAGGATTTTCACCAGAATCTAATTGTGTTTTTATCGTTACGAAACAACTAAAAAAACTTTGATCTTCTTAATGTTACAATGTCATCAAGTGTTTCTCTCCAATTTTGGCCATTTTAATAAAATATTTAGCGTACTCGCAAATATTACGCCATAATTGAGTTTTCAACTTTTTGTTGAGGGGTTTATTCTTTTGGAGGTATGTAATATGTAAGTTATAAGTTTAATCAATACATTTGTTCACAGAGATATGCAAGAAATTTACATAACGTGCGGGATAAAACATGTCATTATATATTCAGGACAAAACATAACATGCCGGACAAAACATAACATACAAGATAAAATAAGACAAGATAGATGTACGGCAATACATGACATGCGAGACCATGTATAACCAACTTTGTACGAGACTAATTCATAACTAACTCGATGTGAAATGATATACGCGAGAAAAAAATATGTGAGACCATGTGTAAACAAATTCACGTGCGACAAATTCATGCAAGAAAAGTTCATGCGAGGCAAATTTATGCGAGACAAATTCATTACAAAACTAATTATAAAATTGTGACTAGGTAAGACTTACAAATTTTCATTTATTCTTTTGTGTTTTATCTACTGTTTTGGCACCTTTTGGTGCCAACATTTTTAAATTTATTATTTGTGACTTTTTTATGCCAATTATCGATAATGTCTAATGGTTTTTTCCATCTCATGGTGTTTTTGTGAGAAGTAGAACGAAGATGATACATGTTTTGTGGTCCCGTAATTCATCGTTAATAAAAGTTGTAATATCTAGATTTTCATGTATCATGTGCTAATTAAAATAATACATATGGAAACACATGTTTTTTATTAGTTCATACAAGTTGTAAAATTGTAGGATTTTTACCATTAGACGTTGAAAAGTAGATTTTCTTGTAAAATCGTTAATAAAAGTTGTAATATCTAAGTTATGTTAACTTTCCTTCAAAACCAACGGTAGGTACTTTATTTTTTTTAAACGCTTCCAATATATATAATATTCAATAACCTATATAATGTCAAAAAAGGAACAAGGAGTAAGTTAGTGCAGCTGGTCTTCACTTACTATCTCCATCATATTAGTAGTAGAAATATGACATGCTAATTTTGGAATCGTTCACATTATCAGATCTATTTGCTTTTTTATTTTTGAATCTGTTCTGATTTATGTTATTCTGTGACTTTAATTATTGAGGTTACTAGGTTGTCAAATGGTCATCATTTTGTTTCGATTGTAAAGTTAATTTTTTCAAGGATTATATATTCAGAACGATCCAAAAATAACTCAAATGAAGGCTATTTTTCCAATTGTTTCTGGAAAAAGTGTAACCGATATGTTAATAAATGCACTAGATGAGAGGTGATAGAGGCAAAACATGAAACTATATGAGAGATGCGAGACGAGACATGATGAGAGATGAGAGACAAGATGAAGCATGTGAGATGTTAAATATTTTATTGTAATTGGATTTACTCTTCGACCAATGTAGCCATAATATATTATCGAGCAAGTTGAAGATTACGGAGTGCATACTTTTTAGAATATATTGTGATTAGTGTTATATTAAAATGTGGATGTTATTGTAAAAAATTATTTAAATTTTGAATTTTCAAAATAGCCGTTTATTTTACATTTTAAATGATATCCACTTTTGGATAGTTAAACTGTTTTGACAGTTTGAATTTTTTTGGTTGAAATATGTGTTTTATTTTGGTTCAGAAACTAGACAGACAAAAGATCATTCTCTAAATGTTTAAAATAAACTTTCTAGACTTTATCCGATTTAGATTTTTGGAGAACCGCTGAATATATATCATTATGAAATTATCTAAACAAGACTTCACACTTAATCGAGAATCATACACTATTCCTAACAAAAGATTGAAATATTCCGTGTATGAAGATTGAGATGAAAAGATTTGTTACCATGTCTTAGAAGAATCCATAATTAGATATTAAAGCATCAACTGAACTATGGTATCATTATCGTACAAATGTGTATATAGTAAATTTGATGACGTCGGTAAAGGAATTATGATTTTTCTATATGTGGATGGCATATTGATTTTGCTACTGACCAAAATCAAGTTAATGAAACATAGAAATTCTTGTCATCTAGTTTTGAGATGAGGTATTTAGGGGAATGTGAGATGATTCTTGGTATAAGAATCAAGCAAAAGAACACTAATATATCGATTTCGCAATCTCACTATATTGAGAAGATATTAAATAAATTTAATTTTAAATATATTTCTATGATAAGCTCACCTATAGATCATAGTCTTAAGCTTCTTCCTAATAACGGTGTTGTTGTTTCTCAACTTGAATACTCAAGAGCCATCGGGTGTCTTATGTATGCCATGACTAACACTAGGCCAGATATTTTCTTTGTTGTTAGAAAGCTTAGTAGGTATACTAGAAACCCTAGTTCACATCATCAACAAGCTTTAAATTAGAGTATTCAAGTAATTAAAATGAACCATGGATTATGGTTTCTCTAACACTGGATTTATTCTCCGTACTTGAAGAATATTCGGATGTTGAGTTATACTTCCAATATGGAAGACCTCTCTTCCACAAGTGGATGGGTATTTCTACTTAGGGGAGGTTCTATCTCTTGGGCATCTAAGAAACAAACTTCTATTACTCATTCAATAATAGAATAAGAGTTTGTGGCATTAATAGCAGCTAGTAAGAAGCTGAATGGCTAAGAAATTTAATGTATGAAATCTCATTGTGGCCAAATTCGATATCACCTCTATCTATCAGATGTGATAGTGAAGCTGCCTTGGCCAATGTCTATTGACAAGTTCACAAAGGCATGTCGATACACTTAGGTGTTAGACACAGTATGATTTATGAGTGCATGACGCATGATGTTTTTCCAGTAGAGTTTTGAAAACTCAATGTAATTTAGCCGATCATTTAACCAAGGGGTTAAGTAGAGTACTTGTGCACAAATTGGCTATTATTTTGAGATTGAAGTCCATTTGAAATTTCTGATGTTGAGATACCCAATTTCCATCTAATCTGAATTAGGTGTTGGATTCAACGTGGAAAGCTTAACATCTAGAGATTGAAACACATTAGTAGTATTATCCCGAAGTATGTGTTCAAGCATGCAAGTTGTGGAGGATGAAGTTTATCTCCTTAATAGTTGTTTTGAATAAATTGCATATGCATGTGCAAGAGTTAAATATCTACCTAAATGCATGAAGTTTAGCCGCTTGAAGAAGCTAGGACTTGACTTTGATATGCTTAAGAAGGATAAAGACACGAGGCTAGTAAATTTTGGAGGAAGAAGAACGTTTGAAAAAGTAAATTTATGCGTATATTATCTTCAAGTATATGGATAGTAAAGGTTTAATCCTTAGTGATACCTTAATATCAGACTATTTGAAATGTGTAATATACTAATATGAAATTCAATCGTCACGATATTACATTTATACATAAATTTGTTACTTGTAGTGATTTTGTTTTAGTTAATCATGAATTGCACTAAAATAGGGGAAGATTGTTAGATATTTTAGTATAATTGGATTGACTAGTCGACCAATGTAGTCGTAATATATTATCAAGGAAGTTGGAGAGTGTGTATTACACGCTTTTTAGAATATATTATGATTAGTGTTATATTAAAGTGTGGATGCTATTATTAAATTTCATTTAAATTTTGAATTTATAAAATAGTCGTTTACTATACATTTTTAATTAATATCCACTTTTGGATAGTTAAAGAGTTTTGACAGTTTGAAATTTTTGGGTCGAATATGTGTTTTATTTTTGGTTTAGAAACAAGATCGATAAAATATCATTCTCTAAAAGTTCAAAAGAAACATTTTGATTTTATCTGATTGAGATTTTTGGAGAATCAACGAAAGACCTCAGAATTATCCGAGAATCATACCTTATTTCTAACATGAGACCAGGAAAATATGCAAGATGTGAGGCTAGACAAAAATAACAGACGAAAGGACATGAAATAAAGATACATGTGAGGCAAAGCAAAGTTGGATGTGTGAGGCCATGAAAAGATTATCAATGCTAGGCCATACAAAGATAATAGATGGGAGGCAAGAGATGATGACATATGATAGACTATGGATAATAATATATGGAATAAAATATTACATATGAGAGGAATTGCACATAAATTTCACTTTTTTATTATTTTTTTTATCATTTTCTATCTGGATCACTTTCTCCTTCGCAACATAATTCAATTCATCATTTTATGTGTCTTGAGTAGGATTCTACTTTTGTAGGTCTTGATCAGTAGGAATATATTTTTCCATATCTTGTTGTACAATGACATGTTCTTGTATAAATCTTTGTATATTAGTAATTTGACATGAAACAAGAAGAATTTACAAGACAATGACATGTCTAAGAAAATGTGAAAAGCTCCAAGACAATACAAGACATGCGAGACCATATATACGAGACCTTATGTGAGACCAGGTATAACATGATATAAGTAAAAAACTATCTAATACACAAATAATTAAATAGGTTCAAAAAATACATGAATATGTAGATTTTTAAAATATTTTATCAAGATTGAAGAATCTAGATCGCCTCTTTTTTTAAAATAACATTCTGATATGTTTACTTTTGGTTGGATCACCTGGTTCGAAAAACTTTCCTAGTTTAGAATAATCTTCAAAGCAACATCAATACGCTTTTTCAGAGACTTCTCAGCTTTGTTTACCTTGTTTCACCAACTACGATGATCAGAACTCTTCTTTCAATCATCTTCATTTAATAAACTTTTCCAACAATCCCCACTTGATCAAATATCTTATTTCTTGAGATAACTTTTGCGCAGAGAAATATCTTTCCATTTGAATTTTACTTTAGTGTAAAGATAGAAATGTTAAGTCATAAAATATTGATAATCAGAACTTTTAACCAACATCTAATGTGACCTAACAGACTATCTAACACATGTAATTATTTTTATCAAATATTTGTCCACGTTTCACTTTAACACTATTTTGGCAATTTTAGAGTGATGAAGAAACAATTTTAGAGTGATGAAGAAAGTGATAACACAACCAGACCAAGTCTTCCTCCAATAAAGAAGGTTGTTGTCGTTGACTCTGATTCAGGTGGTCAATTTGTTGTCTAGAGAAGACCTAGTATTGGGCAAGTGAATCAGGAAGAAATCCCTGGGGAAGGATAAGGTCTTTCCCTTGCTTCTACTTACTTTGATGTTTATGAAAACGATTTCGTTTCCAATGATTTGAAAAGGTTATTGTGCGCTGCTGCTCTCCTTGAAAGAAAACCTAACCGCAAAAGATCGCAATAAGAATGAAGTCATTCATAGGAGGGCTCACGTGAGGAGCTTGACCACTGAAGTAAAACACGTGAATGCTGAAATGGCCAATCGAAAAAACATGGTAAGAACTTGAATACCAAGGTCAATAAGCTCAAATCTGATGCAACTAACTTGAGTACCTAGATGACCAACTTGAAAAAGGTAATTGAAGACTTGAAGGGAGAGTTGTATAGGCTACAGAGTGTCAAAACCGAACTTACTCAGGAGAAGAACAAATATGACGTATACAAGAAGAAAATCGCTGGCCAACCTTTCCGAGGAGAAGGAAAAGTATGATGAAGAAATGAAAAATTGGATTGTTCACCATCTTCAACGAAATACCCTAGTAGATGATCGCATTGAATCTTGTGTTATTTGAGAAAGTTGTTGAGGACCTTAAAAAGGTTAATACAGACAATGAGTCTAAAAAAACGTCAAAATTGAGAAGAAGAAAAGCTTAGATGATTATGCTGCTGCGGTTATCGCTGGCCTCAAACAAAGAGATGCCAGCCTGAGATCAGCTTTGGTACTGGAGATGTATGAACGTTTTCCTGATCTTAAACTGGGTAGTCTTTGGCAACGCTTGATAGAAACACATCTATGAGTTGGCGTTTTTGCAAAGGAATTAGTAAGTAGCACTAACTCATAGAGTTCTTCCTCCGAGTCTAGCCCATCGGAAGACAGCTAGGACAATCCTGCTTCCGGCTAGTGTTGTTAATGTTATTGTCTCCTTACTTTTTGTATAATATGTTTTATTGATCGTTTTTGTGTTATTATTTTCACTTTCTGTTGTGGCAAGTATTTACACTTTTCTTTCTTGATTTTCCATATGGACATAACCGTTATCGCACTCCAAAGAATTTTAGATCATCTTAATTAGCTCAAGATAATGAGCATTATGCCCTCCAAAGAATTACTGAAGACCTTCATTAATTCAAAACAATGAACACCATGCCCTCCAAAGAACTTTGCAGGACCTTCATTAGTTCAAAATAATGAACACTCTGCTCTCTCAAAAAATTTGGAGGACCTTTATTAGTTCAAAATAATGAATATTTTGCCTTCTACTCTCCAAAGAATTTTGGATGATTAGGCGAAGTTAAAAATGAAAATTTTAAGATGGAAAATTGATATTGCATATAAGTCGGCTATTAGGACACCTCATTAAAACCTTTCTGCGCCACCAGTGTATGAAAGAGTATGCCACCGATACTTACATAGTTTGTGAAGAAACATATTTATAAGTTTTCATAATCATTCGATATAGGTTAAGATGTTCAAGATTCCATGGATGAAGAAGATCTCTTCCCAGCTTATCCTTGAGTCTGTATGTCCCTGGCTTGATTTTCTTCGTTACCGTATACGGACCTTCCCAATTTGGACCCAACTTGCCCAAACGCTTTTCTTTTATATGGAGGAATACCTTCCTTAACACCTTATCCCCTTCTTTAAACTCTCTCTTTCTTACTTTCGAAGCATAACAACTTCTCATTAAAGTCTGGTAGTGTAAGGAATTGAATTGAGCCAGTATGAAGAGAAATGTTTTTCAGATGGAACCACTGCATCCATCCCAGAGACCAATGCAAACGGTGATTCTTGTGTTGTTATCCGTGGGGATAGTTCTGTAGGCCTTCCCTTCCAAAATATTTCATAACCAATCCAAGACTGTCCGATTGGTGACCTCAACTTGGCCGTTTTCTTGGGGATAAAAAGGTGCTGAGAAGCATTGTTGGATCCCTTTTGATGCGCAAAAGTCTTTTATTTCTTTGTTGTCAAATTGTGGTCCGTTGTCCATCGTTAATTTCTTTGGAACCCCAAAGCGGCAAAAAATATTAGAAACAACAGATTTGATAACATCTTTGGCTCTGGTTCATGCCAAGGGCTCGGCCTCCACCAACTTTGAGAAGTAGTCTACAAAAAAAATGATCATCTACCTTCCTCCCAATGCCATTGTTAATGGTCCAACCAAATCAATAACCCAACGATCGAAAGGAAGCGATTCAGATATTGAATCAAGTGACACAACTGGTGTATGAATCGTGTTAGCAAACCTCTGGCAAGTGTCACATTTCTGAACAAGTTCTTTCGCATCCGAGGAGAGTGTAGGTCAATAATATCCAGCAATAAGAACTCTTCGTATCAGCGTCTTGTACCCACAGTGTGCTGATCATTCCCCATCATGTAACTCTGATAATATCATTTGGGACTCGCTGTCTCCCAGACAACGAAGTAAATGTCGACTAACAAATTTTTTATACAGTATATCTCCGACGACGACGTATCCACAAGCGTTGAAACGTGTTTTCTTTGCCTTTACTTTATCAATTTGTAGTACATTGTTTATAAGAAATTCTTTGACATCCTTTGTTGTATTTGCAGAAATTCACAAAGCTTCAACATTTTTTTTACTTGGTTCAGACTCCTTTACTATCGAAGGACTTTCTTGTGTGACAACCCAAGGGTATTCCTCAAAATTGAAAATATAAGCCAATGAATCAGCTGCTTAGTTACCTGTCCTGTGAACGTTTTCATATCTAACACTTTCAAATATTAAAGTTAAATCTTTCAAATCTCTAAGATATTTGACTAAATGATCTTTTCTTGCCTTAGATTGACCTGATCCATGATTTGCAAGAAGTTGTGAGTCACTCACCAATTTTACCTTACTTGCCCCCAAAAGATTTCGCTAACCTTAAACCAGCGAGAGCATCTTCGTATTCTGATTCATTATTTAATTCCTTGAAACAAAAAGTATTGCTTGATGCATAGAAATTCCTTCTGGGGAGAACAACTGTACTTCTGCCCTACACCCTGAGGAGCTAAAACCACCATTTGTCCAAATCGTCCACTCAGATCCAAAGGTTTCTTCATTAATTTCCATGTTTGACCGGTCTGAATGGAATTCTACAAAACAATCCGCCAACGCTTGTTCTTTAATAGCCCCTCTTGGTTCAAACTCAATATCAAAGTCTCATAACTCAACTGACCACTTAGTCATTCTTCCTGATATATCAGGCATTTGCAACATAATTTTATAAGCGGAAAAGATGTTCGCACTATAATAGAGTGAGCCTGAAAATAAGGTCTCATTTTTTGCGCTGCACTAACTAGTGCCAAAGCCTACTTCTCTAATTTTAGGTACATTTTCTCAGCATCTAAAAGGCTTTTACTCACATAATATACTGGTTTAGAAGAATTATTTTCTTCCCGGATTAGAGCAACACTAATAGCACAACTTGACACTACTAAATAAACATATAACTTCTCCCCTAAATTTGGATTTGTTAAGATTTACGGGGAGGAGATGTATTATTTCATCCAATGGAAGTCATCCAAACACTCTTGTGTTCAAGCAAAACAATTTGCCTTTTTTAACACTTGGAAGAAAGGTGCACACTTGTCCGACGATCTTGAAATAAATCTGTTCAAAGCTGACAACCTTCCTGTTAGGATTTGCACCACTTTAATTGTTTTAGGTGGAGTCATTATACTTAAAGCTCTCAGTTGTACTAGATCAACATCTATTCCTCGCTCGCTGATTATGTACCCTAAAAAATTTCCGGATATGACCCCAAATGTGCATTTATCTAGATTTAAATTCAGATTTATCCTTGCTAAGTTAGCAAAAGTCTCTTCCAAGTCTACCAAGTGGTCTTCATCTTTGGAATCTTTGACCAACATATCATCGATGTATACTTCTACATTCCTCCAAATTTGGGTCTCAAAAGCTTTATTCACCAAACGCTGATATGTTGCTTCAGCATTCTTTAATCAGAATGACATTACTTTGTAGCAGCGCAAACCTCGTCTGGTAATAAAAGTAGTATGCTGCTGATCCTTGGGATCCATTTGAATTTGATTGTAAGCAGCGTAAGCATCTATAAAAGAGAGCAGTCCATTTCTGGAGTTTGAATCAACTAGTTGATTTATTTTTGGTACTAGGAAAGGATCTTTGGGAGCGGGCACGATTCAAATCAGTAAAGTCTACAAACATCCGCCATTTTCTATTCTTTTTCGTTACCAGAATCGGATTACCTGTCCATGATGGATATTGGGATTCGCATATGTGTCCAACTTTAGTTAAACGATCTACCTCTGCCATAATGGCTTCAAATTTCTCTTGGGAGAAAGACCTTCTCTTCTGAATAATTACACGGACACTACTTCGTATGGGTACTCTATGGCAGATAACTTTTATAGGGAACCATGTGATATCCTGAGTACACCATGCAAATAAATGTAGCTTTCTCAATCAAACCTTAATTGAACTTTCTTTTACCTCTGAAGACAAATTGGTTCGGATTTTAAGACTTTTTTCGGTGGACAAAACACAATCCTCGAACACTTCCTTCGGGACCATAAAACCGGGGGCGTCCCTCGGGTCATCCGCATGATCGGATTCTGAGGGAGCCCTCACTAACTGCTATTCTTTCATTGATTCGACCCCTTTAAGTTGCTTAGGGGCCAACACTGTTCGATAGTAACCGTTCCCACATTATTCCCTACGACGTATTTCAGGCACTGATGGATAATAGAGGAAACTGCGTGTATCTTATATAGTCATGATCTTTCAAAGCTTGCATTGTACAATATTGGGGTATCCACCACAACAAATAACACCGTAACTAGCTTCTTAAATGGTCCCCGTTCTAACTCAAACCTTCGTTTGAATTCTCCTACCACTTCGGCTGTGGCTCTAGTAAAACATACTATCGTCCGATCCGAATGCATAATCGTGGGTGGGTTTTGAATATGGCTAAAGATCTTCCATATTACCTCTATATTAGTTTTCATCATCACAAGATTGGCGACAATAGTAGGAGGCGTGAACTGCCTGTATAGATCTATTTAAAACCATAGTTGTGGATCGTACCTCGATGGCGGATTCCACTTCGGAATTCTTTGAGTCATGGAACTCGATATGCAAAACGTCCATTTCTTGATAATGAGGGGATAAGAGGCAAAAATAAACATAATACTATTTCACATGTCAATGATAATACAGAGGGAAGATATTTCATGAAAGACGAACGTGATCAACTCAGGGATGAAGTTGATGCTTTAACGGCCCAAAGGTAATTTGAAATAGAACTAAAAGGGAAATTCATTACAAGATGTGTTCTGACATATGAACCGGGTATCAAACCTAGACAAGATGAAAGTGATCAATCTATGAAGACTCACATAAGTTCAAAGAAAGAACATCGGCCAAAGCAGTTAATGAACACATCAGATTCTGTAGAAAATTCTACCAGAGAGTCTGGTTCAGATAATTCCACTTCTTCTTCTAGTAGTGAGCACGACCGTCAAAAAAAGAAAGAAAGGTTAACCAAGTAACATTCTAAGAAAATGGATAGTAAAGGCAAAGATAAAAATAAAAAATACCAAGGGAAAGTAAAACGAACGGTAGACCACGAAATTGATCATCTGTTAAGTGATCATTTGCTATCCAATCCGAACCAGGTATCTTTGCAACTCCTGATGAATATCATATGTTTAGCCGTAGCCATAACTGGGGAAAATCCCCTTTTTATTCTAATATTCTCTTTGGATATTTGTCTAGGCGGTTTTATAGTTCTAAATGAAGATATACGATGGATGTAAAGACCCTGATAAGCAGTTCAAGAATTATGATGAACTTTAATGATGATAATAATTTGTTATGCCCTGCTTTCTCGTAGAGTTTTAAATAGATTCCTTTAAAATGATATAACAGTTTACCAAAAAGATTTATTAAAAGCTTCGATGTGTCAACCATTAAAAGCTTTGAGAAAGTACCCATTGATTTATTAAGGAAAGGTTTAATTCTTGGTGAGTTGACTGATTTGGTAACTTGGAAGAAATCTATGACTTTGGGAAAATTATTAACGAAGTCATAATAAAAGAAACCAAAAAGTCCAGATACCTCTCCTGAATGCGTATGCTCCAACTACTTAAATTTCTCAAGCTAGTACTCAATCCCATGCCACAATCAATTACCGACCTAAGGACTCCGGCAAGAGTTCACATCGGCCAAGTCCAAATCAGTCTAATCACGGCCAATCGTCTAAACCAAGAAGGATTCAATGGGGCCAACCTGAATGGTTTCTTGAACTAAATGAAAATGTTACCTCTATCTATGACATAACTAAGAATTCTGTGCATTTCCGAAGGCGAACAAAAATTTAATCCCAAAGGGAAAATCATAATATTTATTTCTGTAAATATCATAACGATGTGGGTCATGATACTCAAGATTTTATTTCGTTGAAACAAGAAGTATAAACTTTGATTGAAAAAATAAAGTTGTCCGGCTTTGTTAAGAAACAAGGAAGCAAATAGAGACGTGAACCATCATCGAAGTTCACAATCATCCAAAAAAGTTTGAAATATTATAGACGTAAATGTAATAAAGCTAAAGTTATATATGATAAATTATATAGTTGCCAAATAATATTTGAACTAATAAATAAATATAAGGCGTTGTAATTCAATTTTCCCATTTATGTAATACAATCAGTTATAGAAGTCTAACACGCTTATAAATAAAGAGTGAGACGATGAATAAAGGAGGACACTTTTTTCATTAGACATATATCGATTACTTCTTTTTACTTTCTTTCTCTAAAATTAAGTTTTCCCCTTTTACTTTCCCTCTCAAGAAAGAAGATTCATACCTTTCAAACTGGCGACCACAGTGGGAGATTAATTCGATTGGTACCTTGATTTCACATAAAACCCAGAAATTGTTAAATTTGTAATTAGATATATCATTCTTGATCAATGTGGAACCATGGAATAAAAGTGATCAAAAAGTTCGAATAACTATTGAAACTTTGAGATCTGATTTGCATAGGGAAGAAAGTAAAGAAGATGATCAAATTCTAGTACAGCAAGGTCATTCAGACATTGCAGATTAGATAAATCATTTGGTGGACAAAATAACGGCGTTGAATAATAAGTATATTCAAAGAGAACAAAAGATTTAGTCAGGTAGGCCAAAAGCTAAGGTACGACAAGTTGAAGAGAAATACGAAATGGAAAATCAATATGATCAATCATATACACCTCATAAAATTCAAAACGATAAAAAAGGGAGTGCATTTTGATTATGATAAGGAACATCAAACTTCACGAAAAGAAAAGAAAGATAAACATAGATATATCACATTTGGTGATGATTATGATAGCTCAGAGTCTGTGATTCTTGGTATAAGAATCAAGTGAAAGAATAATAATATATCGATTTCCCAATCTCACTATATTGAGAAGATATTGAATAAATTTAATTTTAAAGATTATTCTCTAATAAGCTCACTTGTATATACTAGTCTTAAGCTTCTACCTAATAAAGGTGTTGTTGTTTCTCAACTTGAATGCTCAAGAGCCGTCGGGTGTCTTATGTATACCATGACTAACACTAGGCCATATATTTCCTTTGTTTTTAGAAAGCCTAGTAGGTATACTAGAAATCCTAGTTTACATCATTAGCAAGCTTTAAATCGAGTATTCAAGTAATTGAAATGAACCATGGATTATGATTTGTCTTACACTTGATTTATTTCCGTACTTAAAGTATATTGGGATGCTGAGTTATATTTCCAATATGGAAGACCTCTCTTCCACAAGTGGATGTGTATTTCTACTTAAGGGAGTTTCTATCTCTTGGGCATCTAAGAAACAAACTTGTATTAATGCTTCAATAATAGAATCAAAGTTTGTGGCATTAGAAGCAGCTAGTAAGAAGCTGCATGGCTAAGAAATTTAATGTATGAAATCTTGTTGTGGCCCAATTTGATATCACCTCTATCTATCAGATGTGATAGTGAAGCTGGCTTGGCCAATATCTATAGATAAGTTCACAAAGGCAGATCTAGACACTAGGTGTTAGACATAGTAGGATTTATGAGTGCATCACGCATGATGTTATTTCAGTAGAGTTTTGAAAACTCAATGTAATTTAGCCAATCATTTAACTAAAGGGTTAGATAGAGTACTTGTCCACAAATTAGCTATTAGGATGAGATTAAAGTCCATTTGAAATTTCTGATGTTGAGATACCCAATTCCCATCTAATATGACATTAGGTGTTGAATTCAATGTGAAAATATTAACATCTAAAAATTGGAAAACATTAGTAGTATTATCCTAAAGTATGTGTTCATATATACAAGTTGTGGAGGATGAAGTTTATCTTCTTAATAGCTTTTTTTGAAAACATTGCATATGCATGTGCAAGAGTTAATTATCTACCTATTTAAGCATGAATTTTAGTTGCTTCAAGATGCTAGGACTTGGCTTTGATATGCTTAAGAAGGAGAAGGACACAAGCCTAGTCAAAGATAGTGTTAAGAAGAATGTTTGAGAATGTAAATTTATGTGTATATTATCTTCGAGTATATGGATAGTAAAGATTTAATCTTTAGTGATACCTTAATATTCGAATATTTGAAATGCGTAATATACTAATATGAAATTCAATCGTCACGATATTTCATTTATGCATATATTTGTTACTTGTTGTGATTTTGTTTTAGTTAATCATGAATTGCACTAAAATGAGGGAAGATTGTTAGATATTTTAGTGTAAATGGATTGACTAGTTGATCAATCTAGCCATTATATATTATCAAGCAAGTTAGAGAGTGCGTATTACACGCTTGTTGGATTATATTACGATTAGTGTTATATTAAATTGCGGATGATATTATGAAAATTCATTTAAATTTTGAATTTTCAAAATAGTCGTTTAGTTTACATTTTTAATTAATATCCACTTTTGGATAGTTAAACAGTTTTCACAGTTTGGAATTTTTTGGTCAAATTTTTTGTTTTATTGTTGGTTTATAAACATGATAGATAAAAGATCATTCTCTAAAATTTCAAAAGAAACATTCTGATTTTATCCGATTAAGATTTTTGGAGAATTAACGAAAATATTTAAATCTGAAATTTCCTAAACAAAACTTTAGAATTATCCGAGAATCATACACTATTTCTAACATGAGACAAGGAAAATATGAAATATGTGAGGCTAGACAAAAAACACTAAGAATAGTGATGGCAGGGGGAGGGAAGACAGAGCTGCACCGAGGAAATGAAATCCATGGATACACTGGTATAGGCAAGGGCTCCAACCCGCTGCGTTATAACAGATGAGAGGCCATGAAATAATGATACATATGAGGCAAAGCAAAGGTGAATGTGAGAGGTCATGAAAAGCTGATCGATGCCAGACCAAACAAAGATAATAGATGGGAGGCAAGAGATGAAGATAGATGATAGACTATGAATAATAATATATGGGATAAAATATTACAGATGCGAGGAATTGCACATAAATTTCACTTGTTTTTTTGTTTTTTATCATTTTCTATCCAGATCACCTTGTCCTTCATAACATAATTCAATTCATCATTTAATGTCTTCAGTAGGATTATACTTTTCTAGTTCTTGATGAGTAGGAATATATTTTTTCCATATCTTGTTGTAAAGTGACATGTTCTTATATAAAACTTTGTATATTAGTAATTCGAGATCAAACAATAACAATTTACAAAACCAACCAAAAAAGTCAATATGCGAGACAATGACATGTGTAAGAAAATTTGAAAAACTGCAAGACAGTACATGACATGCGAGACCATATATAGGAGACCTTATGTGAGACCATGTATAACAAGATATAAGTAAAAAACTATTTAATACACAAATAATAAAATAGGTTTAAAAAATACATGAATATGTAGATTTTTAAAATATTTTATCAAGATTGAAGAATCTAGATTGCCTCTTTGTCCAAAACAACATTCTGATATGTTTACCATTCGGTTGGATCATCGGGTTCGAAACAATTTCATAGTTTAGAATAATCTTCAAACCAACATCAATACACTTCTTCGGAGACTTGGAAGCTTTGTCTACCTTGATCAAATTTCCTATTTCTTGAGATAAATGTTTTGCACAGAAATATCTTTCAATTTGAATTTTACCTTAGTGTAAAGATAGAAATGTTAAGTCATAAAATATTGGTAATCAGAACTTTTAACCAACATTTAACGTGACCTAACAGACTGTCTAACCCATGCAATTATTTTTATCAAATATTTGTCCACGTTTCACTTTAACACTATTTTGGCCATGTGATCTATACATTTTAAGAATCATAACTTGAGAGGAACTCATTCTCTCATAAAATGAGGCACCACCTCTAGATTCTCACAAGTACAATTTTTAAAATATTTTTGTTACCTTTTGAAACATATATCACACTTAGACCAAATTAGACAAAACATTCCTTTCAAATTATCCATCCATGGTAATAACCAACATATCTCACACTCATCACGAATGAAATTCTAATTTACATATATGTTGAAACTTTCACAAATAACTGGTTACCCATTTCAAATTCGATGTTTAGTTTCTTTAAAGTCGAAGTAGGTTTCCATTATTTGTAAAATAATTATTTCAAGAGTCTTAGTCTAATTCCTCTAGTTGTAGAGTTTATCTGTTTTCGAGCTAATTGTTGGGTAAACGAATCTATGAAGTTCTCATAAGCACGTCCGTATGAGACCGATATCATTTCATTTTGAATTAGTTGTCCAACATACCCATGTTCTAAAATTATATGTCTAGACTTTCCATTGTAGATGCCACTGTATGCTGTATGTAATATTGCTTGAGTATCATAATGTATTTGTATTGCCATATTCCCCTTTAAAATGAATGGTATCTTGAACAAAAGATCTCTTAATCATTCACCCGTTGCGACAAACGCTATGAACTCGGCCATCATAGTTGAGTGATATATACACGGTTGTTTCTTTAATATATAAGAAATAGCACCACTTGTAAATATGAACACCACTTTTAGAAGTCAATTTTTATCGGCTACTAGTGATCCAGCTCGCATTTTTGTATCCCTCAAGTACCCCATGAAAATTAAAATATAATAATGGCAACCTAGTCCAATTATAGAGAAACTAAATATCGAATTTGTAATGTGTAACAACAAGTTATTTGTGAAAGGTTCAACATATAAATAAATTGAAGTTATTTCCTGATGACTGTGAGGTATGTTGGTTGTTACATTTGATGGATAATCACAAATGAACTTTTAGTCCAATGAGGCCTAAGTGTGCTTTGTGTTTCCAAAGGTGACGAAAACACTATAAGAATTGTACCTATGAGAATCTAGTGGTGGCACCTCCTCTCATTAGAAAATAAGTTCCTTTAATATAAAAATAATATATGTTTAAGCTCATATAATGACTAACCAAGCTGCTAAAAACCCTGTCAAGTCACTAGAGTATGACACATGTTGCATTCGTGCCACTACCTTTCAAGTGTCCCAAAAACGAGTCATCTATCTGTCAGATAGTTGCATTCTTGCCACTGGCGCGTGAAAAAGCATAGAATGCTGACACGTGGCACCCCCCAAAATACACAACTCTGTTGCATATACGGTCACTGGTGTTTCTCTTCCATAAATACCCCATTTAGTTTTAACCCCTTCCGTTTAACCTTTTTACTTTTTTACTCCAACGATATACTGTCCCCTGTTAATTTTTTACTGCCTCTTTAATTTTTTACCCAAACTAATATATTAACCCACTGTGAAACCCATTTGCCCACTGTTAAACCCATATGCCCACTGCTAAACCCATATGCCCACTGTTAAACCTATTTTCCCATCATTTACCCAATATATCTTCTTCACTTGCTTTGAAACCCTAATTTCGAAGCTTCACCGTAGCCTCCTTCAACAATTCTGTAATACCCTAATTTTCTTCTTCATCCAGCCATCTTCTACAAACCCCTAACAATGTCGTCCTCCTCATGTTTTGCGAAAAAGCTAGAAGTGTCTGTTCTTGTTCTTGGTCAGGCTAAATATTACCCATTCATCAACTGGTAAGTGATAATCTTGCATCTCTTCTCAACCGTTCGATCGTAGTACACCTTATCTATCAACGGTGTTCATTGATAGAATCCTCCACAAAATCACTTGATCTACTTCCCCCACACAAGTTGCGCAACCAAAATCAACATTATTCGATAGATAAGGTGTACTACGATCCAACGGCTGAGAAGAGATGCAAGATTATCACTTACCAGTTGATGAATGGGTGAGATTTAGCCTGACCAAGAACAAGAACAGACACTTCTACCTTTTTCGCAAAACAAGAGGAGGACGACATTATTAGGGGTTTGTAAAAGATGGATGGGTGAAGATGGAAATTATAGTATCACAGAATTGCTGAAGGAGGCTATGGCGAAGCTTCAAAATTAGGGTTTCAAAGCAAGTGAAGAAGATATATTGGGTAAATGATGGGCAAATGGGTTTAACAGTGGGCATATGGGTTTAACAGTGGGCAAATGGGTTTCACAGTGGGTTAATATATTAGTTTGGGTAAGAAAATTAAAGATGCAGGAAAAAATTAAAAGAGGACAGTAAATCGTTGGAGTAAAAAAGTAAAAAGGTTAAATGGAAGGGGGTGAAACTGAATGGAGTATTTCTGGAAGATAAATACCATTGACTGTATATGCAACAGAGTTGTGTACTTTGGGGGTGCCACGTGTCAGCATTCTGTGCTTTTGTACCCGCCAGTGTCAAGAATGCAACTATCTGACACACAAATGACTCGTTTTAGGGACACTTGAAAGGTAGTGGCATGAATGCAACAGGTGTCATAGTCCAGTAACTTGACATGGTTTTTAGCCCTAACCAAGCCTACATAGCTTAAACTCATTCCGCGGAAGTAAAAAACCTTC
Source organism: Limnanthes douglasii subsp. nivea (assembly GCA_036936605.1). Taxonomy (NCBI): domain Eukaryota; kingdom Viridiplantae; phylum Streptophyta; class Magnoliopsida; order Brassicales; family Limnanthaceae; genus Limnanthes; species Limnanthes douglasii. The sequence goes on along the minus strand of JAUPFV010000001.1, from coordinate 391,835,310 downwards.
AAGTTGCTCCATCTAAATCTCCTCATCGAGGTCTCTATTTCGGAATGCCATTTTGACATCCATTAACAATATTTTCCAATTGTATACCGATGCAATTGCAAATAACATCATAAAGCTTGTTGTCCTAGTTATTTGAGAATATACGTGAAAATAATATATTCCTTATTTTTGTACCTTTTTGCTACCTATCTTGCTTTGAAAGATTGAATGGTTCCATATGTGTGATATTTGTTTCTAAGTATCCACTTATAACCAATTAGTCTAAAAACCGAAGTTAAATACAATGACTCACAAGTGTGATTTGATATTATTGAATTTATTTCAATAATTATGCACTCTTGCCAAAATGTGAAATCTCGTGACGCAATTGTTTCTGGCCAAAGGTAGTTCCTCCATGAAATTTTGTATTTCCTCCATAATTTGAAATTTCTAAAACACTTGAAACATGATATTACTAGTTTACCCTTGTTTTGTTTTCAAATTTAATATTACGTGCCATTATTGAAATGGATTGCCCTACTGTGAAAAAACATATAATTAACCCATTTTTAATCCTACATATCTGATTTTTGCAACTAAAATTAACCCTAAACCCAAAAAACATTAGTTTTATTGAAGATTGATTGAAGATTGACCATGGAAAATCAAGAAACTCATACCAATCAGGAGAACAACACTGAAGTAACAAATAAAGTATTTTAATCTCGTTTTTTCGTTTTACAATCCAGTAATTTGAGATTATCACTTCGAAAATGTTGGTTTTGATATTCCATTCCCAATTTCTGCATTTCTGGGCAAAATGCAACCGATTCAGAGGCAGTATCTCGGAATCAGTTATTTTTTGAACAAATTATCACCATAATAAGGAGACAGAGACTTTGCACCTGATTCCGAGTGGCCATCTCGGAATCAGGTGTAAATGTTTTTCACAAATTACATTTGATTCCGAGATGGCCACTCGGAATCAGATGTAATTTTTCAAAAATAATGTGCACCTGATTCCGAGAAGGCCACTCGGAATCAAGTGTTTTGCAGTTAAAAAAGCATATGATTCCGAGATGGCCTCTCGGAATCACATGCTATCGTTAAAAAAAATAGAGTACAGTAGAACAGCCATATAGACACAAAACCGAACCAAAAGACTGTACCAAAAAATGAAGAAAAATAAAAACTGAAGAACCCTAATCGGACAACAGCCTATCTGAAAACTGAAAACACAAAAAAATGAAGAAATCTTACCTTGGGGAAGGGTTTCTCTCTCTCTCTTTGATTAGGATTTTGAAAGGAAAGTGGAAAACAAAAGGTTGAAAATTGAAGAAATAGATAAGTATAGTTTTTTTTCTATGAATTTGTTAATGGGTAGTATAATATAATAAATGGATAGAATAATGACGTTTTTAAAAATGAAAGAGGTAAAATAAATGGGTAGAATGACAACTGTGTAATTTCCTTTATGGAGGAAATAACAACATAGGATTTTTTTCAAATTATGGAGGAAATAAAAATTCTCATGGATTTCAAATCCATAATAGATCTCAAATCTAATAGCATATAAGTTTTGATATTGGCAACATAACCAATGAACACAAACCTTATAGCTTTAGGACCTAATTTTAATCTTCTTAGATTTATGTTTCTTCAATATGCTAAATACCCCCACATTATAGTAGTCATTTTTTCGTTTTATCCATAACTCATATCGAAAGATTCATGTTTTCTTAAGAATAATAAAATTAAAAATATGATATACAGTTAAAACAACCTCACCTCATATATTAATATTAAATTTTGTATTAACTAGCATGTAATTGGTCATCTCGTTTAAATAATGATTGAGTATTGTACACATAAAAAATTCTGTTACTTGAGTTTACCAGAATTGTACACATTCTACATTGGGTAAAACATCACTAAGCACCAAGTTACTTGAGTATTATTTGTTAGGATGAGTTTACCAGAATTGTACACATAACAAATTCTTGCATTGGGTAAAACATCACTAAGCACCAAGTTTTTATTCACTTCGAGAACATACAAAACATTTGTGAGCGTTATCATTTTCCCATTCATAAACATTAACTCGAGGTTTCCACGTCCTTTTATTTTTTATATGTTGGTGTTAACTATTTTAACCTCACATGCAGAACTATTCATTTAAAATGATTTGAGTAGTTCTTTATCCTAAGAAACACCTACTGATGAAAATGTATCATAACTCCAGTCAGAAGACTTGTCTTCCGCAATGTTGACTGCCGTTACTATTGCCACAGCTTCCTCTCTTACACTGTTTACAATTTTACTCTTATTTTGAAGATTGAAATTTTTTGAAATTCGGAAAATCTATCACACAATAACTTAAAGATTTTGATCAAAATAAATTCATCAGAAATTTTCCACAACGAATAGAAGCTTGACAGACATATGCATATGCTTTCCAAAAATACTATTTCGATTTTCTTTATTTCTTAGATATTTTTAGGATCTTCTTTTGAAATATAATAAGCCTATAGATTCATATTTCGAGCAACAATAAAGTCTCAATCAATAGAATATTTTTTGAATATTCAATAAGGATTTTCATGTTTTTTAGATTTTGGAGATTTTTTGTTAAGATCTTGTTTTTGTTCTTATATAAATTTCCCTTTTATAGAGATGATTAAATCCTTCTAAAGAAGACATGTCTTAATAAATTCAGTCCAAAAAACATTTCGATGATAGATATTCATATTCCAGATTTTATAAATAGTAATATCTTTGTTCAACTTTATTATATCATTGTATAAACGTTTTATATAAAGTCATGTCTTCGGATTTTACCTAGTCGAGAGTGATTAGTCCCCAACTAGTTGCCAAAGCTCTTTATAAATTCAAAACTACTGAGCTCCAAGTATTGCCCAAGTAGTGTTGGAATTTTTAAATATTAACCAACTAGTGTTGGAACCTTTTTAAATAAACTTTTAGGTCAGAACTTCATGGACCTCTTGAGAAATATAAAATTCAAATGACTTGTATTTAATAGTTGTTATATAGGAACCTCCTTAAAACCTTCCCTTGCCGTGAGGGTAGGAGAGAACATGCCACCATTCATCACATGGTTAAATTAAAAAAATTCAATATTTTACGGGTATAAAAGCGATCTTTCTTCTAGGCCTATCAGCCGATAAGTTTCTAACTTTACCCTCTTAGTCACCAAATTAGGTTCCTTTCCAATTTGGCCTTAACTTACCAAGACTTTTATATTTAGTGTGAAAGTATGTCATCTTTATAACCTTATCTCCTACTTAAAATTATCATCCTGAAACTAGATATGTATATTTACTTCTCATCAAATTCTGATTATGAAAGCACCTTAGATATGCCTTTGTTTTTTTCTTTTAAATCAAATCAAGTTTGCCCCTTGTGCCTACATCATTGTTAGCTCCATAATAATTTATCACTCTAAATGATGGAAGTGTTTCTTTGAGGGAGGGGTCACCACGTTCATGCCATAAACCAAAGCAAAAGGTGATTCATGTGTTGTTGTACGAGAGGTTGTTTGGTAAGCCCATAACACTTCATGAGGATAATTTGGCTATTTTCTAGCAGCCGTCTCCAGCTTCTTTCTCAAACCATTAAGGATATTTCTCTTCGCGAATTCTATTTCCCTATTTTCCTTGGGTTAAAAGGTGTTGAAAATCAATGATACATTCCTCTAAACGAGAAAAAACCTTCATGTCTTTGTTATAGAACTAGGGACATTATATTTGATGATTGTTCGTGGTACTCTGAGTCTACCACATATATTAGACATAATAAATGTTATGATGCATTGATGTCCCTTAGAAGGTATAAGTAATAGCCTAACTAAACCATGATGGAAGGACAATAATATACAGCTAATAGGACCCTTCTCATGAATGGTTTAAAACCACAACTAACTAATCACTCACCATCATAAAGTTCATATAGTACCATTTGTGATTCATCCATTTTGAGGCATTACAACAATGGTCGGCTTAAATTTTTTCCGTAGGGAACATAGAATAATGCAAAACCTTGTACCTTGAATCTCAACTTTTTAGCCAATGCTTTATCATCTGGTAAAGTCCCTCGAAACAGAAATTTAATAAGCTCATACCTCTAATCTTCCTCTATACTTATTAAAATCTACAGAGCTACTTTTGTATTTAGTTTGGAAATTTTTGTTATCAAATGATGTTCATGTTTGAGTATCCAGTGATACCCTTTCGAGTGTGATATAGTTGCCAAAAAATCAGAAATGAATTTTCAGCGTTGATGAGGTTTGATTTTGCTTTAGTAAATTGCTAAGGAAAAATTCTAGAAAGAGAAAGCGCTAATGAGTTTTTTAGAGAGAGAAAATCCAAGTACAAATGAATCTTAAACTAAAAGTGTTGAACCCATTTATTAAAGTAGTATGGTCCTTTATGTAGAGGAGTCAAGAGTAAGTCTCAAACTGAATCGGTTACAAAAATGGACTAATTGCCGTTTAGTCCTTATACAATACACAAAGTCACAAATATCCTCTAAAACTTACATCAGTCACGAATTAAGGACGAAACTGACATTAATTATAATTAAATCCCTAAATTTACATTATTTACAATTTAATCTTTAAAACTCTATTTTCATATGAGAAGCCCTCTTAGTTCTCATGTGAGTAAATGAATGAGAACTAAAGAGTTCTTAAATCCATTTTGTCTTCGAACCTTTACCCCTCGAACTTTCCCATTGGCTATATAACCTGTTTCAAATCAAAAAACAATTGTTCGAAGCCATTAGCTTAAAATATTATTCGAAGCATATATATACTATAAAATCTCGAAACAAATTCGAACCAAAAATTAAATACCAATTCGCCAGCTTCGAATAATTCGGATAGGTAAATATGAGCATATAAATTTGAAAATATTTCAAATCGATGTAATCACTTATCACTTCGAATCGGTGCAGTTGCTTTAGTATGAAAATTATCCTCGAAATAGTATGTAGATAGATCACCTTCGAATATAATCATTACATATGTAACCGTTAAGTTCGTCATGAACCTAGTAATCTAGCCTGACAGATGTTGAACGTCTAATCCACTCAACGATTCACATTCCAATCTATCATCATATGGGTCTTTCCATCTTCACACGTCTTCACCTGCTTTAGTATAAATACCCTCTTCCTCTCATTCTCACTATCCTCACACAGAAAGATTTTTAGAGAGAAGTTAGAGTTTTTGGCTACCTTCATCGTGTTCTTACCCTATTCTCAGGATCTTCACCAGAAAATTCAAACTGACCGATCAATCTTCATTCTCTCCGATCAACTTTTACTTGGTTTATGAGAAAGAAACCAAGAATTAAGAAATCGAAGGCCATTATACCCAGAACATCGGACTCTTCTGATATTGATAGTAACCTAGTGTTCAGATCTTACGACTATTTTTGCATTACGCAAAGAGATGAAGAATACTGAAGAGCAGGATTAATCCGAGGTGGTCCAATCTGAACTACAATTGAGACATTGTACTACGGTAACTTCGATCCTACCAAAGTCCCAAATCTATCACCTTCTCCCAGAACCGAAGAGAAATACTCATCTCAAATCCCAGGTCCTAAAACACATCGAGCCTCCTCATCTCAAACCAGAGTTTCTCCATTTGAAATTGAAAACAAATAACCCTTTTTCGAAAAAATCTTCATTAAGCAAACCAAGAACTACTTTCATCGCCATGGGAGATGAATCATCAATCATCCGAACTCTCTCTCCTATAAATCCCACAATAATGATCTGCCTCAAAGATAAGTGATGGAGGAGGCGCCTCAGACTACTAACCCTGTTACAGAAAAAACTATCCCAACTTCTCAAAACCCTCGAGAAGAAACTTCTAAAGCCAACGAAGCTGACTCGGAGGCTACTAAAACTGATCTTGAGGCTGATTCTTAATAAGAGGCTAAGATTTGCTCCATCTCCGGAGAAGAAAGAGCAAAAATTGGGAGGAACCTAAGGAACCTCGAAAGGAAGTATATTATCGCCTTGAAAGAAGTTCGTTATATTTACTACAAGGAAAGTCAAGCGTCGACCCTTAAGAAGCAATGGGTAATCGGAGAAGACATAAGCTTTCGTCTACCAAAAGAAGAAGAGACTCCCCTCAATTGCAAAGACGATGAGCTAGTGGTATACTCAGAAATCATTAACTGAGGTCTTCGATTTCCACTAGACCCGATGATCATGGAGTACTTCGAAGTCATCAGTTTATGCTCTACTCAGGTGACACCGAATCAATGGTTCACCCTTATGTCAGGGATCATGGCATCCCGCCTTTCCAAAATTCCCAACAGCATTAAAGAGTTTATCTCGATGACTCAGCTTTCAAAAGGTCCGAAGCTTCCATTCTATTACCTCACATTGATGGATGACCTCAAGATCATCGACGATCTACTAGAGGCTTATAAATTCTGGAAACAAAAATTTGTTTTCATATCTGGGGCTTGGGAAAATGGAACGGCAATTTCCGAAGCTAACCCTTCGAAATTAATCTTTGTTTGGAGAAACAATCGTAAGTTCTTCGAATTCTTTACGTTTTAATACAATATTTTATTTTATTTTATTTTTCATTTTTTTCGCTAATTTTTTTACTATAAATTTTGAAGCGCTACTCAACACGTCGAGCAACTGCTAAATAAATTTTCCAAAAACTCGTTGCTTGGGATAAAAAGGAATGGAATAATGCATTTCATACTGCCTTTCAGCCCATCAACTTACTCCATAGCCACTTGTTTCCGATCAAAGAAGGTTGGCTGCCTCCTCAAGATTTATTTTCCGATCGAGATTCAAAACTTGTGTGCCAACGAATACCCCAGCATGACTGCAAAGTCTTTCTTCTAATTCGCAACAGATCAGATACCCATTTGCCAAAAAAAAATCATCAAAGAGAAGAAAGGTAAAAAATCAGTTAGCACATCTGGTGCTAACCCTTTCACACCCTCGAAACCAAAGCGTCGAAAACGCAAAGTTGCATAACAACCTCTTTCACCAATGGAAGAGAGAGAGGTTGAAAAACCATCATCAAAGAAAAAGAAAATATCTTCTGATTCCCTCGTAAACAAAAAGAAACAGAAGAAAATGACTTTGTACACCTTGGTTGATGAAGACGAAGACGCTACTGCTGGAAACCAACAACACCCCCAAACCCTTCGATCAAAGAACATTCTTATAAATATAACCATGTGATTCTCATTGATGACTATTCCCCCACCGTTTATCATGATCCTACAAGCTTCGACCCAAATACGTTCTTCAACTTCCATAGCACAGAGGTTGCTGGCGAAGAGGATCATGTCCTTCAAGTCATCCAAAATCACATGTTTGATTTTGCGAGGCCTACACCAGACACAGCTCTTCCAGAAGTTACTCGTTCCTACAAACTGTCACATCTCTGGATATAATTCACAAGCCTAGCAGATTGGAATTTCGTAGCCCTCCTCCAAATCCTGCAATTACCATCGCTCTTCAACCATTTTTCGGTCTTGACGCTGCTGCAAACTTGCCTATCAAATCAACGACTCCCAAGACCATCTCAAACAGTTGGCCAAAGATATGGTTTACTATAAGGAAGCTTATGAAGCTGAAAAGAAAGTTTGAGAGACTTTGCACAACAATGTAGTCGAATAGTTTTATGGTTATGAGATGGCAAGATCCGAACTGATCAAAGGCGCTCTATGCATAAAGGATCATCTTCGAATCAAGAATATAGTTGATACAAAGCTGCTAACAAAATCTAATGAAGAAAAATTGAAGAAACGCAAAACCGAGCATGTTGCTGAATTGAATAACAAAAAATCCAACTCCACCACACTTCAAAATTCTCTCACTCTCTGTGAAACAAAAAATAAGGAGTTGCCCGATGAAATAAAGAAATTGAAGAAGAATTTCGAAGGAGAAAAAGGTGTTGCTGTAGCTGTTGCCGAAGCTGAGCTTTCAAAAGATATGCAAACAACTATTCACATCGAAAAAGAAGATGCAACCATCCTTCTTTTTCGAGAACTTCATGCTGCTTATCCAAAAATCAACCTTACAAGTTTTTGGAAGGATATTCCCGAAGAAAAACGTCCAAGCGAAGCTTTTGACCCTGTTTCGAGTTCATCATCTTCAGAAGACGAGTCATCCGGAGAGGAATAATCTTCTGACTAACTTTCTTTTCACTCTTTTTTGTTTTACCTTTGTCTAATTAAAATGTCTATTCTTGTGCTTTAACAACTTTATCTAAATGACAAAGAGTTTTTGTATGTTTCCATTCCCTTTCATATTATTCGATTCTAAATAATTAACAAACAAAAGGATTACAAAATTTTAACAATATAAACTTACCACCTCAAACGCAAATTTATTCATATTATCTCTCTTCGAAAAAACATGAATGTGTATTAAGCTTTATTAGCTCATCAAAACTCTCAGTGCGCTTTTAAGCATTCAATCTGAAATTTCAAATGTAGTGTGGTTATAAAACATGGTTATCTCTTCGAAAAGTTGCATAAACACTTCAGAATATTATACTCTTAACTAATCTCAAAGGTGATCAATCTTTGATGATTTGTTAAGATAGTATCCACATAAATGTAAATAACCATTGGCTAAAACCTTCATGGGCCAACATGATAAAGTTGAATATGTAGATGTATATGACGCCTTGTTAAAACCTTCATGGGCCAACATAATAGGAAAGAGTGTGTCACTCAAACCAAAAATTCCAAAGTACAAAAACATGTCTACTAAAATAAAGCTTCAAGTGATGAATATTCCATGGATATTGTAACATCCTCCCCTCGAAATCACAAAGACGATAAGACCCCGGCTTAATTCTTTCAACCACTGTATAGGGCCCTTCCCAATTTGGAGCCATTTTTCCGACGCTCTTCTCCTTTGTGTACAGGAAAGCTTTTCGCAACACTTTATCACCTTCTTTAAATTCTCTTCTTTTCAGCTTCGAATCATATCTAATTCTCATAAGAGTTTATTAATGGATTGCGTTCAAATGAGCTTGAATCCTTTTTTCCTCAATCAAATCCAAATTTTCCATTCAAATTTCATCATTAGACCTTTCATAATATTAAGATATTCTAAAATATGAAATCGTAGATTCGATAGGGCTGACTGCATCCATACCATATGCTAAAGCAAAAGGAGTCTCCTTTGTAGCCTCTCTTGGATTTGTTTGATAAGCCCAAAGCACCTCTTGCAAATAATTTGGCCATTTCCCTGTTGTCCGCGATAGATTCTTCTTCAAGCCATCTAAAATCTATCTATTTGTAACTTCCACTTGTCCATTAGCTTGAGGATGAAAGGGCGTCGAAAAACATTGTTGAATTCCTTTAGAATTACAGAATGCAGCCATTTCCTTATTATTAAATTGAGGGTCATTATCTATTGTGATTCTCCGAGGAACCCCAAAACGAAAACAGATATTATTCACAATAAATTTGATGACATCATTTTCTTTTATGCCCGATAGCGGTTCTTCTTCTACCCACTTCGTAAAATATTCTACCGCCACAATTATCATCTCCTTTCCTCCAGTGGCCATCGACAAAGGTCCCACCAGATCAATTCCCCATCTATCAAATGGTATTGCCTCGGATATAGACATAAGCGGTACTACTGGTCTGTGAATAACATTAGCAAATCTTTGACAAGTATCACAACCTCGTACTAAATTCTTAGCATCGTTCATGATTGTAGGCAAATAAAAGCCTGCAAGTAAAAAGCGACGCGATAAAGATTTGAACCGACAATGAGCTGACCCTTCACCATCATGTAATTCTGACAATACTTCTTGTTTTTCTTGCTTGCCTAAACATAATAGTAATGGTCTGCTTAATGGCTATTTATACAAATTCCATCCAGAACTATATATCCAAAGGGTTTACCCCTTAATTTTTTAGCCAATTGAGAATCATCTGGTAGTAATCCTTGGGTAACAAAATAAAGAATATCTGATCGCCAATCATGTTGGCTTTCATCAGTGACCACAAATTCTTCTATAATTTCACATTGGCTAGATTGAGTAACAATCGAAGGATTTTCCTGTAGCAAAATCCAAGGATATTCTTCCTTGTATGCAACATTTGCTAAAGAATCAGCCACAATGTTACTTCCTCGCCCGATATATTGCACAACCACATTGTCAAACAAAAGCATTAAATTCTGAAGCTCCCGAAGATATAAAATCAAACGATCCTTACTTGCTTTGGAAATTCCAGATACCTGATTTTCCAATAATTGAGAATCCGTTTCCAAACGTACTGGAGTCGCCCCACAAATTTTTGTCAATCTCAGACCTGCCAAAGCAGCTTCACACCCAGCTTCATTGTTTGAAGCATGAAAACCAAATTTAATCGATTGGACCATTGTTTCCCCCGTCAGAGCTATCAATTGAACTCCAACACTACACCCTGAAATACTGGATCCTCCATCCGTTCAAACAATCCACTTCGAATCTACAGGAAATTCTTTTTTACTTTCTTCCTCATCTAATCGACTTGAGTGAAATTCAACAAAAAAATCAGACAGTGCTTGTGCTTTGATCGTTGTTCGAGGTGTAAATAAAATATCGTAATCCCCCAACTCCACTGACCATTTGGTCATCCTCCCTAAAATATCAGGTCGTTGTAACACATTTTTTAAGGGGAATGAAGTTCAGAATTCTATAGTATGAGCTTGAAAATATGGACGCATCTTCCTAGAAGTAATCACCAATGTTAAAGCCAGCTTCTCCAATTTCATATATCTCTTTTCTGCTGCCACCAGAATTTTACTAACGTAATACACCGACTTCAGAATTCCTGAATCTTCACTAATTAACATTGTGCTAAGTGCAAAATCTGATATCGCGATGTATAAAAATAATTTCTCCCCATTTCGAGGCTTTGTTAAAATTTAGGTGATGACAACAAAATTTTAATATTTGTGAACGTGCTTCGCATTCTGACGTTCATTCGAACCTGTTGGGTCCTCGTAACACTTGAAAGAAAGGAAAGTATTTGTCAGAAAATCTTGAAATAAATCGATTAAGTGCTGCTAACCTTCCGATCAAAATTTGCACTTCTTTGATTGATCGAGGTGAATTCATTGTTATCAAAGCTTTTAATTGTTCTGGGTCGGCTTCTATTCCTTTTTCACTGATAATAAAACCCAAAAACGTCCCCGACCAAACTCCGAAGATACACTTTTAAGGATTTAATTTCAACCTGATCGCTTTTAGATTAAAAAAAACTTCCTCTAGATCATCAAGATGCACTTCGTCCCTTGAACTTTTCACTACCATATCGTCTATATATACTTCCATATTTTTTCAGATCTGCGTAGCAAAAGCTTTATTCATTAATCTCTGATAAGTGGCTCCAGTATTCTTTAATCCCAAATGCATCACTCTATAACAATGCAGGCCCCCATCAGTTATAAAAGTCATGCACTCTTGATCTTTTGGATCTGATTATACCATGCGAAAGCATCCATAAAAGTCAAAATTTTGTTGCCTGAAGTGGAATCAATCAACTGATCTATTCGAGGAAAAGGAAATGGATCTTTGGGGCAAGCTCTATTAAACTCTGTAAAATCCACACACATCCTTCATTTCTCATTCTTCTTTTTAACCACCACCGGATTCGCTGTCCATAAAGGATACTGTGATTCCCTTATATGTCTGACCTTAGACAACCGATACACTTCTGCAACAATTTCTTCCGCGACGTTTTCTTTTTTTTGATTTACCGGCTTAACCTTCAGATCTATGGCCAAGTAGTGTCGAATTACCTCAATAGGTAATCCTGTTACATCTTCTGTCTTCAAAGCGAAGATATCCAAATTCTGAGCTAAAAAATCAAACAGTTGTTGACATAGAAAAGAGGTCAATAAAGTTCCAATTCGAAGTACTTTTCCTTCCGAAAAAGTAAACTTCTTTATCTCTTCACTCACTGTTAAAGACCCCGAGGTTTCCCTCGGATCATCAACCCTTTCTTCCAAATCACAGGGTACCATCTCTAACTGCAACTCTTGCATCAAATCCCCACTGGTGGATCCTCGGATCCAAAGCGTAGTGGCATAGCAATCCCTGGCAACCTTTTGATCGCCTCATACCACTGCAACTCTGTCTCCAACCACGTACTTAAAGCATTGATGAACTGTTGAAACCATCCCATACATTCTTGAAAGCCATGATCTTCCAAAAATAGCTGATAGGAGCTGGCTTCCTAAAGTTTACAGAATTCTTACTTTTATCCCATATGACAGAAACACTCTCTATCAAATCAGCATAGTACGCTGGCCTGACCCATGTATTTGGCCTAGACCTGTTGTAATTGTTAGATGGAGCATGGTTCGAATAACCACCACTCCGAGCAGGAAAATTACTGTTCTTCTGCCTCGACTGCTGATTATTACCATTACCATTGTTATTGCCATTCGAGGGCTTCCTCTGATTATTTGCTGCATGTCCCAATTTTTTTGGAGTGTTAGCCGGTCCACCTTGGACTCTACTCGACTCCTCCACCTTGATCTAATCCTCAACTTGAGCCATCAACGCTCCAAAAGTCAATGCCTTTCTCTTTGTCGTCTAATTAGCAAAATCCCCTCGCAATAATCCCTGGGGAAAAGGTGCCATTGCCACATTTTCCTCAAAGTTGTCCAAACTAGCCTTGGTCAAAACAAATGTCTTGGTATAGTCTTTCAATTTTTCTCCCGGTGCCTGCTTGCACTGAACAATCGTATCCCCATTGGCTCTCATATGTTTACTTCCCACAAACTATCTTCGAAAAGCAGTATAAAAATCTCTGAAATGTGATATGGACCCCTTCGGAATCCTGTTGTACCACTTGGAAGCTGTTGCCTTAAAAGTTTGAGAAAAGGCACGATACACAAGCCGATCGTCATCCTCGTAATGCATCATATAATTTTTGAATTGTTTGATGTGGTCATCGGGATCCTGCATCCCATCTAACTTCTCAACTTTTGAAATGTCAAAATGCTTCGGAAGCGTCATGGAACTAATTTCATCTCTTAATTGAGAATTTCTCGAATCAACGCCTTGAACGAATTGATCATCAGTTCCCATTGTGACATATAGATTCCTATCAGTTTCAGTGTACTGATTCGAAGGATTCCCTTCATACCAAGTTAATCGAGGAGCATTCTTAAATTTACTCTCCTTTTTATACCCCCTCGAATAATCTCTTTCTGAGTCCCCTTTCGAAGAACCTCTATGCATTTTAAATCCCGAGGCTGAGCTTTCGACCTCCTCGTCACTAGAAGTTATTAATTTTTGTTTCTCTTTTTTCTTCTTTCGAGATGAATATCCCTCTTTAGGAGACACAAAACGTGATTTTTTATGTTCAGACTTAGCAAGTCGATCATCAAAAGATCAGTCTGACTGACCTTCCACATCGGTCTTCTCTACTTATTGCCTAACTTTAGGTCTCATTCTTGCAGAAAGTATCTTTTGTTCTCTCCGTTCATATTTTTCATTAAAAACATTGATTTTATCTAGGAGCTGATTCATTCTTGTCTCAACATTAGATCGAACTTGGACCGGAGATGATCCATCAGTTCTATTCCCATCAGTTCCATTCTTTTGCAAATCATTTCTCAAAGTTTCTATCGATGATCGAAGGGTAGGATTATTATCGGGATTCATCGTATGGATTTTAATCAAGAAATACACTAGAGTATCACTTCGACCAGAATAAGCCACTGATTTTTCTTGTTCAGTACCTAGTGAAGTCTCCAATTTGATGAGGTTTGATTTCGCTTTAGTAAATTCCTAAGAAAGAATTCTGGAAAGAGAAAGTGCTAATGAGTTTTATAGAGAGAAAAAATACAAGTACAAATGAATGTTAAAGTAAAAGTGTTGAACCCATTTATTAGAGTACTCTGGTCCTTTATATAGAGGAGCCAAGACTTAGTCTCAAACTGAATCTGTTACAAAAGTGGACTAATTACCGTTTAGTCCTTGTAAAATACACAAAGTCACAAATATCCTCTAAAACTTACATCAGTCATGAATTAAAGATGAAACTTGCATTAATTACAATTAAATCCCTAAATTTAAATTATTTATAATTTAATCCTTAAAACTCTATTTTCATATCAAGCCTTATGAACGTGTTCGTATTGAATGGTCTCAAATAAAGTTGTCAGTTCTTTTAAAGCTTTTAGATATTTTACTCAATGTTCATTATTTTCCTCGATCTGCCCTGATTTTTCCCATATTAAAAAAATCATCATCATCTTTAGCATTTTTACCAACATTTCATCGATATAAACTTCAATATTTCTTTTAACATTTCATCTTTTTTATTAATCTCTAATATATTGCCCTATCATTTTTCAAACCAAAAGGAATTACCTTGTAGAAATGTAAACCCATGGCAATTATGAACGTAGTACTGTCTTGGTCCCTAGGATACATATGCATCTAATTATATCCATAATATGTATCCATAAAAGATAAAATACTATTACCTCAAGTAAAATCCACTAGGTGATCAATTCTTGGAACGAAAAATGGGTCGTCCTGACAAGTTCTATTAGATCGATAAAATCAACATATTTCTTCTATTTTCCATTCTTCTTTTTTACAAGCACTAGATTTGATGTCCATAACAAATATTGAGATTATCTTACATGCCATTCCTTCAACAAACGATCTACTTCGGCCACAATCTCTTCGGAAGTTTGAACATAAAACGTTCTTATTTTCAGAATTATCGAGCGTGCATTAAGTTGTATAGAAAATTTATAATAGATGATATTTACGAGTAATTATGTCACATATTTAGAACACTAGGTGAAAATGTGTTGATTTCTTAATTGAAAAGATATGTCTCCTTTTTACATTTAGTGAGAGTAGAATAACAATCTTTAAACTTTTATCGTAGGTAAAGAAATAAGTTTCAAAGTTCTCATTAGGTGTTACCAAACTGAGGTCTCCCTTGGATCATTTATAACGTCTGAATCCGAAGTTGACCTTTGTAGTTGTTATCTTTATTTTTAAGCTAACAGAGTAGCTTAGCCTTCCCTTAACCTTTTATGCTGCTTCAAAAAACTGCCACTTGATCCCTAATAATATACTTCAAATATTGGTGAATGCTAGAGGCAAAATCGTGCATTCTTGATAGCCAATACCTACCAAAAATCATATTATACGACGATGGGCCATGTAACACTATAAACAACACTTTTTCCACTTTCTTGAAAGGTCTTCGGGCCAGAAATACCTCTCATTCGAAATGTCTAACAATATTAATAAGGGCCCATATAAATCCTATTATTTTCCAATCATAATGAAGGATAACTGAGAATTTTTCATTTGTTTATAAATTAACATAAACAAAATATTAGCCAAACTACCTATATCAATTAGAATCCTTCGGATTTCGCTTCCTTTTATATGTGCGCTAGTTACCACTTCATCTTCATGAGGTCTTAGTACCTCTCTTAGATCATCATCATCCAAATGCATGAAGGGATATATATTTCCGTAAAGATGAGTCGAATTTCCTCTTATTAGTTATCTTTATAAGCTCACAATGTGCCCTTTCCAAGAGCTACGGATAGTTCCTAACACATTATCCCTACCAAAAATGTCAATGATTCAAAACACTTACACAAATTTTTACCTTACCCTCGACTTTAGGTTCATCAATCGTCACAAACCTTAAGTTATAGTCTGGATCTAAATATTTTGAAGACCAATCCCAATCGTCAAAAGGATCTAGTATGACCATCATATTTTCTTGCTTCGGAGCAGTCTCAACCACTGTTCTTTTTGTTGTTACCTCGTTTCCAACCAGAGCCAACTACTGGACCCCTACCTGTCTTTTAACAAATGCTGTTAACAATGTAGTCCATTGTATCAAGACCGATCTCGTTGTGATATTTGCAAAACCTGTTATTCATTTCTTTTTCAAGTGTCTGAATTATAAGGGTTTTTATAAATTGGACAAAATTCTGAGTTTTATCAAAAATAGTAGCACATTCTCTGTTAGTTTCGTAAAATTATCATGTTGAATCCACTAGTTCTTTCTTAGCCTTTGTTGTTGAGCCTAACGCTGTTTATTTACTCTTGGCCATGACTATATTTGGTTCAAACCTTTTGTACAAAAAACAGTTGAATTTTGGGGATGAAAGCTTCAAACCTGTTTTTGTCTTTGTTGGGGCAAGGGAACAAGTCTCGATAGCTTAGATACTTCTACGTTAATCTACTTTTAAACGTGTGCCAGCAGAACACCGAAGGTCAAAGAATTATTTATGGTATCTTCATCGGCTAGTTCTCCAAAAAGAAGTTCTTGTCTTAAAGTAGCACAAGAAACTTGCTTATGGCAATCTTCTACACCATTCTTTGTAAAACAAAAAACATGGTGTAATTTTTCAAACATTCTACAATTAACTGTCTACATTAAATGATCGTATCACTGTCTACCCAAATTTATTTACTTCCCATAAATTCGTGCCTAAAAATTATCTATTTCTAAACTGAACCAACATCCAATTGAAATCACAGTCGAAATCTGAATCCAAATCAAATCCACATAAAAAAGTAGATTCAAATCAAAGTCCCAACTCAAATCGAAACTCAAATCCAAATTATATATGATAAGTGTGAAGGTCTTTGGTTTACTCGATCCGCGCTAAGTGATATTCGTATGAGAATAAATGATAAAGAAATGTTTGTATGAGAGTGATTTTAAAGAGAGAAGTAGACAAAAAGAATAAATGCCCCAATCATTCATCAATCATTGGCCCATCCCCCAAAAAGGGAACGTCCTTTATATAGTATATGTTACACATTTTCCATTAATAAATGAAGTTTTTCACCCCACTCTGCTACTATTTTTAAACAATTTTTAGGTGTCTAACATCTTACCCTCATCAATCCTTCTGTTTGTTTTATTTTATCCCTAAGTACATTAAATAAGACCTTACATATATATAATAATAATAATAAAGTTTGTTATTATAGCCCACATTTTCCTTCCCTTATCAGTAGCCCCCAGTCCTTGCGAAAAATGTACGACCAATGACTCATTAGCATCTTAGTTTTTCCTTTCCTTTAAGCCTTTTCGGATCACCTCTTTGGAACGTCACTCCTCTTCGGATCGTCACTCCTCCTCGGATCGGGCTTCTTGGAATGTTGGCTTCCTCTAATCAAGAAAAGTTTTGGACTTTTGTACTTAAGTGCCATGCATTAAATTTTTTACTTTACCTTCTCGTACTCCACTTTATAAAGTTTGTTTGTGTTAACAATATTTTTCTTGGTCAACATGACCTCATCCTACTCTACTTCCTTTTGGATTTGGCGTGCGTTGGTGTTATAGATCTTTTAGATCAGCATCATTACTTCAGCCAAGTGTCAATCATCCATAGTCATAAACTTGTGAGCATGCGTGTATCCTAGGTAACATGTCGATATGGGTTTTCTTTTAGGTTGACTCTTCAGATCCCCTTATTTCTTCTTTTATAAATACCTGATTCATCTCTGATTTTCAAGTTTTCATATTTTCTTCTCTGTTCATCCCCAAAGGCTAGGAAATCAGTTCCAGAGAGATAAACACTTCTTTAAGTAAATTCATTTTTTTTAACCGTTAATTCTTAAAGAGTTTATTAATCTCGATAGATATAAACTCTAGAGGTGGTTTAATATCTCAAATAAGGTTGTGGATTATAGAAATTCTAGAATTAGAGAAGAGAAGAATAAGTCATCTAACTTGAATAAAAAAGATCAATCAAACAAAAAAAGGTATCTTGAAGGGGTTGAACAATTAGTCAGAGTTAAAATCTCTTCCTCCGCGATGACTCCCCAGGTAACTCCTCAAGGGTCTCTCCAGACTACTCCCAAAAGTAGTCAATGGAGATGTTTCTCAAAAGGTGTCCGATTGGAGCAGGTGTTGAACAACATCCCTAAAACGTCAAAAAGAACGTTAATAGACAAGTCTGAAAGCTATAAGGAGATATATGATGCAGTCGTGGTGGAGGCGCACCCTATTCAAGCTATTCTTGCTCTAAATCTTGCCCCCGGGCCATCTTTAGTAAAGAAAGAAAACGCCCCTCCTCCCCCGAAGGTTGAAATCACATCACCTCTCAAGAAGGTCAAAAAGAAAAGGAGGGGCACGTCAGGTTTACCCTCGACCCTAGAAGATATCATGGGAGACAACATTCGTTGGATCGAGCCCAAACACCTGCTTGCTCTTTTCAAAATAAAATATAAGTACTTTCATCCATCTGAGGAGTTAAAGTTGATGGACTAGTAGCGTATCCCTGAAATTGTATCAATCTGCTTCATAATTTTTGGTGAGACACCTTTGTCCGTCCAGGATATGAGCTAGTTCTTTACACAGAGTTAATGGATTGGGTCTTCGTTTACCCTTAGATAATGATTTAGTAAGAGTACTTCAACCTCATCAAGATTTTCCTATCACATGCCGGTCCTAATATATTGTATACACTAATGACTTGTATCATAGCCTATAGGATCTCTGAAACTGAGCTTTCTATGGAAGAGGTTATATTAGTTTCAGGGGTGGCTAAGAATTCCCACTACCTATTTTACTCCCTTGGTTTAACAAGGCTGTACAAAGTGGTGAAAGACTTCCTAGAAGCCGATAATAACTGGAAGCATCAATTCATTTTCATCTTTGGATTGTGGGACACTAGTTTTGAAGACTACACGGATATGCCTTATCATTTAACATTAAAATAGTCTGGAAGAGGAATTTATATGAACCTTCTCCTTGGCTGATATTTTTATAACATGTTAAGACCAAAAGTTTTCTTCTTGACAACTATGAAAGGGACTGTCAAACCCTTCAAAGATTATGTTGCCTCTGCGAAGAAATTATGTGAGAAGCTGAGTCTCTTGGCAGGTCAAAATTGGAGTTACAATTTCCATCAGTGCTTTACTCCTTCGAACCTGGTCAAAAACCAACTCTGAAGGTATGATCCAGGTTAGAAAAAGTCTTTGAAGGAGCTCATGGTTCCTCGCCCAGAAAGTTTTGTCCTTAAGCGCTTGGAAAGCTTGGACAACATGGGTTTTCTTCCTACTCGTGCTAGAGCCCCTAGCCACCTTGATGCTTAGAAATCCGAAGAGGAGGATGAAAAGACCGAGGAAGAGGAGGAGGATGATGCTAACATAGATTCTGGTTTGGATTATGATATATGAGGGGACACCAGGACTGAGGTCCAAGAAGATCATGAAGAAGACGTTCAAGAAGAACAACAAGTCGATGCTCAAGAAACCGATGTTCAATCTAAAGTTCATCCGGATGAGGCAGCTGATGTCCAAGGGTAATTCCCACCCGAAATTCTGGAGGATCAAAGGGGTACTGTTGATTTTGAGACTGTGGTCGAAGTAAGACCTTCTGGAAGAGAAAGCGCTGTAAGGCCTAAAATATTTTCTGCTTAGGAGAAGCAGAATAAACAAGTTGAGAGCGAGGGAGAAAGTGATAACACAACCGGACTAAGTCTTCCCTCGATAAAGAAGGTTCTTGTAGTTGACTCGGATTCAGGTGGTGAATTCGTTGTCCAGAGAAGACCTAGTGTTGGGCAAGTGAATCAGGAAGAAATTCTTGGGGAATGAGCAGGTTTTTCCCCTGATCTGCTTACTTTGATGTTTATGAAAACAATTTCATTGCCAATAAATTAAACAAGTTGTTGTGTGCTGCTGCTCTACTTGAAACGGAAGCTAACCGCAAAGATCGCTATAAGAATGAAGTCATTTATAGGAGGGTCGAGGTGAGGAGCTGGACCACTAAAGTGAAACACCTAAATGCTGAAGTGTCCAATCGAAAAACCATTCGTTAGAACTTGAAAACCAAGGTCAATAAGCTCAAATCTGATGCAACTAACTCGAGTACCGAGGTGACCAGCTTAAAGAAGGTAAATGGAGACTTGAAGAGATAGCTGTCTGGGCTAGAAAGTGTCAATACCAAACTTACTCAGGAGAAGAAAAAATCTGACGAATATAGCAAGAAAATATCTTCTTTTGAGGCCACCCTTTCCGGCGAGAAGCCAAAGTATGATGAAGATAGGGAAAATTGGATTTTTCAAGATCTTCAACAAAATACGCTAGTAGATGATCTAATAGAATCTTGTACTAAAAGTATGTGTTACTTTGAGAAGGGTGTTGAGGACCTTGAAAAGGTTACTTCATAGAATGAGTCTCTGAAGAAAAACTTCCAAATTGAAAAGAAGAAAATCTTAGATGATTATGCTGCTGAGGTTATCGCTAGCCTCGAACAACGAGATGCCAACATAAGGCAGCCTTGGTAATGGGGATGCATGAACGTTTTCTTGATCGAAAACTAGGTAGTCTTTGGAAACACGTGATACAAAAACATCACCCAGTTGGGATTTTTGGAAAGGACTTAGTAGGTAGCAGTGACTCAGAGAGTTCTTCCTCTGAGTCTAGCCCTTTAGAAGTCAGCAAGGAGAATCATACTTACGGCTAGTGTTGTTAATGTTGTTGTCTTCTTACTTTTTGTATAATCTCTTTTAGTGATCGTTTTTGTGTTGTAATTTTCACTTTTTGTTGTGGCAAGTATTTAAACTTTCCCTTATTGATTTTCTATTAACATTTTCCATATCGACATAGCCATTATCGCACTCCAAATAATTTTAAATCATCTCAACTAGCTCAAGATAATGAATATTCTGCCCTCCAACGAATTTTGGAAGACCTTCATTAATTCAAAATAATGAACATTCTTCCCTCCGGCAAATTTCGGAGGACCCTTATTAGTTCAAAACAATGAACATTCGGCGCTTTAAAGAACTTTGGAGGACCTTTATTAGTTCAAAACAATGAACACTCTGCCCTGCAAAGAACTTTGGAGGACTTTTATTAGTTCAAAACAATGAACACTCTGCCTTCCAAAGAACTTTGGAGGACTTTTATTAGTTCAAAAGAATGAACACTCTACCCTCCAAAGGACTTTGGAGGACCTATATTAGTTCAAAATAATGAACATTTGTTTTTTTACTCTCTAGAGAATTTGGGATGATTAGGCGAAGTTAAAAATAACTTTTAAGATGGGAAACTAATATTGCATATAGGTCGGCTATTAGGGCACCTCATTAAAACCTTCCTGCGCCACCAGGGTAGGAATGAGTATGCCACTGATACTTACATGGTTCGTAAATAAAAATGTTTACAAGTTTTCATAATAATTCTAGATATAGCTTAAGATGTTCGAGATTCCATGGATGAAGAAGATATCTTCCCAGCTTATCCTTGAGATTGTATGTCCCTGGCTTGATTTTCATCGTTACCATATACGGACCTTTCCAATTCGGACCCAGCTTGCCCTTTCTTCTAAATTCTTTTGTAACCCATACAAGACTGCCCAATTGGTGACCTCAACTTGGCCGTTTTCTTGGGGATGAAAATATGCTGAGAAACATTATTGGATCCCCTTTGTTGTGCAAAAGGCTTTTATTTCTTTGTTTTCAAATTATGGTCCGTTGTCTATCGTTAATTTCCTTAGCACCCCAAAGAAGCAACAAATATTAGAAACAACATATTTCATAACATCTTTAGCTCTGGTTCCTGCCAAGGCCTAGGCCTCCACCCACTTCAAGAAGTAGCTGCAACAACAATGATCATCTGGCTTCCTCCCGATACTATTGGTAATGGTCCAACCAATTCAATACCCCAACGATCGAAAGGAAACGATTCGGTTATTGAATCAAGCGGCACACTTGGTGCATGAATCGTATTAGCAAACCTCTGTCAAGTGTCACATTTGTGAAGAAGTTCTTTCGCATTCGAGGAGAGTCTAGGTCAATATTATCCAGCAACAAGAACTCTTCGTATCAGCGTATTGTATCCACAGTGTGTTGATCCTTCCCCGTCATGTAACTCTGATAATATCATTTGGGACTCGTTGTCTACCAGACAAGGAAGTAAAGGTCGGCTAAAATAATTTTTATACAATATATCTTTGAGGACGATGTATCCATAAGCGTTGAAACATGTTTTCTTTGCCTTTACTTTATCAATTAGTAGTACACCGTTTATCAGAAATTATTTGATCTCATTCCTCTAATTCTTTGTTGTAATTGTAGAAATTTGGAAAGCTTCAACACTTTTTTCACTTGGATATTTAACGTTAAAGCTTTCATCTCTCAAAGATATTTAACTAAATGGTATTTCCTTGCCTCAAATTGTCCTGATCTATGATTTACAAGGAGCTGTGAGTCACTCGCCAATTTTACCTTCTTTGCTCCACAAAGTTTGGTAACCTTAAACCAGCCAGACCAGCTTCGTATTCTGCTTCGTTATTTGATTCCTTAAAACCAAAACGAATTGCTTGATGCATAGATATTCCTTTCGGTGAGACTAACTGTACTCCTGCCCCACAACCCGAGGAGCTAGAACCATCATCTGTCTGAACCGTCCACTCGGATCCAAAGATTTCTTCTTCAACTTCCATGTCTGATCGGTCTGAATGGAATTTTACTAAAAATCCGCCAAAGTTTGTCCTTTAATAGAAGTTCTTGGTTCAAACTCAATATTGAAGTCTCCTAACTCAACCGACCACTTACTCATTCTTCATGATATATCACGCCTTTCCAATATATTCCTGAGCGGAAAAGATGTTTACAGTATAATAGAGTGAGCCTGAAAATAAGGTTTCATTTTTCATGCTGCGGTATCTACTGCCAAAGACAACTTCTCTAATTTTAGGTATCTTTTCCCAGCATCTAAAAGGCTTTTACTCACACAATACACTGGTTTGGAAGAATTATCTTCTTCCCGGATTAGAACAGCACTGACAGCACAACTTGACACTACCAAATAAGCATATAACTTCTCCCCCGCATTTGGTTTTTCTAACATTTACGAGGAGGAGATGTATTCTTTTATCTGATGTAAGGTATCTAAACAGTCTTGTATCTAAGAAAAACAATTTTCCTTTCTCAACATTTGGAAGAAAGGTGCGCACTTGTCCGACGATTTTAAAATAAACCAAAGCTGCCAACCTCCCTGTTAGGATTTCTACCTCTTGAATTATTTTAGGTGGAGTCATTGTACTTAAAGCCCTAAACTATACCAGATCGGCCTCCATTCCTCGCTCGCTGATTGTGTACCCTAAAAAAATTCTGAATCTGACCCCAAATGTGCATTTCTCTCGATATAACTTCAGATTTATCCTTGCTAAGTTAACAAAATTTTCTTCCAAGTCTACCAAGTTTTCTTCATCTTTGGAACTTTTAACCAACATATCATCTTTCGACGGACACTACTTCGTATGGCTAATCTATGGCAGATAACTTCCGCAGGGAACCCTGTGACATCCTCTATACACCATGAAAATAAATGTAGTTTTGTCAATAAAAACTTAATTAAACTTTCTTTTACTTCTGAAGACAAATTGGTTCCGATTTTAAGACTCTTTATGGGGGACAAAACACAGTCCTCCAACCCTTCGTCTGAGACCATAAAACCGGGAGCCTCCCTCGGGTCATCCACATGATCGGATTCTGAGTGATCCCCCACTAACTGCTATTCTTTCATTGATTCGACCCCTTAAGTTTCTTAGGGGCCAACGCTGTTTGATAACATTGCCTTGCCATCTTTTGACTACTTCTAACCGTTCCCACATTGTTCCCTAAGACGTATTTGAGGCACTGATGAATAGTAAAGGAAACTGGGTGCATCTTATATAGCCATGACCTTCCAAAGATTTCATTGTATGATGTTAGGGCATCCACTACAACGAATAACACTGTAACTACATCTTAAACGGTCCCCGACCTAACTCAACCCTTCCTTCGAATTCTCCTACCAATTCGATTGGGGCTCCAGTAAATCCTAATATAGTCCAATCCGAGCGCATAATCATTTGTGGGTTTTGAATCTGGCTAAAGATCTTCCATACTACCTCTATATTAGTTTTCATCATCACTAGATTGGCGACAACAGTGGGAGGCACGAGGTGCCTGGATAGCTTTATTCAAAAGTATATTTGTGGATCGTACCTCGGTAGCAGATTCCACTTCGGAATTCTTTGAGGAATGGATCTCGATATGCAAGACGTCCCCTTCTTGATTATGAGAGGATAAGAGGAGAAAATGAACATGCTACTATTTCACATGTCAATCACAAGAAGGAGGGAAGACATCTCATGCAAGACGAAATGATCAACTGTGGGCTGAAATTGATACTTTAATGGCCCAAACGAAATTTAAAATAGAGCTAAAAGAGAAATTCACTACAAGATGTGTTTAGAAAGATGAGTCGGGTATCAAACCTAGACAAGATGAAAGTGATCAATCTCTGAAGGCTCACATAAGTTCAAAGAAAGAACATCGGCCAAAGCAATTAATGAACACATCGGATTCTGTTGAACATTCTGCCAGAGAGTCTGATTCAGATAATTCCACTTCTTATTCTAGTAGTGACCAGGACCATCAAAAAAGAAGAAAGAAAGGTTAACCAAGTAACATTCTAAGAAAATGGATAGGAAATGCAAAGATAAAAATAAAAAATACCAAGGGAAAGTAAAACGAACGGTAGACGATGAAATTGATCATCTGTTAAGTGATCATTTGCTATCCAATCCGAACCAGGTATCTTTGCAACTCCTGATGAATATCATATGTTTAGCCGTAGCCATAACTGGGGAAAATCCCCTTTTTATTCTAATATTCTCTCTGGATATTTGTCTAGGCGGTTTTATAGTTCTAAATGAAGATATACGATGGATGTAAAGACCCTGATAATCACCTTAAGCAGTTCAAGAATTATGATGAACTTTAATGATGATAATAAGTTTTTATACTAGGCTTTCTCGTAGCGTTTTAAATGGAGTGCTATAAAATGGTATAACAGTTTACCAAAAGGGTCTATTAAAAGCTTCGATGAGTTTGGGATGGCGATGAAGATGAAATTTGTCGGTATTAAAGATCTTAAAGGAAATTGTGACACTGTCATCCATTATGCATAAGAACCAAGTGAATTTTTTAAAGACTACATTAGCCATTTTGTAAATACAAAAAAGGGATTGGTTGATTACTTTGAGCAAGTACCCATTTATTTATTAAGGCAAGGTTTAATGCCTGGTGAGTTGGCTGATTTGGTAACTTGGAAGAAAGCTATGACTTTTGGAAGATTATTGAACGAAATCACTACAGAAGAAACCAAAAAGTCTAGAATAACGCTCCTGAATACGTATACTCCAACTACTTAAATCACTCAAGCTACTACTCAATCCCGGGCCAAAATTAATTACCGACCTAAGGAATTTGGACAGGGTTCACATCGCCCAAGGCCAAATCAGTCTAATCAGGGCTAACCATCTAGACCAAGAAGGAGACAATGGGGCCAACCTGGAATGGTTTGTTGAACTAAATGAAAATGTGTCCTCCATCTATGACAGAACTAAGAATTTTGTGCATTTCTGAAGGACGGGAAAAATTTAATCCCCAAGTGAAAATAAGAATACACGTTTCTGTAAATATCATAACCATGTGGGTATGATACTCAAGATTTTATTTCTTTGAAAAGAGAAGTATAAACTTTGATTGAAAAAAGAAAGTTGTCCGCCTTTGTTAAGAAAAAAGGATGGAAGTAGAGACATGAATAATCATCGGACTTCACAATCATCAAAAAGAGTTTGAAATAGTGTGGACGCAAATGTAATAAAACTCAAGTTATATAGGATAAATTATATAGTTGTCAAATAATATTTGAACTACTTATAAATATAAGGGTTACAATGCAATTTTCCCATTTATGTAATAAAATCAGTTACAGAAGTCTGGCACACCTATAAATAAAGGGTGAGACCGTAAATAAAGGAGGACATGTTTTCATTAGACATATATCGATTACTTCTTTTTTAATTTCTCCTTCTAAAATTAAGTTTTCCCTTTTTACTTTCCCTCTCAAGAAAGAAGATCCATACCTTACAAATTGGCGACCACGGTGGGAGATTAATTCGACTAGTACATTGATTTCACATAAAAAATCAGAATTTATTAAATTTATAATTAGATATATTATTCTCGATCAATACAGAACCAGGGAACAAAGCTTATCCAACAGTTCAAAAAGCTACTTAAACTTTGAGATCTGATTTACATAGGGAAGAAAGTAAAGAAGATGATCAAGTTTCGGTACAACAAGGTCATTCTAACATTGAGGATCGGATGAAACAATTTTTTGACAAAATAACGGCGTTGAATGGTAAGTATGTTCAAAGAGAACAACAGATTCAGTCAGGTAGGCCAAAAGCTAAGGTACGACAAGTAGAAGAGAACTACGAAATGGAAAATCAATATGATAAATCATATACACCTCATCAAATTCAAAGCGATAAAAAGAGAGTGCATTTTGATTCTGATAAAGAACATCGAACTTCATGAAAAGAAAAGAAGGATAAACATAGATATATCACATCTAGTGATGACTATGATAGCTCGGAATCTGAGAGCGAATTATTTAAGTAGAGGAAGTGTTGCTGCTCCTTGAACGGGTAAAAGAGTCGGGATCGGAAATCACACAAAGAATATAAATCAAAGAAAGACAATTAACCTCATTATATAAGGGATACCATATGGTATCAAGGAAATACATCCAATCAATATACAAGTGTAGCAGATTAGAATTTGTATGTTGTTATGGGAACCAGAGGAGATGACCAGTATGTGCAAGGAGTAGATTTGAGATATTCTTCTCTAACTACTGGGATTAGGTCTATTTCGCTTCCGAAGGTTTTTGATATTTTCAAGCTTGAAACGTATGATGAGATACAAGACCCCGATGATCACTTCAAACAATTTAAGAACCATATGATGAAATTTAAAGATGATGATAGGCTTGTGTTTAGAGTGTTTTTATCTACCTACAAGGCCACTGCATTGAAGTGGTATAATAGAATTTTGAGGCGATCTATTACCAATTTTGTACACTTCTATACAGCTTTTGAACGAAATTTGTGGGAAACAAACAGATGTGTGCCATTGGTGATACAATAATACAGTGTAAGAAAGTTGTGAGAGAAAATTCAAAGGATTATACGATGCGTTTTATGTTGACAAAAGTGGGTTTGGATGATTGTGAAGAGTTGGTTGATATGGCTTCTTTTAGACAAGGGTTGTTTCCAGAAGATGTAGCAAAGGAAACAACAACAAGGAGAGCATTAACTTTTGGAGCTTTAATGGCTCAAGTGGAAGATCAAATTAAAGTAAAGGAATACACAAGAGTTTGAGGTGGATATGATTCGGTATAGAAACATTTGATGCAAGCAACTATTAATCATGGTTATCAGGCACCTCCTCGTCTGAGGACAAACTATAATCTACCTCATCGAATAGGATGGGTATTTTTTCAAACAAAAACAAACAATTAACATTATAAACAAAGTCTAGAGTATTATGTTGATTTGATTGACAATGTATCAGCTATTTTTGAGAAGTCTAAGGATCATATAAGCTTTAGAAAGGCCTATAAATAGATCAAATCAAGAACGGAATAATGGATTTTGCAAGTATTATAATGATATTAGGCATGACACTTCAGATTGTATAGCATTAAAGAAAAAGATACAGGTTCTCATAGAAAATGGAAAATTAGTTGCTTTTGTTAAAGGGCACAACAGTCGATCCAAAAAATCCAAGCACCTCAACACAACAGACTGTTAATCCAAATTCCAAGCAAGAGAGTGCGTTGATGATATTTGATTGTAAATGTGATGGGTTCGATATGTCCTCGAAATATTTTGACACAAATTCAGATCGGTTAATTTTGCTAGCTACGGATAAACCGGTAGAGCAGGGACACGTTCGAAGTTTGTGTGAGTATTTTAAATCCTTATCAATTTTTGGGGGAGATTTTGTGGTTGTCAATACTAATAGCTACAGGAAGATACATGTAGTAAGTTTAGTTACTCAAATACATGACAAAATTTCTACTCACTTGTATGAAAAGAAGGACATTCCTTTTATTATGTTCGATGATGATGATTTTAAGGGGATAGCAGGACCTCATGAAGATGTTGTAGTTAAGATGTTGTAGATACAGAGAGCTCTAAAAATGTATTGTTCAAGTCAACATATGATAAGATGTGTAAGCCACCTCGAATTTTTCAATCAGACCGTACTATAATTGGGTTTATATGGATGACAACTAAGGTGATTTGAGGATTCTAGGGTGAAGTGTATTTGGGAAAAAGTATTTTTAAAAAGAACATCCATGTATTCATGGTAGTTGAATGAACAACTAGTTACAATGCCATTTTTTGCAAAATCTTAGCTTTTAAGAGTGTATGCTATCGTTTCTATTGTTCATCAATTCTTGAAGTATGTTATTGGAGATCGTATTGGGGTGGTTTGAAGTGACCCAAAGATAGCAATAGAATGTTATGTAATAGATCTTCGTATTTAAGGTCCGAATTATGAGGATCAGATGACTCAATAGCAACCAAAGGGGTTGATGTTGGATAAAGCGGGAATTGATGATCCGAGGGAAACCTCGGGTTCTTAAACAATGAATGAAAATATATAGGAGTATACATTTTCTAATGGGAAGACTATTCGAATAGGAACGCTTCCGTGACCAAATTTGCGTTATAAGTTGTTAACATTTTGTTTGATAATTTGGATGTTTTTGCTTGGAAAACAGAGGATGTAGTGGGAGTTCCACCTGAAGTAATCTATCACATCTTAGCTAAAAATCTGAGGATCAAGCCTTTTATTCAAAAGAAATCTGATTTTTTTTTGTAGAGAAATCAGAGGCTATCGTTATAGAAGTGGATCGCTTATCTAGGGTCGGACATATTCGAGAGGCACAATATCCTTTTTGGATAGAAAACCCAATGTTAGTTAAAAAGAAGAATGGAAAATGGCGAACGTGTGTTGGCTTCACAGATTTGAATCGAGCATGCCATAGAGATCCATTTCTTGTTCCTTAAATAGATTAATTGGTTGATTCTACTTCAGAAAATACAATCTTATCTTTTATGGATGGTTTTGTAGGTTACAATCAGATTGAAATGGATCAAAAAGATCAGGAGGGAACTATGTTCATCACTGATCGAGGACTATATTGTTTTAGACTTTTGCAGGAGCGACATATCAAAGGTTGGTGAACAAGGCTTTTGGTTCTCAAATTGGGAGGAATGGGGAAGTGCATTGATGATATGCTGGTTAAAATCGTAATTGATGGTGACGTCTGAAAAATTTATAGGAGACTTTTATAAATTTAATGGCTATTCGGTTGAAGTTAAATCCTAATGCGCCTTTGGAGTACGATCAGGAAATAGTTGTGGGTATCCCATTAGTGAAAACTTGATAGGGGTTGATCATCAACAAATAAAGGTCATAGTCCCAATGACTTCACCTCGAATTATAAATGAGGTTCAGATCTTGATAGGAAGGTTAGCTACTCTTAATTGATTTATCTCAATATTTTCTGACAAGTGTTTTCCTTTTTTCCAAGTGTGACGAAGACCGAAGTGATGAGTTATTGTTTTGCCTTAGTAAATTGTTAAGAGAGAATTCTAGAGAGAGAAAGAGCTATAGAGTTTTTAGAGAGATAGAGTACAAGTAAAAATGAGTTTCAAAGTAAAAATGTTGAACCTCTTTATCAGAGTTGCCGTGCCCTTTATATAGAGGAGCCAAAACTTAGTCTCAAACTGAAATCTGTTACAAAAGAGGACTAATTGTTGTTTAGTCCTTAACAATTATACATAGTTACAAAATACTCTCTAAAACTTACATCGGTTAAAATTTAAGGAAAAAAACTTACATTACTTATAATTAAATCCTTAAATTTACATTATTTACAATTTAGTCCTCAAAATCCTATTTCTATATCAGAAGCCCCCTTAGTTCTCATTTCAGTAATTGAATGAGAACTAAAATATCTTCGAATCCAATTGTCTTTGAATACTTCTGTATATTATGTAACTTGTGATAAACTTAAAGCAATAATTCGAAGCATCCATCTTAAACAAGCATTCAAAGCTAATGGAATGCAATCATTCAAAGCATACTCAAAACAAACATCAATTAGCAATGATGCTAAAATTTGATAATTTTTCAAAGACAAAATTTCTTCGAAAAACTGTAATAGAAAAGTACTTTGAAATATAATGTAAACGAGCCATCTTCGAACACTTTCAAAAATACTCTTCGAATTTTATCCATGCTGCATATGAAAATAACCGTTGCATATAACCGTTCAATCCATCATAAGCCTATAGTTTTGAGATCCATAGAGGTCTAGCCTGACAAATGTCGAATATCTGATCAACCCACCGATTTGTATTCCAACCTATCATCATACGAGTCTTTCCAACTTCACACGCCTTCACTTCTTTTGTATAAATTCAGTCTGCCTTTCATTTTGTTCATTCTCATCACACAAACCTTTTTAGAGAGAAGTCAAAGATTTTTGGCTACCCTGACCGTGTTCTATCCTGTTCTCAGTTTTCTCATCTGAAAAACCAAACTTTCTGACCAATCTTCATCTTCGCCGATCAACCTTAATTTGGTTTATGAGAAAGAAACCAAAAAAAACAAAAAATCGAAGGATATCCTACCCAAAACATGAGAATCTTCAGACTCTGACAATAATTTAGTCTTCGGATCCTACGACTACTAGTGTATTACATAAAGACCTGAAGAGTATTGGAAAACAGGATTAATCAATAGCCTTCTAGTTGGAACAACAACTAAAGCAATCTATTACGGTAATTTTGATCCAACTAAAGTTCATACTCTTTCGCCTTCTCCCATAGTCGAAGAGTATTCCTTAGCTAAACTCTTACGGCCTAAAACACCTCGAGCCTCCTCATCTCAAAGTAAAATTTATCCTCTGATTAGTGAAAAATCTCCTCTAAAACCAAACCTAAATATCTCCTCTTCGAATCACTCTTCAATAACCAGAAAAAGAAGAACTTTCATTGCCATGGGAGATGAATCAGAAATTGTTCGAAGTGATTTCTCTCCAAATTCAAATGCTGAAAATCCTCCTCAAAGAGATGTAATTGAGGAAACTCCTCGAACAGGTAATCCTTTACTAGAGGCTGTTAAACCAACATCTCAAAATCCTCGAGAAGAGACATCGAAAGCCAACAAAGTTGATTCAGAAGCTACAAAACCCGATCTTGAGGCTGATTCTGACGATGGGAACTCTGCAAATACCCAAAAACCTCAAGAATAAGTGGACGTTTGCTTCGTCTCCAAAGAAGAAAGAGCGAAAATTGGTAAATACTTGAGGAATTTTGAAGGTAAATACATCAGTGCACTGAAAACGTTCCACTACATATACTACAAAGATAGCCAAGCTTCGGCTCTGAAAACGCAAGGGGAATGGGAGATAATATAACTCTTCGTCTGCCAAAGGAAGGTTTAAACTCCCCTGGACTGCAAAAATAAAGAGCTAATAGTCTACCCCGAAATCATCAACTGGGGACTTCGGTTTCTATTGGATCCCATGATCGTGGAATACTTCGAACTTCTTAGCTTATGCCCTTCCCAGGTGACACTGAATCAGTGGTTCAGCCTTATGTCAGTGATCATGGCATCTCGACTGTCTAAAATTTGCATCAGAATCAAAGACTTCATCTCACTCACCCAATTGTCGAGAGGTATGAAGCATCCCTTTTACTACCTCACCCTGATGGATGATGTCAAGATGATCGATGATCTCTTAGAGGCTGACAAATTCTGGAAACAAAAATTCGTGTTTATATTAGGAGCGTGGGAAAATGGCAAACCGATTTCTGAGGCCAATCCTTCAAAGCTAACTCTCGTCTAGAGAAACAACCGTAAGCTCTTTGAAATTTTACGTTCTGACATAAAATTTACATTTTCTTTTTCTCTTGATCTTCTGTTTTTCTAATTATTGCAGAAATTTTGAAGCGTTACTCAACACGTCAAAAACCTGCTAAGGAGATTTTCCAAAAACTCGATATTTGGGCTGAGAAGGAATGGAATAACGCATTTCATACTGCCTTTAAAGCATCAATTTCCTTACTTGTCACATGTTTCTTGCCACCTAAATATCTGATGTCAGACCCCGATCCGAAGATAGTCTGCAAACGATTAGTTCAACCCGATTGCAAAATCTTCCTTCCCATTCGCAATAGATCAGATAGCCATTTGCTAAAAAAGAAAAAAGAGAAAGCCGCCAAAGAAAAGAAAGGCAAAAAGACAGCTAGCACATCTGGTTCTATCCCTTCAACTCCATCGAAGCCAAAGCCTCGAAAAAGGAAAACTGCAGAATAACCTCTCTCACCCATGGAAGAGGTTAAAGATCAAGAACCATCCTCAAAGAAAAAGAAAGCTTCCTCTGGTTCCCATGGAAATAAAAAGAAGCAAATGATAATCACTTCGTATGCACTGGTTGACAAAGATGAAAATGTTGCTGCTGGAAACCAACAACACCCACAAAACCCTTCGATCGAAGAACATCATACCAAAAAAAACCCTATGATTCTCATCGAAGACAAGACTTCTAACGAAAATTAGGTTCCTACAAGCTTCGATCTGATATGTTTATCAATTTCGAAAACATGGAAGCACTTAGTGGTGAAGAGGATCATCTTCTTCAAGACATCCAAAATCACATGCTTGACTTTTGGAGACCAACACCAGACGAAGTTCCTCTAGAAGTTACTCATTCTCATGATCCTATCACTCCTCTGGATATGATTCAAGGTCCTAGCACATCGGAAGTTTGTATTCCTCTTCCAAATCCTGCAATCGTTGTCGCACTTCAACAATTTTCCGACCTTGACACTGCCGCAAAAACACTTGTTTCCCAATTTGAAGCTTCTTAGAACCATCTAAAGCAGTTGGCCAAAGATATGGTTTAATACAAGGAAGCTTACGAGGATAAGAAAAGGTTTATAAAATATTTGTAGGGCAAGGTAGTTGATCAGTTTCATATGTACAAATTTGCGAGGTCCGAACTCATAAAAGGTGCTCTCTGCATAAAAGAGGATCTGCAAATCAAGCATATAGTTGATACATAATTGCTAACAAAATCTCATGAAACAAAGATGAACAAACTCAAGGGTGATCATGCTGTTGAACTGGAGACTGAAAAATCCAACTCCACAGAGCTTCGAAATTCTCTCACTCTTTGTGAAACAATAAACAAAGAGCTATATGATGAGATAGCTAAATTGAGGAAGAATTTCAAAGATGAAAAAGCTGGTGCCGTAGCTGCTGCTGAGTCTAAGCTTCAAAAGATATGCAAACTGCTATTAACATCGGAAAAGAAGATCCAACCATTTTCCTTCTTCGAAAGGTTCACGCTGTATATCCAAAAGTAAACCTTACAAATTTTTGGAATGACATCACCGAAGGGAAATGCCCAATGAAGCATTCGACCCTGTTCCTAGTTCATCGTCCTCAGAAGATGAATCATCCGAGGAAGAAGAGTCCTCTGAATAATTTTATCACTTTTTGGTCTTTGTCGGATTAAAAAAAAAATTACCTCAACGAATTAATCTAAATGACGAATGGTTTTCGATGATAAATTAAAAAACAAAATAATTACAAAATGTAAACTTACCACCTTAAATAACTTAACAAAATTGGTGAATACAGTAACTCTTCGAACACATTTA
The DNA here is from genome assembly GCA_036936605.1 of Limnanthes douglasii subsp. nivea. Taxonomy (NCBI): domain Eukaryota; kingdom Viridiplantae; phylum Streptophyta; class Magnoliopsida; order Brassicales; family Limnanthaceae; genus Limnanthes; species Limnanthes douglasii. The sequence continues at coordinate 391,801,687 of JAUPFV010000001.1, read as the reverse complement.
AAAAAGCTGCTGCCGTAGCTGCTGCTGAGTCTAAGCTTCGAACAATTCTCAGTGTGTTGTTAAGCGTTCACTTCAAAATAAAAATGTAATGTGATTTTTAAACATGGTTGTTTCTTCGAAAAGTGTCATAAACACTTCGGAACATTCTACTCTTAACTAATCTCAAAAGTTATCAGTTTTGGATGATTTGTTAAGATAGTATTCAAACATATGTAAACAACCATTGGCCAAAAACCGAACTTTATTGATAATATTGAATATGTACACGACACCTCGTTAAAACCTTCCTGGGCCAACAGGATAGGAAAGAGTGCGCCATTCAAAAACAAAAATTCCAAAGTACAAAGACATATCTACTCCCAATAAAGCTTCAAATGTTGGATATTCCACGGATGTTGAAGCATCCTCCCTTCGAAATCACAAAGATGATAAAACCCGACTTAATTCTTTCAACAACTGTATAAGGGCTATCCCAATTCAGAACCATTTTTTCAAGGTTCTTCTCCTTTGTGTACAAGAAATCTTTTCGCAACACCTTATCACCTTATTTAAATTCTCTTCTCTTCAACTTCCAATGATATCTATTTCTCAAAAGAGTTTGATAATGACTGACATTCAGATGACCCTTTTTTTCCTCAATCAGATCCAAATTATCCCTTCGAACTTCATCATTAGACCTTTCAGAATATTGAGATATTCTAAAAGATGACATCGTAGATTCAATGGGACTGACTGCATCCATACTGTATGCCATAGCAAAAGGAGTCTCTTTTCTAGCTTCTCTTGGATTTGTTCGATAAGCCCAAAGTACATCTTGCAAATAGTTTGACCATTTTCCTGCTGCCCCCGATAAATTCTTCTTCAAGCAATCTAAAATCGTTTTGTTTGTCACTTCCACTTTTCCATTTCCTTGAGGATGAAAAGGCGTCGAGACACATTGTTGAATTTCTGTAGAAGTACAAAATGCATTCATTTTCCTGTTATTAAACTGAGGGCCATTATCTGTTGTAATCCTCTGAGGAACTCCAAAACGACAACAGATACTATTCACAATAAATTTGATGACATCCTCTGCCTTTGTTCCTGATAGCGGTTCTGCCTCTGCCCACTTTGTAAAATAATCAATCGCTACAATTATCATCTGTTTTCCCCTAGAAGTCATCGAGAAATGTCCTACCAGATCAATTCCCCACCTATCAAATGGTACTGCCTCGGATATAAACATAAGCGGTACTGTTGGTCTGTGAATAACATTGGCAAACCTCTGACAAGTATCACAACCTTAGACTAAATTCTTAGCACCGTTCATGATTGTAGGCCAATAAAACCATGCAAGAAAAACTCGACGTGATAATGATTTGAACCCACAATGACTTGACCCTTCACCATCATGCAACTGTGATAATACTTCTTTTGATTCTTGTTTGCTTAAAGATCCTAATAATGGCCTGCTCAATGCATTTTTATACAAAATCCCATCCAGTACTATATATCAGAAGGCTTTATCCCTCAACGTTTTTGCCAATTATGAATCATCTCGTAGTATTCCTTGAGTAAACAAATTAAGGATATCTGATCGCCAATCGCTTCAGATCGCATCAGTGGTGAAAACATTCTACTATACATTCACATTGGCTAGATTGAATAAAAATTGAAGGATTTTCTTGTAGCGAAATCTAAGGATATTCTTCCTTGTAAGAAACGTTTGCTAAAGAATCAGCCACCAAGTTACTTCACCGCCCAATATATTCCACAACAACGTTGTCAAACAGAAGCATTAAATTCTGAGGCTCCCGAAGGTACAAAATCAAACGATACTTCCTTGCTTTAGGAAATCCAGATACTTAATTTGCTAATAATTGAGAATCCATTTCCAAGCGCACTAAGGTTGCCCCGCAAATATTTTCCAATCTCAAACCTGCCAAAGGAGCTTCGTATTCAGCTTCATTGTTCGAAGCATGAAAACAAAATTTAATAGATTGAATCATTGTTTCTTCGGTCGGAGCTATTAACTAAACCCCAGCATTGCACCCTGAAATACTAGATCCTCCATCTGTTCGAACAACCCCCCTCGAATCAACAAGTTTGACTTTTTTAGTTTCTTCCTCATCTGATCGGCTTGAGTGGAATTCAACAAACAAATATGCCAGTGTTTGCGCCTTTATTGCTGTTCGAGGTGTATAAAAAAATATTATAGTCCCCTAACTCCACTGACCATTTGGTCATCCTCCCCGAAATATCAGGTCGTTGTAAAACCTTTTTAAGGGGAATGAAGTTCGGAGTTCAATAGTGTGAGCTTAAAAATATGGACGCATCTTCCTAGCAGCAATCACCAATGCTAATGCCAATTTTTCTAATATTATATACCTCTTTTCTGCTGCCACCAGACTTTTACTAATGTAATACACCGGCTTCAAAACTCCTGAATCTTCACGGTTAATACTGCGCTCAATGCAAAATCTGAAACCGCAATGTACAAAAATAATTTCTCCCCATTTCAAGGCTTTGACAAAATATCTGGTGATGACAACAAATTTTAATGTTTGTGAAAGATGCTTCACATTCCGATGTCCATTCGAACACTGCTACGTCCACGTAACACTTGAAAGAAAAAAAAAGAATTTATGAGAAAATCTTGAATTATATCGATTAGGTGCTGCTAACCTTCCTGTCATAATTTGCACTTATTTGATTGACCGAGGAGAATTCATTGTTATCAAAGCTTTCAATTGTTCAGGGTCAGCTTCTATTCCTTTTTCACTAATGATAAACCCAAAAACGTCCCCGGTCGAACCGTGAAGGTGCACTTCTCAGGATTTAATTTCAACATGATCGCCCTTAAATTCAAAAAATCTTCCTCTGAATCATCAAGATGCACTTAATCCCTTGTGCTTTTCACTACCATGTCATCAATATATACCTATATATTTCTTCCGATCTGTGTAGTAAAAGATTTATTCATCAATCTCGGATAAGTGCCTCCAACAATTTTCGATCCAAAAGGGCATCACCCTATAACAATGCAAACCCCTATCAGTTATAAAAGTTGTGCACTCTTGATCTTTTGGATCCATTTGAATCCGATTATATCCTGCAAAAGCACCCATAAAAGTTCAAATTTTGTTTCCTGAAGTAGAATCAATCAACTCATCTATTCAAGGAACATGAAACGAATCTTTGGGACAAGCTCTATTCAAATCTGTAAAATCCACACACATCCTCCATTTCTCATTCTTCCTTTTTACTACTACCAGATTTTCCTTCCACAAAGAATACTATGACTCCATTATGTGTCCGACCTTAAACAACCGATCCACTTCAGCAACAATCGATTCTGCATTTTCCGATGAAAAGGATCTTCTTTTCTGAATAAGCGGCTTGACCTTCGGATCTATATCCACGTTGTTTGGAATTACTTCAATAGGTACTCATGTTACGTCCTCTGTCCTCCAACCGAAGACATCCAAATTTTGAGATAAAAAATCAAGCAATTGTTAACGTAGAAAATGGGTAAATAACATTCTGATTCGAAGTACCTTCTGTTCCAAAAAAGTAAACTCTTTTATCTCTTCACTGACCGTTAAAGATCCCGGGGTTTCCCTCGGATCGTCAACACTTTCTTCCAAGTCTGAGGGTACCCGTTCTAATTTCTATTCACCCATTACATCTTCACTGCCAGATCCTCGACTCCGAAGTGTAGTGGCATAGCATTCCCTGACAACCTTCTGATCAGCCCGAACAACCCCATCTCTGTCTCCAACCACATACTTAAAGAATTGATGAACTGTAGACACCACCCCATACATTCTTGAAAGCCATGATCTTCCAAAAATAGCATTATAACTTGTGAGATAGTCCACCACCACAAAGAGTCCTTGGACCTTTTTCTTAAATGATCCTTTTCCCAAACTGACTTCACCCTCGAATTATCCAACAACACGAGCTGTTACACCCATGAATCTAATAATTGTTCGATCTGATTGAGAACTTCCGAGGTGGATTTGTCATTCTATCATAGGTGGATTTAAAAAGGACATTAACAGAACTTCCAGTGTCAATCAGCACACGTCGAATTTCGATGCCAGCCCCCTCAGCTCCAATCACCACAGCATCTTCATTTGGTCATGCAGTACCTCGCAGATCGTCTTCATCAAACAAAATGAAGGGAATACCTTTCTTCCCATACAGGTGCGTAGACATCCTCTCTTCATTTTGAGTTGTCAAGTTGAAAACATGCCTTTTCCTCGAACTATCCGAGTTTCCAGTCATTGAATTGCCTCCAAGAATAGCCAGCGATTCAAAAAACATGCATAGTTCCCGAACACATCCCTTTTCCACAAGATTTTTTACTGTCATCAAAAGAAGCTTCGAAAGGTTCAGCCTGTGAATCCAAAATCATCAAATTCTCAGCTGGCGACGCAGTCTTCGAAGTAATAGCACCATTATTTTTTTATGCGCTCCCATAGGACTTCACATAAGTCAGGAGCTTTCCATTCTCAATCAAATATTGGATTTCTTTCTTCAGAGCAATGCAATCATTTGTATCATGTCCAATATCATCATAATATCTGCAAAATTTATTATTCCTCACCTTTTTTGGTATGCTGATAAGAGATGGCTTCCTAAAATTTACGAAGCTCTTGGTCTTATCCCAGATGACAGAAACATTCTCTATCAGATCAGCATAGTATTCTGGCTTGACCCAAGTATTTGGTCTAGGCCTGTTGTAATTGTTAGTTGGAGCGTGATTTGAATAAAAACCACTCCGATGAGGGAAATTACTGTTCTTCTGCCTCACCTGCTGATTCTCATTGCCATTGTTATTACCATTCGAGGGCTGCCCCTGATTATTGGTTCCTTGTCCCGAATTTTTCAGAGTGTTAACTGGTCCACCTCAGACTCTAGTCGACTCCTCCACTTTGATCTGATCCTCAACTTGAACCATCAAAGCTCCATAAGTCAAGGCCCTTCTCTTTGTTGTCTCATTAGCCAGATCCCCTAGCAATAACCTTTGGCAAAAAGCTGCCATCGCAACATTTTCCTCATAGTTGTCCAAACTAGCCTTGGTCAACACAAATCTCTTTGCACAGTCTTTTAACTTTTCTCTCGGTGCATGCTTGCACTGAATAATGGTATCACCATTTGCTCTCATCTTTTTACTTCCCACAAACTGCCTTCGAAAAGCAGTATAAAAATCCCTTAGAATCCTGTTGTACCACTTAAGAGTTGTTCCTTTAAAATTCTGTGAAAATGCACGACACACAAACCCGTCGTCATCTTCAAATTTCATCATATAATTCTTAAATTGTTCGATGTGATCATCGGGATCATGCATCCCATTGAACTTCTCCACCTTCGAAATGTCGAAACGCTTCGGAAGTGTCATGGAACAAATTTCATCTATCAACGGAGAATTTCTCCAGTCAACCCCTTGAACAAATTGATCATCAATTCCCATTGTGACATATAGATTCTTATTAGTTTCAATATACTAATTCGAGGGATTTCCTTTGTGACAAGTTGAACGAGGAGCATTATCATTCTTAGATTTACTCCCATTTTTATATTTCCTCAAATAATCTCTGTATGATTCCCCTTTCGAAGAACCCATATACGTCTTAAAACCCGAGGCTGAACGTTTGACTTCCTCGTCACTAGAAGTCACTAATTTCTATTTATCTTTTTTCTCCTTTCGAGACGAATATCGCTTTTTAGGAGACATAAAACGTGCTTTTTTATGCTCAGACTTAGCGCGTCGGTCATCAAAAGATCGATCTGACTGACCTTCCATCTCAGTCTTTTCTATTTCTTGTCTAACCTCGGATCTGAGCCTTGCCAAGAGTATCTCTTGTTACCTCTGTTCATATTTCTCATTCAATGTATTAGTTTTATTTAAGAGCTGATTCATTTGCGCCTCGGTATCAGATTGAGCTCGGATCGGAGACGATCCATCAGTTATATTTCCATCCTCTACAAATCACCTTTCACAGTTTCCATCGCTGATTAAAGCGTAGGATTGTTCTTAGGATTCATCGTGTGAATTTTAACCAGAATATACAACTAGATTGTCTCAATGTCGAAAAGAATAAGCCACTAATTTTTCTTATTCAGACCCTAGTGGAGTCGCCAATTTGATGAGTTATTATTTTGCCTTAGTAAATTGTTATGAGAGAATTTTAAAGAGAGAAAGAGCAAGAGAGTTTTTAGAGAGAGAAAGTACAAGTACAAATGAGTTTCAAAGTAAAAGTGTTCAACCCCTTTATTAGAGTTTCCTTGCCCTTTATATAGAGGATCCAAGACTTAGTCCTTAACAATTATACATAGTTACAAATACTCTCTAAAACTTACATCGGTTACAATTTTAGGACAAAACTTACATTACTTATAATTAAATCCTTAATTTTACATTATTCACAATTTTGTCCTCAAAATCCTATTTCCATATCAGACCCAAGGAGTTTGTATGGACACCAAATTGTGAAGCAACTTTTTCAAAGATTAAGGAACTTTTGTTATCACGAGAGATCTTGTCTAAACCTCGAACTGGTGATCAATTATTTTTATATATAGTAGTGTCCAATTTTACTATGAGTGTTGTTTTGATATGTGAAGATACGAGAGTTTCGAAGCCAGTCTATTATGTTAGTAAAATTATGTTACCATCAAAAAAGGTATTTGAAACTTGAAAAATTGGCTTTAGCTTTAGTAGTGGCTGCTAGGAAGATGTGCCCATATTTTTAAGCTCAAACTATTGTAGTTTGAATTTTTTTTCCCACCAAAGAATATGTTACAACGACCAGAAATTTCTGGTAGACTGACCAAATGGTCAGTAGAATTGGGAGATTTTGATTTTACTTTTTCTCCACGAACGATTATTAAAACTAATAAAAAGTTGATTTTTTGGTCAAATTTCATTTCAGCTGATTAGATGAAAGGATAAAAAAACCGTTCATTCCAGAAACTTTGATGTGGGTGGTTCGAACTGATAGTGGTCCTAGTATATTGGGATCTAGTGTAAGAGTTCAATTAGTTATTCCTTCTTGGGAAACTATATATCAAGCTATTCGATTCGGCTTTTTATACATCGAATAATGACGCTGAATATGAGGTTGCGTTAGCTCGTTCAAGGCTTGTAAATATTTGTGGAGCAACAATAGTTCGTTTGGTAAAAAATTTGCCGTTAGTGGCAAATCATATGCCATCTTTATCCGAGGCAAAAAAAATGATCATTTAATTTTGTATATGCGGCGAGCTTCAAAATTAAATTATATTATTTGACTAAGTGATTATAGAGCATATTAACCGAGCAGATAATACAGTTGCTTATACAGAGGAGTGTCCATGGATAGTGTTACAGTAAAGTCCTTTGACTTTAACACGATCAGATCAATGTAAATATGATGAGGAAGTATTTGTAACTCCATACATAATTTGAAGTGATTGGAGGTCTAATTACCTTAATTTTTTACTAAAAAGAACGTTACCTCAAGATACACACCTGGCTAAAAAGTTAAGGTATGAGGCCCATGGTTATGTCGTATTAAATGGAGTTTTATACCAAAAAAAATTAAGTAAACCATTGTTGCGTTGTCTAGGTAAGCAAGAATCTAAGGAGATTTTATCTAAGTTGCATGATGGTGAAGGTTCGGCTCACCATGGTTTCAAGTCTTTGACGCATAGGGTTTTGTTGGCATGTTATTATTGAACTTCAACTACGAATGATGGTAAAGTTTTAATTCAAGGTTGTGGTACTTGTCAACGATTTTCCAATTCTATACACAAACTAACGATACCACTTACTTCCATATCCGAAGTTATTCTTTTTTATAGATGAGGAATAGACTTGGTACGACCATTAGCTATGGATTTTGGAAGACGTCAAATTATCATTATGGCGGTGGATTACATTTTGAAGTGGGCTGAAGCTAAACCATTATCTGGTACAGAAGACAAGGTTGTTATCAAATTCATTGTGAATAATATTTGTTATCGCTTTGGAATTCCTCGGAAAATCACGACATATAATGGTCCTTAATTTAACAATAGACAAATAACTTCTTTTTGTGCTTTGAGGGGTATCACACGGTGTTTTCTACACCTTTTCATCCCCAATCAAATGGTTAAGTGGAGGTGACTAATAGGTCTATTCTGGAGGGTTTGAAATAAAATTTAATAGGTGTTGTAGGGAAATGGCCTAACTATTTGCAAGAGGTATTGTCAGCTTATCGAAGATGTTAGCCTTGCAGAATTTAGTTTACCTTCTTATAGGTTACTTCATTATTCTAAAGACACAAATGAAGAAGAAAAAAAAAACAGACCTGGACTTGATCAAAGAGAAAAGAGTTGGAGCACATTTGAATATGACTCATTATGAAACTTTGATGAGGATTCGTTATAATTCGAACGTAAAAAAGAGGGATTTTAATGTAGGTGAAAAAGTCTTGAGGAAATTATTTCTTAATACAAAGGACAAGAGACTTGGTAAAATGGCCCTAAATTGGAAAGGCCTTTATGTGGCAATAGAGCGAATAAAGTTGTGTACATATTGCTTTTTGTGATGAACAGGGCAGATTACTTCAACACCCTTGGAATATAGAAACTTTAAAGCTATATTAGGAGTAATTTTTTATTTTGATACTTTTTGAATAATTGTCATACTCTTTCTTATCATGTTGGGCCATGGAGGTTTTAATGAGGTTTTACGTATACATTCGAGGATATTAATAAAATTATTTGTTGACCAATAGTTATTTTATATACAAGTATTGATATTATCTTGGTAAATAGTCAAAGATTGATCATCTTTGAAGTTGTTGACCAAGAGTAACTGATTCTATTGGAGGTGATAACGTTCTTTAAACTCACTGATTGTATTCGAGGTGCTAACATTCTCTAAACGCACTAATTGTATTCGTGGTGCTAATGATCTCTAAGCACACTTATTATATTCGAGGTGCTACATTTTCTAAATGCACCGGTTGTATTCGAAGTGTTATACGTTCTTTAATACAATTTTATTTAAGACATTACAAATTTATTTGTGACATATATTGGAATTCGAGGTGATAATGACTTGTTCATGAAATAAAAAAGTATTCATGATAAGGTAAAACTTGGCAAATAAATGTGGAAAGAGAAAAGTATTTGTTCATTGATGTAAAATTTCGATCTTACAAAAAGATGTTTTTGAATGCCAAAACGTTAAGCATTCAAAAAAATGAGTCATAAAGAACAAAAGATGACTTCATAACAAAAAACAACAACAATCAATCATTATCTTTGGAGTTCTCTTCATAGGAATCTTTGTCTTGCTCAGTAGCATCCTCATTTTCGTGTGAGTTCGTCTCTTCGGAGAAATCAGTTGGTACAGGTTCGAAGGCTTCACGAGGACGGTTCTCTATGGGGATTAATTCCTGAAAGCGTGACAAATTTAATTTTGAGAATGCTGCAAGGAATTCATAGAGCATAGTGATTGTTTTTTGCTCCTCAATATTTTTTATCACAGCAATGGTGTCCTGTCCACACAAAGTCTTAGCAGTTTTCACATCGGTTTGTTCTTCTCGTTCGAATGTTGTCTTGAGTGTAGCCATATCATATGTCAATATTGTTTTCTCCTTCACTCTTGTTTAGAGAATCTTGAAGAAATGATTATCTTTTCTGCTTCTCGGATATCTTCCTGGCATGTTTGGCTTTAAGTTCATCTATCTCAGCCTGATGGGAAGTCTTGAGGTCTTCTGTTTTTTGTTTGTGCATAAAGCCTAAAATTTCTTGATGGGAAGTCTTGAGACATCTTAGCCTGATGGGAAGTCTCAGCCTTAGGTAGATACCTCCTTTTATAAATTCCAACATGTCAGTCTGGAACACCTAAAATTGCTTCACAATGTGTTTGCCAAATATTTCCCTCATCTTTTTTTCTCCAGTACCTTCTTTTTTGTATCGGACCATATCCTTGGCTATAATTTCTAAACAACTTCAAGAAGAGTCCACTTTTGTGCACAAATGTTTTGCTCCAACTCCAAGATTAACAAATAGTTGTAGTGCAAGTACAACTTCTTCAGATGTCTCCTTGAAATGAATGGTAGGAGATTGGTTGTAAGGTATGAGAGCGAAAGACGAGGCAGTTGAGGAAAGATTGGAATTAAGAATTTCAGGCAAAACAGGAGCAGTAGCGTGATGACCAATCCGTTTGAGCTGTTCTTGGATCTGTTAGACCATCAGATCCATATCTTGGTAGAGGTCTTAAAGTTCCTATGTGCTGATGGGTTCTTCAGGAATGAATGTGTCATCTCTTTGCTGATATTCCACTATAGTTTCTTCAGCTTCAGAAGAAGGCACTTCTGTGGGAGCTTCATCAAGATTATTTTCTGCTCTCTTAGTTGAGAAAATTTTCGAAGTTCTATTTTTCTTCTTCGAGGCAAAATTTTTCTTTCGTTTTGCAGAATATTCAGCCTCAAATCCTTCTTTGATTGTTAGAAGACTTGCTTTGTTATCCTTCCTCTTAGTCTTTCTTTCATTCTCATGTGGCTACAGATCAGTGGAAGAGCTAGCACCAGATGTACTAGCTATTTTTTTAGCCTTCTTTTTATTTTTACCATCAAGTGCTATCAATATCTTCACAAGAATCTCTGGGTTTGGTGGTTCCATTAAAGTTCTAGGAGATCAGCACCTGGGAAGATCCCCCACAGATGACTATTGATGAAGTTTATGGGCATGAAAGCTGAGTGGAACCCGTTGCCCTATTCATTTTCTGACCGTGTGGCCAACTTGGAAAATATATCTTCCGCGTTCTTCCTGTGAGATTTATATCACATCGTAATTTGTGCATACAGTAGCAATGCATGTGGAATATTAATATAAGTTGTAAAGATTAGGAGTAAAGATAATATAACTTACTATTGCTGCTCCAAACAAGGTTAAGTCTTGAAGGGTTCTCTTCAGAAATTTCCTTCCTATTTTCCTATGCTCAAGATATGAAGATAACATTTTCTTTCCAGAATTTTTTAGCCTTGAGAAAATCGTCCATTGTTTTGAAATTATCCACAAGTGTTAGATAGAAGAAGGGAAATACCAGAAATTTGGAAAGACCAGTCATGGCGATGAAGTCTTTGATAGAGAGAGGGGTTTGGCTTAGTCTAGAAGCCATGATCATTGAAAGGAGCGTGAACCATAAATTCGGTATCGTTTGTGTAGGGAAGATATCTATGAGTTCGAAATACTCCACTATCATCAGATCTAGTGGGAACTGAAGACCCCAATTGATGATCTCAAGACAGACCAGTAATTCATCTCGTCCATAAATCAAGTAGAGTATCCCCCTCTTTTGGTAGTTGAAGCACTATCTTGTCTGGCGTTCCCCATTGTTTTTTTAAACGTTCAGCTTGAGCTTCACTATAATAAATATATGGTACATTTTTCAGGGCCATGATGTATTCGGGGAGGAATCGTTTCAACTTCACACTAACTGAGGCAGCAACATCCTTAGAAAGTTCAACTAGAGCTTTCTTTTTCTTTTAATTTTCCTTTGGTGCCCCATTCTTCGAAGCATCGTCTTTGGTATTAGATGCAGCATCACTTTTGTTTAGCCTCGACATTTGAGTTAGTTTCCTCTGAATCAACTTTTTCCTCATAAGCTTTGCCTAGTAGTTATAGAAGATTTGGGTTCGAGGTTAGATTTTGTTCTTGGGCAGTGTTATTTTATTGAAGTGTTATGAGCTTCAAGATCTCTTATAATTATGAATGCGTTATTTTTTGCAAGAAGACTTTGGGAGAGACGAGATTTTATCTGGATTTGAGGAGTCACCTTGCGTAATATTCAAGGTAAATCTGAGTTGATGAGTGATGAATCTTTTTCTGATCTTCTGTGAGTGGACGTTCTTTGAGTTACTTTGTGGTTCTTCTGAAGAGAAATAGATGTTGAGCCATAAAGTGCTGGCAAAGAATTTTGAGGAGATTTCGGAAAATTGCTTCTTTCTGGATTGGATGAAATCTGAAACCCAAGGGAACTTTGATTAGGGTTGAAATCACCATAAACGGTGCTTTGAGTTGAATATTGAGGAGAGTTGTCTATTACAGCTGCTTCACGGTATTCAGCAGCCCTCTCGTTGATGCACAAGTAATCGTAAATGCCAAAAATGGGGTTTTTAGTAGTTGAGGATTTTCTCATAAACTAAAATTATGAAGGGTCTTAAAGATTATGTTATAAATTTTGAAGGGAAATTTGAGTTCTCCGGCGAAGGTAGCTGAGAAATTAGGTATTCAGATGAAGATAACCAAGAAATTCGGTTCTCAAGTTAAGGTAGCTGGGGATTTTCTTAGGTGAAATAACTTTCTCTCACTATAATGTATTTTTGAAACACAGATATTGAGTGAGGGTGTATTTATAAAGGAGATGTGAAAGAGAAAATGGTCAGAGAAGTTGGAGAGGTGATGGTTATATTGGGTACAAAGAAGGAATGCCAAACGGTTACTTGTAAAGAGATAACGTGACATTTGTTAATTGTCAGACCTAGTGGCAGGCCTAGTGGATTTCTATATGCGTACTAGAGTATTTTAAACGTTTCTAACCGTTACGAGAAGGCTGGCTAAAGACTCCATGTGTGAATATTCGAAGCAGAAACGAAGGGTTGAGTGAAATGTTTTGACTAGATTCGAAGCAAACATGGGTATAATTTTATTCGAAGATGGAAAATGGATAACCTACCAGTTTAGAATCGATTAATAAATGGTTTATATTTGAAGCGAATATGGAGATGTTTTTATTTTATGACAAAAAATATTGAAACAAATCATTATGTTTAGAAGATGAAAAAAATTAGATTCAAAACGAAATGGATTTTGGCAAGTAAGAGTTTCCATCTATCATGATTTCCGATGATTATTGGGTCTTATTCACTGTCTTTCATAAGAACTATGGGGCTACTAATAAGGATATGAAATATTGAGGACCTAAATATAATAAAGCTCAGATTATATATGATAAATTGTATAATTTTTAGATGATATTTGAACTACTTATAAATATAAGGGCTGCAATGTAATTTTCCAATTTATGTAACATAATCAGTTATAGAAGTCTGACACACCTATAAACAAAGGTCGAGACGATGAATAAAGGAGGAAAATTTTTTATTAGACATATATCGATTACTCCTTTTTACTTTCGCTCTCTACAGTTAAGTTCTTTCTTTTTACTTTCTCTATCAAGAAACAAGATTCATAAATAACAGGTGTAACAACATATCACGAGGGTGTGATTTACCAATTTATTACACATGCACGTCCACCAAATTTGAAATTTCAGAATACAACCCAAATCCAAAGAACTAAACAATAATCTACTACCTATATTGAGCACAACATAATCAAAACAGACACAATACATGTACATAGCAAACCCTAAAAACTAGCACGAAACGTAAAATCCACAAAAAAACCAGAAACGGCCAACGATCGACGATATACATACGAACCAATACATACACTAATGAAATGAACACCGTAATATATTATAAACCCTAGAAACCAACAATACCATGTGGAACTCAATTATTAAGTAAATGATTACGTTGAATCAAGTTTAAAAATTCAAAACAAGTACATGTAAATATTTATCGAGGTCTAGAGAGTGACTTAATATAAGAAAATATTTTCCACTAGAAGACGAGCGGCCTGCAGTGTGGTCAACACTTTGTCGGAGAAAGTTACTGTATTCGATGGTTTGGCCGGAAAAACAAGGCAGTTTGGTTGGTTCAACGGGTTATTAGGTTGGGTTTTGGGTTTCATAGTTTATTGTTTCAAATTGGTTTAGTAGATTTAGGAGGGAACGGGTAGGAAAACGTCTGGCTTAGAAGGGAAAAAATGGTTTTCACTCTAAAAACCTGTGTATTTATGGGTAGTTTTCTCGTAGAAATTATAAATTAATATAAAAACCTGGTCATATTAATTTCAAGACATACCCGTATATATATAAACCGAGGTCTTCCTCAAAATAAAAAACTAAAACTGAATAATAAATCAGTTAAAATGGAGCATCTAGAAAGATGAGGCCAAGTACACGTGTAAATATACAGAAAGAAATATTTGTATTACTAGTCAAACCGAAGAGAAGAATTAGAAGATGCGATGAGATATCGTCGATGCGAGAGAAGTATTATTAAAGATTGATGTGTTGCTCTCTAGCTAGATATCATAAATCATAGTGCAAAATCCAGAGCGCCAAAGATGCACAAGACCTTAGCGAGAAAGGGTCAAAGAACTAGCGATAAGTATCCAGGAGGACCAGTTAGTGGGAAGGGGAGATAATATAAGCTTGGCCCTTGAGGCCTTATACATAAAAATAAAGATTAGACATTCCACTTAGAGATGGTGAACAGATTCGTTGGAGTTATTGCATATGGCACAATCTCGAAGTGTGTTATAACCTTATGAAATTAACTTATCTCTGGTAGTGAGCTTGTCTTGAATAACCAGCTAGACAGTGAAAGGGTGTTTGGTAATGTTTAAATTGTTTCAAACGATAGTGGCTCAAGCGACCTGGGGATTGAAAGACTAGTCACATGATACATGTTATTTATAATAAATATTTTACTTTTCTAGTTGGGGAACAACATATTTAGATCCTCTTGGTCTGAGGGATCAAGGAGAAGACTGATAATGTTACCAATTTATTGAAAATGTAAATGGTAAGATCTGCTACCATAACGAGTTTGACTTTGCCAGTTTCAAGCGTTATTGGAAATTATATATGTGACTTTACTATTGTTGTTCATTCTAGCATACCGAATAATATCATAACTGTAGCGGGTGACTAAAGGAGTAGCAAAGAGCCATTGATCCTACCATAGGGAGGTGGAGTTGTTGCTTTTGTATCATATTTGTATAAGTTAACATGCATAGGTTTTTGGTCGATTTTTCTTTATGTCGAGACAAGGGACAAACCACTAGTGAGATCTCATAAGTTCTTGTTGTTAACCTTCCTAGATTTAATCTAGTCACACCATATTGAAGAGCTTTGGCAAAAACATATGCGAGTAGACTGAGAATATATCAGACCATAATATTCACCTTAATTAGTATCCAAAACATTAATATAGCAATATCTTGTTGCATTGTCAATTAAAATAATTAATAAATTTTATTTCCTAACAAATGTGTAGTATGGAAATCATATAAATCACTATATACTAGTTCAAATATAGTAGAAACTCAGTTAACATTATTAAAAGATATATGGTTATATAGATTATGGTTATATTAGTTAAGATACAAGTCTTACATTTCTCATTATTTACATCAACAAGTGGTATACGATTCATTTTTTACATGTTTTTGTATTCTTTTATAATATATATATATTTCATTAACATTAAACATAAACATACTATTACATAAATATATAAAGCCTACAAATATACCATGTTTTGACAATATATATTTTTTAATTTCATATATTTGTCGGAAATCACAATTCTTCAATACAATACCAGACAAAATATTCCTCTGAATCCCGGAAAATATATTATACTTTTTAATAATATATATTTTCTAGAATTGAAAACTAGCATAACATTTCTTAGTCCTTTGATTGAGTTAGTTACCACATTTCTCATCTTTAATGAAGATGTATCTTCCATTGGTTGAAAATTATTGAACGAACAAAGATCTTTAAATGCGTGACTTGTTTCTTCTCAATCAACCCATCATGGAAAATTATCTTATGCACATAAAATGCTTCAGGTATTACTAAACATAATAATGAATTAAAATCGCACCTTGTTGATTATCAAAATCATTAGGCTTCTTATTGGCATAATTATTGTTGTTTACCTTAAACTTTCTTTTGTTACCATTTTATTCGTTTTTATATTCTTTGAATAATCCAATATTGTGTTACCCTTAGGATTATTGTTCTTTTCTTAAGCGGTTGAAGACTCCTTGATCTTAAAATGAGTCTCATGTTCAAGCCATATTTTGATTGTTATGTTTTAAAGCGTGTTTGAAATCTTTCTACGATAGTAGTAGTTCGTGTTTAACAATAGACACCGAAACGCATTCTTACATTTAAGATAGACTTTTCCCTCGTATAATTGGACCTATTCATTTGGGCTAATTTGATTTTTTAAAAAAACAGCCTTAAAATGATAAAATAGATCGAACAAAAGAGTTCGAAATGAATTAACCTAAAAAATAATACTTTCACACTATTAGTCTTGTCGTTAAACTGAAGTTTAGAGAAATAGAAAGATTACTGTATTTTATATTTAGGTAAACTTAGAACTTGTGTAGTCTCTTATTTCAATTTCATGCTTTAGTTCTCTCAATTTTTTCATACTCAATAATCTTTCTTAAAACACTTACCACAGGTTAAGTTTAATGTAAACTTAGTGTTTTCAATATATATATATATATATATATATATATATATTATTTTTAAATTATTTTGTGCAAATATTTAATTTAAAAGATAAATATTAATATTTGTTAATTATTAACCGAATTTGACTTTTATTGAAGTAAATGTTCCAATATTTTGTTAAGAAAATAAAAAAATAAAGTTAATTTAACTAATGTGCAAATTTCAAATAATAAAAATGTTTTGAGAATGGGAGTAGATTTTTGAAAATATTATACAACATAGTAATTAGTATATTAATTTGGATACCTTTTGCTATACGAAAATCAATTGTGAGTCCCGATGTAAGAATTAAACTTCAGATTGGGCAGAAATATGTTACTACAAATCCTTATCAACCGATTATTCATTTTATTTGAAGAAAATAATGATAAAAATATTACGTACTTTATAATTAATGGGTTTGAGAAATATTAGATGGTGCTCAAGTTTCTCGGAAAAGAAAGATTCAGGTCTTTAAGTGAAATATCGACAGTTCAGTTAAATAATGGGTCGAATACTGCTGATACGATAGGAAACAATGCAGAATTTAAAGCAGACATTATAGATGAAAGTAATGTAACTAAACCAAAGGCAGCTAAGAGGTCTCGCAAACTTGAGAAATGTAATGCAGAACTTCAGAACAAAGAGGTTGATGCTGAACTTCAACTTCCTAAGAGCACTAGCGTAAAGACTATTGCTGGTGTTGAATTACCTGCTGAGGATATTGGAAACGCATTGCAGTTCTTAAAATTTTGTGCAGCTTTTGGAAAGGTACTTGACATGAAGAAAGGACAAGCTGAATCTATAATTAGAGAATTGGTACGGGCCGAAATGGCCGACGACAACAATATTCCCCTATCATCCAAATCCTTGTCCAACTATTGACTCTGATAGAAGAAAAATGATAATGGAGAAACGTCCGCATCATTCAGTCAAAGTAGGGGAGATGGTTCTTTGATCCAAGCTCTTGGTAAATGCATTGATGAATCACAATGTAAATTGGAAGACTTTCCCTCAGATTGGTCTCACCTGGGTGCTGATGGATTTTACAAGTTAGACAATTCAAAAAGGCTTAAACTTCTAAACTTCATGTGCGATGAATCTCTTTCAACAGCGGCTATGCGGGATTGGATTGCCGATCAAAGTTCAAAAGCTGGAGGATGAGGTAGCCAAAGTTGTTTTTGAAAAAAATGGGGCTCCTTTATCAATTGCTGAGCATGACACTCTTGTTACACAAGTAAAAGCTGAAGCAGCTGAAAGTATAAGGTTGCTCAAAGTGTAATTTTATTTTTTATTTTTATTCTTACATTTTTTAAAGAAATGATGTAGAATATAAAATACACAATACATTTATGGAAATGTATCTCAACCTCCAAAATTTATAGTTTTGGATTCTAATTTGATCCTAAATGAACTTAAATAGGAAGTAGATATCATAAATGCTTCAATGTAAAATCCACAGAACAAAGCACAAGACGCTACCTCAATGTTTCTCTTACAAACTCATTTCAGCAACATCAAGGGTACATATTTGATGATATATTTAAATCCAATGAAGTTTTCTACTTGATAGCAATTCGTTTGCAGAAAAGTTATTCTTATACACGAAATCCAAAATAGAAATAGTACATAGTATGAGATTATACATTAAACTCTTGTTGTTATTGTATCCTTAACAAATTTTTGTTTGATTTTTCCAAGTGCAGCAACAACTTCTTTCATGTCGCCTCTTTCTCCGGGTGCATCGGAAGCACAATTGCAAGCTAATTCCAAGATGGACGATAAACAATTTATTTTGGCCGTAAAATGTCTTTCTCCTCTTCTTATCAAATTCTCATCTATCATCTCAACCATTCCATTGTGTAATGACTCTTTCACCCAATCTTTCAAGCTGAATTCTCCCCCGAACATCTCATCAGTGGGCTTCGTTCTTGTAAATGTCTCCATAACTAAAATCCCATAGCTATACACATCGCTTTCTATTGATATAATTACCATTGATCCGCACTCTGCATTTGAAGTATATTAAGTATATTGACCAGAAATATAAGCAAAAACGAAATCTTCTTTCTTGTATCAAGTATGATAGAGATAACGATCCCAAAAAATATCAAGTCTGAATAAAATAAACGCAAACAACACAGAACACTTTTTACGTGGAAAACCTTCCCAGTGTAGGAAGTAAAAACCGCGGGACTGATTTCGGACTCCAACCAAATATTCACTATCAGAAGATGGGTTACAAAACTATTCTCTAGTTAAAACTAGAGCATACGCCACAAGAAGTATGACAACTTCATACACAACCCCAATACACAAGATAATGAACCAAAATCAGAAAACTCACTGAAATACCCTCAAAACGCAGTTAGAATAAGATGATCGAAAAACACACTTAGATGACTCCAAATCAAAAACCCTCTGGATAGATTGTAGAGGATAAGTAGACGAGCCTTCTCACCAAAACTGAAGCCGATCGGACAACCGGAGACAGTCCGATTGAAAGCACAAAGTTCCGCCTCGAATCACCTTTTTCTCTCAACAACTGCACTATAGAATATGATGCTCATCTCAGAAAGACACTGTATAAATATATATTTATACATAAACCAAAATCCTATGTGTTATCCAAATTGGGCTTAGCCCATTTGATAATTGGACTCCCACATAGGAAGAGCCCAACAAATCTCCCCCTCACGACTATGTGGGAGGATTCGCCATCTCGGCGATCAATCTACAATGTTCAAGCTTTCCCCTAGGCAAAGCCTTTGTCATCATGTCAGACCCATTATCATCTGTATGAACTTTATCAACCTCCATTAGTTTAGCATCAAGAATATCTCGAATCCAATGATATCTCACATCAATATGTTTCGACTTTGAGTGAAATGACGAATTCTTCACGAGATGAATAGCACTCTGATTATCACATAATAGTACATACATGTGTTGCTCAAATCCAAGTTCTTTCAAGAACTTCTTCATCCATAGTAGCTCTTTACTCGCTTCTGTCACTGCAATGAATTCAGCTTCTGTCGTTGAAAGGGCAACACACTTTTGTAGTCTTGATTTCCATGAAACAACGCCACCACAAAAGTTAATCAAATATCCAGAAGTAGACTTGCGAGTATCAACATCTCCAGCCAAGTCTGAATCAGAATAAGCCAACAACTCAAGTTTATTCATCCCAAAACTGAGCTTCAAATTAGAGGTTCCTCGCAGATACCTCATAATCCATTTCACGGCTTCCCAATTCTCTCTACCTGGGTTTGACAAAAATCTGCTCACAACACAAACACTATGAGCTAAATCAGGACGAGTACATACCATGGCATACATGAGACTTCCAACTGCAGATGCATATGGAATATTAGCCATGTCTCTCTTTTCTTTATTAGTTGAAGGACATTGTTTCTTGCTTAACTTGAAGTCACCGGAAAGTGGTGAGCTAACCACTTTAGCATTGTCCATATTAAACTTCTGAAGAATTTTCTCAATGATTTTTCTTGTGATAAGAACAACTTCTTCAAGTCTCTGTCTCTAGTAATTCGAATGCCGAGAATCTGCTTTGCTGGACCTAAATCTTTCATTGCGAAAGACTTACTTAACTGTTTCTTCAAAGAATCAATCCGCGAAGTATTCTTCCCAACAATAAGCATATCATCCACGTAAAGTAAAAGAACGATAAAATCGGCATCAGAAAATGTCTTCACAAATACACAATTATCAGAAGAAGTCTTCTTGTAATCCTGCTCCCCCATAACTGACATGAACTTCTTATACCACTGTCTCGGAGCTTGCTTCAAACCATATAGACTCTTTTTCGATCTGCATACATAATCTTCTTTTCCTTCAACCACAAAACCTTCAGGCTGTTTCATAAAAATCTCTTCTTCCAAGTCACCATGCAAGAATGCTGTTTTTACATCCATTTGCTCAATTTCCAAGTTTAGACTCGCTGCAATGCCTAGAACCACACGAATAGAAGATATTTTTACAACTGGAGAAAATATTTCATCAAAATCAATACCTTTTTTCTGACCAAAGCCTTTGACTACCAATCTTGCTTTGTACCGAGGTTGCAGAGAACTATCATCTTGCTTCAACCTATACACCCACTTGTTACTCAAGGCTTTTCTCCCTTCAGGTATCTTCACTAACTCAAATGTATAATTCTCATGAAGTGATTGCATCTCTTCATTCATCGCTTCAATCCATTGATTTTTACATACACCACTAATAGCCTCATCATAACACTCAGGCTCACCTGTATCGGTTAACAAAATATATTGATCAGAAGGATATCTAGTAGAGGGTTGTCTATCTCTAGTAGATCTCCGCATTGGAACTTCAAATTGTTCAACATCTTCTTCATTCACTTGTTCATCCACGAAATCATTATCATGATCACCAGTATAAAAAATATGTGAACCTCTGGAAGCAGGTGAGTCACCATCCGAATTTTCTTGAACTTCTGTAGGAGTATGTGCAAGCGGAATATGCCCCAAATCTACCAAGTCATTCTGAGACATAGGCACTGAATTTTGACTCTTATCAATATCATGAACTATCTGATCTTCCATAAACACGGCATCTCTGCTCCTAATAAGTTTCTTATTAATTGGATCATGAAATCTGTAGCCGAACTCATCAAAACCATAACCAATGAATACACACTGTATTGTCTTCGAATTGAGTTTAGATCTCTCATCTTTAGGAATATGCACATAAGCTTTGCACCCAAAGACACGCAAATGATCATAAGAAACATCTTTACCTGTCCAAACTCTATTTGGGATATCTCCATCTAAAGGTACAGAAGGACTAAGATTCAAGACATGTACCACTGTATTCAAAGCTTCACCCCAAAAGTATTTAGGGAGTCGTGATTGTGAAAGAAGACATCTTACCCTTTCAATTAATGTTCGGTTTAGTCTCTCCGCTATGCCATTCAACTGAGGGGTCTTGGGAGGTGTCTTTTGATGCCGAATACCTTGCTGTCTACAATAATCATCAAAAGGACCAATGTATTCTCCCCCATTATCACTTCTAACACACTTCAATTGTTTCCCAGTCTGTCTCTCAAGTGAAGCTTGAAACTGCTTAAAGACATCTAACACTTGATCTTTTGTTTTCAAAGTGTAAGCCCAAACTTTCCTGGAATGATCATCAACAAAGGTAACAAAGTACAAACAACCACTAAGTGTTCTCGTTTTGAAAGGACCACAAACATCAGTATGTACCTAGTCAAGCAAACTTGGTTTTCTTTAAGGAGCCGAGCTCTTGAAAGATACTCTATTCTGCTTTCCAGCCAAACAATGTACGCATTTCTTTAAATGAGCTTTGTGTATCCCACGAATGTATTGTTTCTTCCTCTGAATATCTAATCCTTTTTCACTAATGTGACTGAGTCTTTTATGCCATAAATCAAGTATTGCTTCATCATTAACAACATCGATTTTCTCAGCAGACACCCTTGCAGACATGATGTAGAGGGCTGAATATTTTTGTCCTCTTGCCACAACCAACGAGCCCTTAGTAAGTTTCCACTGCCCATTCGCAAAAATACTGCAATAACCTTCATCATATAGCTTCCCTGTAGATATCAAATTCAATCGAAGATCGGGTATATGTTTAACACCCTTCAAAATCAATCTTGCACCCATGCTTGTTTCTAGATAAACATCACCAATACCAACCACTTTAGACAAATCATTATTTCCCATCTTTGCAGAACCAAAGTCACCAGAGGTGTAAGATGAGAAAAATTCTCTACGAGAAGTGGCATGAATTGTAGCACCACTGTCAACTACCCAACCATTTTCATCAGACACAGAATTCACAACAGCATCATCAATAACAACGAAGTAGCTATCTGAAACTGCAGCAACATGTTTCTCGTCACCACTTTCATCAAAAAATTTCTCCTTATTCTTTTCTTCTTTACCATTATTAGATTTCCCAAAATTATTCTTCTTTATCAACTTAGGACAAAAATTCTTAGTGTGCCCGATCTCATGACAGTAGTAGCACTCCCAATCTGCAAATTTATTAGACTTGTTTTGACTCTTGCTTCTACTTTTACCTCTAGTTTTCCAACCGCGATTTTCATTTCTACCACGTTTCTCAACGACTAGAGTTTCTGAATGTGAAGAGAAACCAACTGTTTTTCTTCTCATATCTTCATTCAACATATTACTTTTAGCTAATGCCATTGAGATATTGCCTTCAGGAGCTGAATTAGAAAGAGACATTCTGAAAGTATCCCATGAGTCTGGCAGCGAACCAAGCAACCATAACGCCAAAACCTCGTCATCAAATTTGATACCCATAGCAGCCAACTGATTAATCAAGCCTTGAAAGGTATTCAAGTGATCTGTAAGAGGTGATCCATCTTGATACCTTAAATACATCAGCTGTTTGAACAAAAGTAACTTACTATTTCCTGTCTTCCGAGCATATAACTCCTCAAGTTTACTCCATAATTTACTTGCATCTGTTTCGTCTACAACATGATTCAACACATTATCATCAACCCATTGCCGAATAAAGCCACAAACCTGTCGATGAATAATTATCCATTCTGCATCAGACTTATCTTTAGGTTTTTCATCACCGAACACTGGTAAATGAAAACTTTTAACATAAAGAAGATCTTCCATCTTTGATTTCCATATATGATAATTCGAACCATTCATCGTCACCATTCTGCTTGTATTCACCTCCATATTTGATACAAAACAAGTACACAACCTCTCGCTCTGATACCACTTTGACAAGAAATAGAAGCACAAACGAAATCTTCTTTCTTGTACCAAGTATGATAGAGATAACGATCCCAAAAAATATCAAGTCTGAATAAAATAAACGCAAACAACACAAAACACTTTTTACGTGGAAAACCTTCCCAGTGTAGGAAGTAAAAACCACGGGACTGATTTCGGACTCCAACCAAATATTCACTATCAGAAGATGGGTTACAAAACTATTCTCTAGATAAAACTAGAGCATACACCACAAGAAGTATGACAACTTCAGACACAACCCCAATACACAAGATAATGAACCAAACTCAGAAAACTCACTGAAATATCCCCAAAACGCAGTTAGAATAAGATGATCGAAAAACACACTTAGATGACTCCACTGCACTATAGAATATGATGCTCATCTCAGAAAGACACCGTATAAATATATATTTATACATAAACCAAAATCCTATGTGTTATCCAAATTGGGCTTAGCCCATATGATAATTGGACTCCCACATAGGAAGAGCCCAACATATATTACTATTGATATATTAACCTGGAGCCATATAGCCAATAGTTGCTAGTGTAATGGTCTCTGTTATTGACCTTCCTTCTTCATCGAGCAACACGTTGCTCGGCTTGAGATCACAATGTACCGCAGGAGTTGAATAGCCATGGTGGACGTATTCAAGAGATGCTGTTACATCTATAATGATATTCATCCTCTCTTTTATATCGAGAAAATAGTTGTGAGCATATAACCACTTATCAAGACTTCCATTGGCCATGAATTCCAACACCAAAGCTTTGAAGTCGACATCAGAGCAACTGCTAACAACTTTTACAAGATTTCCATGTCGAACATTTCGAAAAATTTCACTTTCAACGTCAAAACTTTTAGACCCAGTCTATGTCTGTACATTGAAATTTTTTACTGCAACAACAGTCTCGTCTGAAAGGACTCCTTTGTAAACAGATCCAAAATCCCCAACACCAAGCACGTTGGTTTCATTAAACCCATCTGTGGCCCGTACAATTTCTAGGCGCGAAATTCTTCGCCATGCTACAAGGTTAACGTTTTGTTTGCGACGTTTTATAAAGATTATAACACAAACAACCATCAAAGTCAATAAGCTGATTATTGGCAAAAAGATTTTGAGAAAGTGTTGGGAGAAGTTTTTTTTATTGGAGCATTTCGTTTACATGGCGGCATATGAAGTCTTGATGAGCCACATAATGCATAATTTCCCATATAAGATACATTAAAATACGTGAGTTGCTCCAATGCTTCTAAGGATTTAGGAATGGTTCCACTCAAATTGTTGCCCGAGAGATCTAAATATTGCAATACTAGTAGGTAGAATACCCGTGAGTTTGTTTCTTGAAATATCAAACTCGACAAGAACCCTAAGATTTCCAACGTCTGATGACAGATTACCAACTAACGAATTTGATGACAAGTCTACATTCAAGATATCGTAAAGACTCCAAAAGGTAGAAGGTGTTATTTCTTTCTGAACTTATCTGCATTTCCAATGAAGCCAGTGCTTGCCATCACTTGATAGAAGAGATGCTAGATGAAAAGACAGTGGAAGACAGTGGAGATGAGGCAAGTGCTAAACACATTAAAGAGAACTGGAGGGAATTGAAAAGACAGTGTAATTTTAGGGGGTTATAAATTACACATTAAGGACTGTAATATTTTTCCCTTTTTAAGTGTTACAGTCTCTACAAAATCAAGTGCTAGGGTTTTTGTGTATGTATCGAAAAACGGCAGAGTCACTGTGTCTTCCTAATAAAATCGATATGCAGCAGGTCCGGAGACGTGTGCATAATTTGCTGAACTCCGTTAACAATTGTGTCTTTGATTTCACTTTTGTTTTTGTGCTTTCTTTTTCTTTTGATCTGATTTGACAGGAAATTAGCATATTTCCCTAAGAACTAGTATCAGAGCCAGACTGGTAGCGATCCAAAGGAAATCAGATTTGAGTGGGAGCAATGGCTACAGACGAAGGAAAGGTGAGACTCGAAAAAGTCGATGGTGTAGATTTTGGGTTCTGGAAGATGCAGATTGAAGATTATCTGTACCAGAAAAAATTTTATCAACCCCTCTCAGAAAAGAAACCAGAAGGTATGAAGGATGAAGAGTGGACCCTTCTTGATAGACAAGCTCTTGGAGTCATCCGATTGACGCTATCCCGCAACGTTGCTTTTAACAGCATAAAGGAAACAACCACGGCGGGTCTTATGAAGTCTCTCTCCAGTATGTATGAGAAGCCATCAGCGTCTAACAAAGTTCACTTGATGAGGTGTTTATTCAATTTGAGAATGATGGAAGGTGCTTCGGTAGCTCAACACCTCAATGAACTTAATACAATCACAAGCCAGTTGAGTTCAGTTGAAATTGATTTTGATGAAGAAATACGAGCATTGATACTGTTGTCTTCACTACCAGATAGTTAGAATGCTACTGTCACTGCGGTGAGTAGCTCATCAGGAAGCAATAAGTTTAAATTTGATGATGTTCGTGACCTAGTTCTCAGTGAAGAGATTCGAAGGAGAGAATCAGGTGAGTCATCAATCTCCTCAGTCTTACATACAGAATCGAGAGGAAGAAATTCAACCAGAGTATATGGACGTTGTAAGTCGAACTACCGAGGCAAATCAAGAGACTGGAGGTCCAAGTCTAGGAATCCTAAAAATTCCCAGAGGTTGAGAAACATGGAGTGTTGGAATTGTGGAAAGACCGGGCACTTCAAATTTCAGTGCAAGAGAGAACCAAAGGAACAAGAGAAGAAGACAGAGGCAAATATCACTTCAGAAGAAGACAATGCGTTAATATGCTCCTTAGAAAGCATGGAAGATTCTTGGGTACTAGACTCCGGAGCATCGTTTCACGCGACTTCGAAGAAAGAATTCTTCGAGAGGTATGTCCCTAGTAACCTTGGAAAAGTATATCTTGGTGATGATCAACCTTGTGATATTATTGGTAAAGTTACTGTGAAGATTAAGTTGAATGGGTCTGTATGGGAACTGAAAGATGTCAGACATATACCCAGTCTGAGAAAAAATTTAATCTCAATAGGGCAGTTGGCTAGCGAAGGCTATAGTACGATCTTCTATGGTGACAATTGGAAAATTTCAAAGGGAGCAATGACGATTGCTCGTCGAAAGAAGAGTGGTACTCTTTACAAGACAGCAGAGACGAGCTGTTCAATTGCAATAGCAGCAGGAAACGAAAATCCAAATGTTTGGCACCAGAGGCTTGGCCATATGAGTGTGAAGGGTATGAAAATTATGTACTCGAATGGGAAGCTTCCACGTCTAAAGTCAGTCGATATAGACATGTGTGAAGATTGCATACTTGGAAAACAGAAAAGGGTTAGTTTTCAGACGAGTGGTAGAACCCAAAAGAAAGAAAGGCTGGAGCTTGTTCACTCTGACGTTTGGGGGCCAACAATTGTTTCATCTATAGGAGGGAAACACTATTTCGTGACCTTTATCGATGATCATTCTCGAAAGGTATGGGTTTATTTTCTAAAGCATAAATCTGAAGTGTTTGATGTTTTAGGAGATGGAAATCTATGGTTGAGAATGAGACAGGTCTGAAGATTAAAAAGCTGAGAACTGATAATGGTGGTGAATATGAGGACACCAAATTCAAGAACTTTTGCTATGAGCATGGTATCAGGATGGAGAGAACTGTTCCAGGTACGCCTCAACACAATGTTATTGCCAAACGTATGAATAGAACATTGACAGAAAGAGCCAGAAGCATTCGAATACAGTCTGGTTTACCGAAGCAGTTCTGGGCAGAAGCAATCAACACATCGGCTTACCTGGTTAACCGAGGCCCGTCCGTTCCCTTAGAACATCGAATACCGAGGAGGTATGGAGTGGTAAGGATATAAAATTATCACATCTAAGAGTTTTTGGTTGTACAGCATATGTTCATATAAGTGACCAAGGCAGGAACAAGCTTGATCCGAAATCGAAAAAATGTTTCTTGATCGGCTATGGCGAAGATGAGTTCGGTTATCGTGTTTGGGATCAGGATAACAAGAAGATGATACGAAGCAGAGATGTGATCTTCAATGAAACATTGATGTACAAGAACAGACATAAAAACTGGAGTAAATGACTCAAAGCCGTATGAATCAGTATTCGCAGATATCGAGGGAGTCCCAGATAATCAAGAAATAGAATCGATCAGATTAACCCCTCAACAAGGAGAGTCTGTTGGACAGATCGATCAACATCAATCCGAAACCTTACAGCCGACTGAGGCAGTTCCTGTTTTGCGAAGATCTTCCCGACCCCATGTACCCAACAGGAGATACTTGAACTATCTGTTACTTACTGATGGAGGAGAACCTGAATGTCATGATGAAGCTTGCCAGACCAGTGATGCTAGTAAGTGGGAGTTTGCTATGAAAAATGAGATGAAGTCTTTAATCTCAAATGATACATGGGATCTAACTGAGTTACCAATGGGTAAGAAGGCACTTCATAACAAATGGGTGTATCGGGTGAAAGATGAGCATGATGGCTCTAAGAGATACAAAGCACGACTAGTTGTCAAAGGGTTCCAGCAAAAGGAAGGAATTGATTACACCGATATTTTTGCTCCAGTTGTGAAGCTCAATACTATTAGATCAGTGTTGAGTATTGTTGCCATTGAAGACCTTTATCTTGAACATTTAGATGTGAAGACTGCATTTCTTCACGGGGATTTGGATGAGGAGATATACATGTATCAACTAGAAGGTTTCTTAAAAGAAGGGAGAGAAAACATGGTATGCAGACTTAAGAAAAGTTTGTACGGTTTAAAACAAGCTCCAAGACAGTGGTACAAGAAATTTGAAGGTTTTATGCACAAAGAGAGTTTTCAGAAGTGTAATGCGGACCACTGTTGCTATTTTAAAAGATGTAAGTCCAGTTATATCATTTTGCTACTCTATGTTGATGATATGTTAGTAGCAGGTTCAGATATGGATGATATTAGAAGATTGAAGCTACAATTGTCAAAAGAATTTGACATGAAGGACTTGGGTCCGGCGAAGAAGATTCTTGGAATGCAAATCATAAGAGATAAGCATAGAAAAGTTTTGCAGTTATCTCAGTCAGAGTACATCGATCGCGTTTTGAAGAGATTTAATATGTGTGATGCAAAGCCAGTTAGTACACCATTGGCAGGTCACTTTCGTTTATCCAAGGATCAATCCCCTAAGACGGATGAAGAAAAAGACTTCATGGCTAAGGTTCCTTACGCCTCAACTATTGGAAGTTTGATGTATGCAATGGTCTGTACGAGACCAGACATTAGTTATGCAGTGGGAGTTGTGAGTAGGTTTATGTCAAACCCAGGGAAAATTCATTGGGAAGCTGTCAAATGGATTTTGAGGTACCTACTAGGTACCATAGAAAAGTGTTTGTACTTTGGTAAGGGTGAGTTAAAGGTACAAGGCTACGTAGATGCAGATTTTGGAGGTGAAGTTGATCACCGGAAAAGCACTACCGGTTATATATTTACTGTTGGAACTACAGCTGTTAGTTGGATGTCAAAATTACAGAAAATTGTCACTTTATCAACTACAGAGGCGGAGTATGTAGCAGTGACCGAAGCCAGTAAAGAGATGATATGGCTTCAAGGTTTGTTAACCCAGTTGGGATTCAAACAGAAGAACAACGTTCTGCATAGTGATAGTCAAAGTGCAATTCAATTGGCGAAGAATTCAATATTTCATTCAAGAACCAAGCACATCAGTCTTCGTTATCATTTCATTAGATCTTTATTGGAAGATGAGGTGCTAATACTGGAAAAGATCCAAGGAAGCAAGAATCCAGCTGATATGTTGACAAAGACAGTAGCCATTGAAAAACTGAAGTTGTGTTCAGCTTCAGTTGGTCTGCAAGAGTAATAAGACCAGAAAGATCTGCTGCATAGATCAAGGTGTGAAGACCGGTTGAAAACAGTCTTCAAGTGGGAGATTGTTATTTCTTTCTGAGCTTATCTGCATTTCCAATGAAGCCAGTGCTTGCCATCACTTGATAGAAGAGATGCTAGATGAAAAGATAGTGGAAGACAGTGGAGATGAGGCAAGTGCTAAACACATTAAAGAGAACTCGAGGGAATTGAAAAGACAGTGTAACTTTATGGGTTATAAATTACACATTAAGGACTGTAATATTTTTCCCTTTTTAAGTGTTACAGTCTCTACAAAACCAAGTGTTAGGGTTTTTGTGTATGTATCGAAAAACGGCAGAGTCACTGTGTCTTCCTAATAAAATCGATCTGCAGCAGGTCCGGAGACGTAGGCATAATTTGCTGACCTCCGTTAACAATTGTGTCTTTGATTTCACTTTTGTTTTTGTGCTTTCTTTTTCTTTTGATCTGATTTGACAGGAAATTAGCATATTTCCCTAAGAGAAGGTATGGCGGAACTTAGGTTGTTGAAGCTCAAATTAAGATGCCTCAAAGAAGTCAAATTCGTAAAACACGTGGGTATATGTCCTTCAAGATTGTTAGCAGCTAGCTCCAAAGTATTAAGTTGTTTGAGGTGACATAAATCATAAGGGATGGATCTTTGCAAATGATTATATGAAACAGACAATGCTTGTAGATTTTTAGTCCCTTGAATGTTGTTGGAATAGATCCTTCTAGTTCATTTCTATGGAGCGCTAATGTTATGAGACCAGAAAGGTTACCTATTTCTTTGGGTATTTGACCTCTTATACTGCAATTACTCGCACCAAAAACTTGAAGAGATGTGGAAAAATTACCGATAGAAGCGGGGAGCATTCCTCTAATCAATGGATTATCACCACAAGCTAAAAATCGTATTTTTTGCAATTAGTTAAATAACTGAGAAAACTTATTCCTCAAGATTCCAAAGTTAAATTGTTCTTAAAAAAACTGAGCCATTCGAGATCTAACAAATATCCTAATGTCTGAGGAACGGGTCCTGAAAACATGTTAATTTCTAATTCTAAGTGAATGAGTTTGGAAGCATTGGAGATAGAGTATGGGATTACTCCATTAATATTGTTTCCCCAGAGAATAAGTGTCTCCAAATTGGGAATCCCAAAACCAAAAGTAGAAGGAAGAGTACCTGAAATACAATTTCAATTACAGAATGAATTAATAAACTCGCGCTGATGCATGTATAATTAAAAAAAAATTACCCGATAAACTGTTGTTATACAAAGCCAGGCCTATCAAAGAAGACATGTTGAAGATAGAACGTGGAATAGTCCCGGTGAGTCCCATGGTATTGCTCAGCTCTTTTGGTATTTCACCTTCCAATCAGAAATAAAATTCTTTCAACCTTGCAAATTCATTTATTATATTATATTGTAATCATTAATAAAATATCTCACATTAAATTAAATATCATGGGTGTCAAATATTTTTAATGAGTTTGTTATTATAAAGTTAAATTAAGAA
Source organism: Limnanthes douglasii subsp. nivea (assembly GCA_036936605.1). Classification (NCBI taxonomy): domain Eukaryota; kingdom Viridiplantae; phylum Streptophyta; class Magnoliopsida; order Brassicales; family Limnanthaceae; genus Limnanthes; species Limnanthes douglasii. The sequence continues at coordinate 391,771,095 of JAUPFV010000001.1, read as the reverse complement.
CTAGAGCTTATAAAATTTGGATATTGCGTCTAAAGATAAACGTTTTGTTCCAATGTATAATTCCTTGAGATTTGTTAAGTTTCCAAGTGTGTAAGGTATTCTCCCCCTGAACTTGTTCAGTGACAATCCTAGTACTTGAAGATTGCTGCAGTTTCCTAAACTCAAAGGTAGCTCTCCTTCTAACTCATTTACCCAAATGAAAAGGAATTCTAGATTCGGAAGAAAATTACACATATTATTTGGTAGTGTACCAGACAAGCTGTTGTATGACAAATCTATTTGTTGTAGAGAGTGTTGGCGGAAAATATAAAAACAACACTCTCTTTTAAAATAAACAAACAACTTGATGTAGAATAAAAGGAGAAATATTACAAGAACACTCTTACAACTCACACTAGAAGAGAAAATATTTTTCTAACACTCAAGAGAGCATTCTTGTCTCTCTTTTCTCTCACTCTAATTTTCTCTCTAACTTTGATTCTTGGTGTGTTTGTGTGATGCTCTAGATGGTGGGAGAGCTCCACTATTTATAGGAATATAGTGGAGACAAAGATCCACCATCCAAGAGGCTTTTGGATACTAACACACTCAACATCAATACTACACTCAAAGTTAAGGTGTTTCTTACACTCAATCTAAAAGAGTGTCTTGCACTCAACCTAAAGAACTAAATATTAATTTAAATGTTTCTAGAGTATTCTTTCTAGATGGGTCTTATTAAGTGGGTTGGACCCTTTGAGTGGGTTGGGCCCTTTAAGTGGATCAAGTTTATGATCCAACACTCCCCCTTAAACTTGATCTCGTGACCCCTAGTAGTTTCCTTAATCGTTTGAAGTCTTCGCTTTTCAGTGGCTTGGTGACAATATCAGCAGCTTGATCTTGTGTCTTCACATATTCAACTTGCACATCCTTTCTTGAAATACACTCCCTTATGTAGTGGTAGCGGACATCTATATGCTTGCTTCGATCATGGAATACTGGATTCTTGGCTAAGGCAATTGCTGACTTATTATCGACATAGACTTTAGTTGGCTCATGTTGTGTTAGGTCTATCTCCTTCAATAGATTTCTAAGCCAAATTGCATGACTAACACAGGTAGTGGCAGCAACATATTCTGCCTCACAAGTGGATAATGTGACTATCGGTTGTTTCTTTCACATCCATGTGAAAGCAATGTTTCCCATGAAGAATACAAATCCAGTAGTACTCCTTCGATTGTCTATGTCTCCACCCCAATCACTATCGCTATACCCAACAAGTTTGTAATCATTAGAAATGGAATAGAGTAATCCAAAGTCGATTGTACCTTTCAGATAACGAAGGATTCTCTTTGCAGCCTTGAAATGAGTTGTTGTTGGAGATTCCATATAGCGACTAACCAATCCAACTGCATGAAGAATATCTGGTCTCGTACAAGTTAGATAGCGTAGGCTACCCACCAAACTTTTGAATAATGTTGGATCCACACTTTCGCCTTCTTCATGCTTGGACATTTTGACTCCAAACTCCATGGGTGTGCTTATTGGGCTGCAATTCTCCATCTTAAACTTCTTCAGGATATCTTTAACATAGCTTTCTTGTGAGATGAAAATTCCATCTTTTTGTTGCTTAACTTTAATGCCAAGGTAGTACGCCATGAGCCCCAAATCTGTCATCTCGAATTCCTTCGTCATTACTTCCTTGAATTTATTGAACATGCTCGGGCTGCTTCCGGTGAAGATCAAATCGTCCACGTAGAGACACACAATTAAAATATCTCCATCTTTGATCTTGGTGTATAGAGCATGCTCGTACGGACATTTGTTGAAGCCGTTCTCTTGGAAATACTTGTCGATTCTACTGTTCCATGCCCTTGGTGCTTGTTTTAGCCCGTAAAGAGCCTTCTTTAGCTTCAACACCTTATCTTCGTGGCCTTTGATCTCATAGCCTAATGGTTGTTGAATGTATACTTCTTCTTCAAGGACGCCATTTAGAAATGCTGACTTTACATCCATTTGTTGTATCTTCCACTTGTTTTGAGCTGCCAAAGAAATTATTAGTCTAATAGTTTCCAATCGGGCAACGGGGGCGAATACCTCATCATAGTCAATTCCCGCCTTTTGACTATAGCCTTTTGCAACAAGCCTCACTTTGTTTTTTTCAATCTTCCCCTTAGCATTTCTCTTGGTTTTGTATAACCATCTGACGCCTATTGTCTTGCACCCTTTGGGAAGTGAGGTGAGTTCCCATGTGTCATTCTTCTCGATGGATCTAATTTCTTCATCCATCGCGTCTCTCCATTGTTTCTCTTGTGCAGCTTCTTGAAATGTCACTGGCTCACAATCAGCAAAGAGACAAAATAGTGTAATGTTATCCATTGGCTCGGTTACCTCATAAAGATCACTAAGGCTTCTTGTACGTTCCACTGCTCTCTCATTTTGACTACCATTTGACGATGATGAAGGTGGCGAGTCTCCATGAGTAGTTGCTGTTGGTGAGGCATGTTGGGTAGCAACATCTTCTGATTTCTCATTTGGTGTCTTCTCATCTTCTTCAATTTGGGGGAAAAATGTGAACTCATTTGTATGAGACCCAAAATCCCATTCGCCTTCTTCATCAACTATCACGTCTCGGCTTATCACAACCTTCTTGTTGTTTGGGTTGTACAACTTGTAGCCTTTGGAACTTGAGTCGTAACCGATGAAGATAAAACTTTTGCTTTTATCATCGAGTTTGGTTCGTTGTTCGTCTGGTACATGGACATGAGCTACGCTTCCAAATACTCTCAAGTGAGAAATTCTGGGCTTTCTTCCACTCCACGCTTCTTGTGGTGTCTTTCCCCAAACACTTCTTGTTGGAGATCGGTTGGACAAGTAAACTGCACATGCCACTGCTTCCGCCCAAAAATCCTTAGGCAGTTTCTTACTTTTGAGCATGCTTCGCGCCATATCAAGGATTGTTCTGTTCTTCCTTTCTGCCACACCATTTTGTTGAGGTGATCTAGGAACTGTCAAGCGGCGACGAATTCCATGTGCTTCACAAAACTCTAGAAATTCATTGGATGTGAACTCCCCTCCTCGGTCAGATCTCATGGCTTTAATCTTATTTCCGCTCTCTTTTTCCACAACTGCTTTGAACTTCTTAAATACTCCAAAGACTTCAGATTTCTGTTTCAAGAAGTATACCCACGTTTTTCTTGAAAAATCATCAATGAAGAGAAGGAAGTAGTTACTTTTACCTAGAGAGCTCGGCTTGATTGGACCACACACATCGGTATGAATAAGCTCGAGAGGTTTATTGGCTCTTGACTCTGACTCCTTTGGAAAGCTTTTTCTGAATTGCTTTCCAAGTAAACATCCTTCGCATAACTGGTCAGGATGATTGATACACGGTAACCCTCTCACCATTTCCTTCTTTGACAATAACTCTAAACTTGAAAAGTTTAGATGCCCAAATCGAACATGCCATAACCACGACGAATCTTTGTAACACGCCTTAAGACACTTTGCAACATCATTTTGAATATTCAAAGGAAACATTCTATTCTTTGACATTTGAACTTTAGCAATTAAATCCCCTTTTGCATCTCTCATAAAAAGACTATAATTTTTCATATGAATATCATAGCCTTTTTCTAGAAGTTGTCCCAAGCTTAAGATGTTGTTCTTCATGCTAGGTACGTAATAAACATTTGAGATCATTTGGTGACTACCATCTTTTGCACGAATAAGAATGTTACCTTTTGCTTTCACCGATATTTTGCTATCATCTCCAAAAGAGACATTTCCACTCACTGCTTCATTGATCTCTACGAACATGCTTCTGTTCCCACACATATGGTTGCTTGCACCGCTGTCAAGATACGAAGTGTTCTCTTGACCTTCATTAGTGTTTTTGTATGTTAGTAGTAACATATATTTTTCTTCCATCTTCTCCTCCGCATAGTTGGCCCTCTCCTCAACTCTATTGTTGGGGCCTCTACATTCTGAAGCATAATGTCCAAACCTTTGACATTTATAGCATTGGATTTGAGATTTATCATACCTCGAGTTCGGATTTCTTCTTCCACGACCTCGTGTTGAGCTTTCTTGTTTCTCGTAGTTGTAGTTGGAATTATTGTTGTTGTAATTCCAGCCACGTCCACGACCATGATAACCACCTCGTCCGCGGCCTCTACCTCTGCCTCGGCCACGTTGGTTTCTATCATCTTCTTGATTTGCATGCATGTCCTTGAGTTCTACTTTGAGGAGTTGCTCGGTGATTTCTTGCTTCTTCTTGTGCTTTTCTTCATAGGCTTGTAATGAGCCTTGTAGTTCTTCGATCATCATTTTCTCCAAGTCTTTAGTTTCTTCAATCGTCACGACGATGTGCTCAAATTTAGGATCCAACGAGCGGAGTATTTTTTCGATTACTCTCACATCTTCTAACTTCTCACCATTTCTTTTTAATTGATTAGAAACGGTTGCTACTCTTGAGAAATATTCCGATATGGATTCGGACGCTTTCATATGTAAAGATTCAAATTCACCTCTTAATGTTTGGAGACGTACCTTTTTCACCTTTTCGACTCTTTTGTAAGAGATTTGTAATTTCTCCCACGCTTGCTTGGCGGAAGATGCGCTTGAAATTTTTTCGAAGCCATCATCATCTAATGCTTGATAGATGAGGAAGAGAGCTTTTTTGTCTCTCTTTCTTGAATCCTTGAAAGTTGTTTTCTCCTCTTGAGTAAGGTTTGCTTCATCTTCGGGTTCGTCAAACCCTTTTTCAACGGCATCCCACACATCATGTGCTCCAAGAAGAGCTTTCATCTTGATACTCCAATTATCGTAGTTGTTGTTGTTGAGTGTTGGAACTTGGAAGGATGATACACCATTTGCCATATTTTTCAATATGTTGAATATTTAAAAACAAAATTTCGGAAAGAGCTTGTGGCTCTGATACCACTTTGTTGGCGGAAAATATAAAAATAACACTCTCTTTAAAACAAACAAACAACTTTGATATAGATAGAAAAGGAGAAATATTACAAAACACTCTTACAACTCACACTTAGAAGAGAAAATATTTTTCTAACACTCAAGAGAGCATTCTTGTCTCTCTTTTCTCTCACTCTAATTTTCTCTCTAACTTTGATTCTTGGTGTGTTTGTGTGATGCTCTAGATGGTGGGAGAGCTCCACTATTTATAGGAATATAGTGGAGACAAAGATCCACCATCCAAGAGGCTTTTGGATACTAACACACTCAACATCAATACTACACTCAAAGTTAAGGTGTTTCTTACACTCAATCTAAAAGAGTGTCTTGCACTCAACCTAAAGAACTAAATATTAATTTAAATGTTTCTAGAGTATTCTTTCTAGATGGGTCTTATTAAGTGGGTTGGACCCTTTGAGTGGGTTGGGCCCTTTAAGTGGATCAAGTTTATGATCCAACAGAGAGGACATTTTAAAGATGGACGAAGGTATACTTCCTGAAATATTGTTTTCTCTAATTCTAAAGCTCTTTAGGTTGACCGATTTACCAATTTCAAAGGGGATATTGCCTACTAACAAATTGAATCCCAAATTCAACTCCTCCAAGTTTGATGAGTTGAATAAAGAAAGAGGGATGGTGCCGGTGAAGTTGTCCCTAGCCATGTAGGTATATTGCCAGATAAGTAGTTTCTACGCACTATAATAGATCCTAGACGACGTAACTGAGAGAGCTCTCTTGGAAGCTCCCCGTGAAAACTATTGCTGGTGAGGTCCAGAGATGATAGAAATGATAGGTTCCCGATCTCTGGAGGGACAGCTCCCGCAATTCCCATATTCGACATGTTTAAAGCCACCACCCTCCCGTGACGACCTCCGCACGAAACGCCGGTCCATCCGCAAACAGGAGCAGAGGTCGGCCAAATGGAATCCATAAGCACGGCATTAGGGTTAAAACTCATGATACGGTTTTTAATTTGAACAATGGTAGCTTCATCGGTAGTTAAGTTGGTCACACCGTTAACAACCAAATTAGCCCCGGAAACAAAAAGGCACCAAAAAAACATGAATGAAATGCATTGTAATTTTAGCTGGAATGTAAGTTTAGAATGTTATATAGTGATTGTATTTCATACGGGAATAGTGCAGTCATGGTCTTTCCAATACAGCCAAATTGTGTGGAAGTCTGATATTATCTTGACTTATGAGGCTACAACTACAAAGTGGTAAAAAGCAAGTCAATGTCTTCCCTTCCAACCAAATTCTACTCATCACAAGTAAAGGTCCACTACGCAAATTCTTTTTTTATTAATTATTCTCTATTGTACTTAAAAGTTGATAAAGTTGTTTCATTTATTGATTAAAGAACCTAAATTCGAAATTCCTGTATAATTTTATTTTATTTATTCAGTTAAAGTAAAATATCTTGATATAGTGCTAATGACTTTGTATAGTTGATTTTAAAGTAAAATATCTTGATATAGTGCTAATGACTTTGTATAGTTGATTTGTACCTATTTTAGAGTAAATTGTGAGATTATTTTTATTGTTCTTTTGAATTAAAATTTTAAATTTGTGATTGTTCATTTGAACATAACCATCATTTTAATATTAAACTTTGATTTCAACGAGTGTGGAAAATCTCAATCCTCCGGTCAAATATAATTCGAGAAAAAGAAAATGATGATGAAGAAAAAGAAGTCGTGAATCAAACACCTTCGGATGAATGTTCCGTAGTGCAAAACCCCACACAGGATCCATTTCTTGAAGGCCAAGTTTGTCTGGGCATCCTTCACTAAAAAAACTGGTTAACCCCGATCACCAAATGGGACTTACCGAAAAATGCGGGTTGGTTAAACAACATCCATAAAGCAGAGATTTTGGGACGAAGCCAACAATGTCTTTGTCTTACTGGCTCTACCAATAGAGAGAAAAACACAATCTTTGCGGATCATCCCGCTTCCCATACGGAACTCCTTCTAGCTCCAGTCATTATTTCCCTTTGATGTAGGCCGAGACCAACTTTTTTTATACGTATAACATAACTTGTATCGAAAAGTTTGTCGTTTGTATGAAAAACGCATGCTCCTGCTTATAGCATATAATGATAGTGATATTAATTGTCTTTGCTTTTTCGATTTATTGGTGTAGCAGCTGCTTAGGGATTATTTTTGTCAAATCAACAATTCATTCCTTCCAAATAAGTAATTATTATTTTTCTATCTTTTTTAAGTCTTCAACTCCGCTATTTGATAAAGTAATAAGATAAACAAACAGTATAGGTTAGTTTTATATTCTTGTTAGGTTCTCAAATTTTAACGGATTATGAATTTTTTTATTTTTATAATAAATATTTTTTCTTCAATTTTTTTGAAAGACACTGTAATTTCATATATAATTTAGAGAAGCTGCTTTTTTAATTGATTTTGATTCATCTAAACCTATGTCATGACATGTGAATATGTATAACAAAAAAACAGAAAACTGTTAATCCAATTTTAAAAACGTTTTTTTACGTAGTTGGTTACTAAAGCCGGTCATGTGTATTAAAAAATTATGTTTTTTTTTATTAAAAAAAAATTGTTTTATTGGTCTCATTTTATTCACTTTTATTTGTCTCAATTTCATCTTCGTTAATTTCATCCCCGTTAGTCACTAGAGATGCAAAACAAAAAAGAATAGCTCTTTTGATAAAAAAAGAAGAAGTTAGAAGTGATCAATTCTAATGACTAATCTGAATTCTTAGCCGAGTTAATTACTATAAAAGATTAAGTCTTCATTTCACAGCGGTTTTTTAGATGTTGAAAAAAAGTTAATAATTATACCGAATAACTCAAGCCCAGCAATTCATATTCACGTAAATTCTTTTTTTTTTTGAAAATTGCTTTCATCACCTGTCCATGAAATCGAATTCTATAAGTTTTTTTTTAAAAAAATATCGATTTTATTAAACTTCAAAAAAAATTAGAAATCGATTCCAAATATCTTTCGAAGGTTCATCAAAGCGATTATTATTTTTATTCGAAGAAAAAATGGCAAAAATATGACGTATTTTAGAAATAATTTGTTTGAGGAAACGTTTGCGGTCAAAGTATAAGGTTGCGAAAAATATAATTTTTTTTAAAAATTTTATTGTTACATTTTTAAAATAAATGATGTAGAATATAAAATACACTGTACATTTATAAACATAGCTAGATTAAATCTTAACCCATTTTTGTTCTATCTCAACTTCCAAAATTTATAGTTTTGGATTTAAATTGGCCTGATCTTGATTTATGCACATATAATAGCATGTTTCGTATTTTGTGCATTGATTGATAAATCAAAGATATTTCGAGACGAATGCATTTACCTACTCTATAAATTCAAATGTTCATTGCAAGAACAAAAGATTAAAGGGTTTTTTCATGGAGATTTTATGCGAAAGATGATAAGTCTACTACTTTTATGGTTGTTAAAAAGTATGTCCAACATCACACTTGTGGGACAAATTTTTGTAAAGAAAGTAAGAAGTATTTATCATCAGATTTGACTCCATTGAGATACTTGATTGTGTTATGACCTATGTTGATGTTATAGCCAAAAGCATAAAATCATTTATAAAAAACAACTTCGTTTTAGATATCTCATACTGTCTTTCATAGATTGCTTTAAAGAAAGCTAAGACGGTTGTTTATTGAGATAGTTCTACTTCGTATTTGGCTCTTGTCTTCAAGTTTTCCGCTATTGTCATCCAGTGTTATTTATGGATGTAATTTTTAACGAGAAAACATAAAGGGGTATTGTTGTCTTCCATTGTTAATGATGGTAACAATAGTGAGTTTTGTTCACTAGTGTTTTTAATTGCAAGACAGTTTTTTTTCTTATGTTAGATGTACAATGCGGGGCAAAAACATATGATAGATGCAAGACTATACATGGCCAATATGATAGATGCGAGACTACGCATAACCAATATGATAGATGCGAGACTAGTAACCAATATGATGGATGCAAGTAACCAATATGACGATTGCAAGTTTGGGCATAAGAAATATGAGGGATACAAGACTAATAAAAATGTGAGACAAAACATATAATAAATGCGAGACTATGTATAACCAATATGATAGAGGTGTGACTTGATATAATCAATATGATAGATGTCATGTTGTTATATAAGCAATATAATAGATGCGAAACTAAAAAAATGTAAGACACCCCATGTGATAGAATTGACTAATAACATGCTAGATGCATTAAGAAGGATAGATGTGAGACCAATTCATAATAACCTCATATGAGGTAATAGATGCAAAACCAAGATATATTTCTCTGTAGCATACATATTATTAACCAAGTACATGGATGGTGATAGATGCGAGCCCGATTCATAATAACCTCACATGAGATGATAGATAACGAGACCTGTATATAATTCATTGTATAAGACTAATTCATAACCAAGTACATGGGTGGTGATATATGCGAGACCAACATTACTATACTGATACGAGACCACTTAATAACTAATTAGATAAATAATTCATATGTAGGACTAATAGATTCAAGAATTCCAAATAGAACAATTCCAAAACATAAATTAAAGAAAATTTAATATAGAAAATAAAAAACAATTGGAGAATAGAAAATGAAATACAATTCAAAATTCAGTTTGACATTGTGCCATGTGGCTCCTTATAGAGGAGGTCACTTCTTCATGACTTTCATCATTTCTAATTCTAAATAGCTTCTTATTGCGAGACTTCTTAATATATCACTGGGATGGAAGCGATGCACGAGCATTAAAAGAATATCGAGTTTTGAATTTTCATGTATGCATGGTTACCTTGAGGGGAGAAGTTTTGAGAGTGAGTTGAGTGTTTAACCATTAAGGTTTCTATGAATTTATATAGAGATAGATTAAAATATAGTTATTGAAGTTAGATGGTAAAAAAAACCTTATATAGTTAGTATATGGTATTTTTATGAATTTTTTATGATTTCTTCATCTCGAACATTGCAAATATACTTTTGAAAGCTAACATTTATCACACTCAACCGTATGCATGTTGAAATCTTCTTAAGAGTTGATAGATGCGAGGCCAATATATATTTAACTGTAGAAGACCAATTCATAAATGAACAATTCATAATAATCTCATATGATGTGATAGATGTGAGACCAGTATATCCTTATTTGTAGTAGACTAATTCACAATTATGTACATCATTAAGCAACATTAAAACATACATACAACTCTGATTGTGTTTACATCATTAAGGACCATTACAACATACATACAACTATGATTTTGTTTAAATCATTAACCAATGGTATATAAGGATTATATCATTAACCAACGCTAGATAAGGATCACCAGAATCTAATTGTGTTTTTATCTTTATGAAACAACTAAAGCAACTTTCATCTTCTTAATGTTACAATGTCATCAAGTGTTTCTCTCCAATTTTGGCCATTTAAATAAAATATTTAGCATACTCGCAAATATTACGCCACAGTTGAGTTTTCAACTTTTTGTTGAGAGGTTTATTCTTTTGGAGGTATGTAATATGTAAGTTATAAGTTTAATCAATACATATGCTCACAGAGATATGCAAGAAATTTACATAACGTGTGGGATAAAACATGTCATTGTATATGCAGGACAAAACATAACATGCCGGACAAAACATAACATGCAAGATAAAATAAGACAAGATAGATGCATGACAATACATGACATGCAAGACCATGTATAACCAACTTTGTACGAGACTAATTCATAACTAACTACATGTGAAATGATATACGCGAGAAAAAAAGATGTGAGACCATGTCTAAACAAATTCATGCAAGAAAAGTTCATGCGAGGCAAATTTATGCGAGACAAATTCATTACAAAACTAATTATAAAATTGTAACCAGGTAAGACTTACAAATTTTCATTTATTCTTTGGTGTTTTATCTACTGTTTTGGCACCCTTTGGTGCCAACATTTTTAAATTATTATTTGTGACTTTTTTATGCCGATTATCGATAATGTCTAATGGTTTTTTCCATCTCATGGTGTTTCTGTGAGAAGTAGAACTAAGATGATACATGTTTTGTGGTCCCGTAATTCATCATTAATAAAAGTTGTAATATCTAGATTTTCATGTATCATGTGCTAATTAAAATAATACATATAGAAACACATGTTTTTTTATTAGTTCATACATGTTGTAAAATTATAGGGTTTTTACCATTAGACGTTGAAAACTAGATTTTCTTGTAAAATGGTTAATACAAGTTGTAATATCTAAGTTATGTTAACTTTCCTTCAAAACCAACGGTATGTACTTTTTTTAAAAGATTCCAATATATATAATATTCAATAACCTATATATTGTCAAAAAAGGAACAAGGAGTAAGTTAGTGTATCACTTACTATCTTCATCGTATTAGTAGTAGAAATATGACATGCTAATTTTGGAATCGTTCATATTATCGGATCTATTTGCTTTTTTTATTTTTGAATCAGTTCTGATTTATGTTATTCCGTGACTTTAATTATTGATGTTACTAGGTTGTCAAATGGTCACCATTTTGTTTCGATTGTAAAGTTATTTTTTTCAAGAATTATATATTCAGAACGATCTAGAAATAATTTAAATGAAGGCTATTTTTCCAAGTGAAACCAATATATTAATAAATGCACTAGATGAGAGGTGATAGAGGCAAAACATGAAACTATATGAGAGATGCGAGACGAGACATGATGAGAGATGAGAGACAAGATGATGCATGTAAGATGTTAAATATTTTATTGTAATTGGATTTACTAGTCGACCAATGTAGTAATAATTTATTATCGAGCAAGTTGAATATTACAGAGTGCACACTTTTTAGAATATATTGTGATTAGTGGTATATTAAAATGTGGATGTTATTGTAAAAATTTATTTAAATTTTGAATTTTCAAAATAGCCGTTTATTTTACATTTTAAATGATATCCACTTTTGGATAGTTAAACTGTTTTGATACTTTGAATTTTTTTGGTTGAAATATGTGTTTTATTTTTGGTTTAGAAACAAGACAGACAAAAGATCATTCTCTAAACGTTTAAAATAAATTTTCTAGACTTTATCCGATTTAGATTTTTGGAGAACCGCCGAATATATTTCATTCTGAAATTATCTAAACAAGACTTCACAATTAACCGAGAATCATACACTATTCCTAACAAAAGATTGAAATATTCTGTGTATGAAGATTGAGATGAAAAGCTTTGTTACCATGTCTTAGAAGAATCCATAATTAAATATTAAAGCATCAACTGAACTATGTTATCATTATCGTACAAATGTGTATATAGTAAATTTGATGACGTCGGTAAAAGAATTATGATTTTTCTATATGTGGATGACATATTGATTTTGGTACTGACCAAAATCAAGTTGATAAAACAAAGAAATTCTTGTCATCTAGTTTTGGGATGAAGTATTTTGGGGAATGTGAAATGCCTCTTCGTATAAGAATCAAGCAAAAGAACACTAATATATCGATTTCGCAATCTCACTATATTGAGAAGATATTAAATCAATTTAATTTTAAATATAATTCTCTGATAAGCTCACCTATAGATCATAATATGAAGCTTCTACCTAATAATGGTGTTGTTGTTTCTCAACTTGAATACTCAAGAGTCATCGTGTGTCTTACGTATGCCATGACTAACACTAGGACATATATTTTCTTTGTTGTTAGAAAGCTTAGTAGGTATACTAGAAACTCTAGTTCATATCATCAACAAGCTTTAAATCGAGTATTCAAGTAATTGAAATGAACCATGGATTATGGTTTCTCTAACACTGGATTTCTTCTCCGTACTTGAAGAATATTCGGATGTTGAGTTATATTTCCAATATGAAAGACCTATCTTCCACAAGTGGATGGGTATTTCTACTTAGGGGAGGTTCTATCTCTTGGGCATCTAAGAAACAAACTTGTATTACTCATTCAATAATAGAATCAGATTTTGTGGCATTAATAGCAGCTAGTAATAAACTCATTCTGGCCCAATTCGATATCACCTCTATCTATCAGATGTGATAGTGAAGCTGCCTTGGCCAATATCTATTGATAAGTTCAGAAAAGGCAGGTTGATACACTTAGGTGTTAGACAAAATATGATTAATGAGCGCATGACGCATGATGTTATTCCAGTAGAGTTTTGAAAACTCAATGTAATTTAGCCGATCATTTAACCAAAGGGTTAAGTAGAGTACTTGTGCACAAATTAGCTATTAGGATGAGATTAAAGTCCATTTGAAATTTCTAATGTTGAGATACCCAATTTCCATCTAATATGACATTAGGTGTTTGATTCACATTAGGTGTTGGATTCAACGTGGAAAGCTTAACATCTAGAGATTGAAACACATTAGTAGTATTATCCCGAAGTATGTGTTCAAGCATGCAAGTTGTGGAAGATGAAGTTTATCTCGTTAATAGTTGTTTTGAACAAATTGCATATGCATGTGCAAGAGTTAAATATCTACCTATTTAGGCATGAAGTTTAGCCGCTTCAAGAAGCTAGGACTTGGCTTTGATATGCTTAAGAAGGATAAGGACATAAGGCTAGTAAAAGAGAGTGTCAAGAAGAACGTTTGAAAATGTAAATTTATGTGTATATTATCTTCAAGTATATGGATAGTAAAGGTTTAATCTTTAGTGATCCCTTTATGTGAATATTTGAAATATGTAATATACTAATATGAAATTCAATCGTCACGATATTACATTTATACATAAATTTGTTACTTGTAGTCATTTTATTTTAGTTAATCATGAATCCCACTAAAATAGGGGAAGATTGTTAGATATTATAGTATAATTGGATTGACTAGTCGACCAATGTAGCCGTAATATATTATCAAGGAAGTTGGAGAGTGCGTATTACACGCTTTTTAGAATATATTATAATTAGTGTTATATTAAAGTGTGGATGCTATTATTAAATTTCATTTAAATTTTAAATTTTTAAAATAGTCGTTTACTAACATGAGACCAGAAAAATATGCAAGATGTGAGGCTAGACAAAAATAACAGATGAGAGGCCATGAAATAAAGATACATGTGAGGCAAAGCAAAGTTGAATGTGTGAGGCCATGAAAAGATTATCGATGCTAGGCCAGAAAAAGATAATAGATGAGAGGCAAGAGATGATGACATATGATAGACTATGGATAATAATATATGGGATAAAATATTACATATGCAAGGAATTTCACATAAATTTCACTTTTTTATTTTTTTATCATTTTCAATCCAGATCACCTTCTCTTTTACAACATAATTCAATTCATCATTCTATGTGTCTTGGGTAGGATTCTACTTTTGTAGGTCTTGATGAGTAGGAATATATTTTTCCATATCATGTTGTACAATGACATGTTCCTGTATAAATCTTTGTATATTAGTAATTTGAGATGAAACAATAAGAATTTACAAAACCAATCAAAAAAGCCAATATGCGGGACAATGACATGTGTAAGAAAATGTGAAAAACTCCAAGACAATACATGACATGCGAGACCATATATACGAGACCTTATGTGAGATCAGGTATAACATGAAATAAGTAAAAAACTATCTAATACACAAATAATTAAATAGGTTAAAAAAATACATGAATATGTAGATTTTTAAAATATTTTATCAAGATTGAAAAATCTAGATCGCCTTTTTTTGTACAAAACAACATTCTCATATGTTTAACTTTTGGTTGGATCACCTGGTTCGAAACAATTTCCTAATTTAGAATAATCTTCAAAGAAACATCAATACGCTTCTTCAGAGACTTCCAAGCTTTGTCTACCTTGTTTGACCAACTACGTTGATCAGAACTCTTCTTTCAATCATCTCCATTTAATAAACTTTTCCAACAATCCCCACTTGATCAAATATCTTATTTCTTGAGATAACTTTTGCGCAGAGAAATATCTTTCAATTTGAATTTTACTTTAGTGTAAAGATAGAAATGTTAAGTCATAAAATATTGATAATCAGAACTTTTAACCAACATCTACACACATGTAATTACTTTTACCAAATATTTGTCCACATTTCACTTTAACACTATTTTGGCTATGCGATCTATACATTTTGAGAATCATAACTTAAGAGGAACTTATTCTCTCATGAGGTGAACTCATTCTCTTATGAGATGAACTAATTCTATCATGAGATGAGGCGCCACCTCTAGATTCTTATAAGTATAATTCTTAAAATATTTTTGTTACCTTTTGAAATATAGTCGAACTAGGTTGCCATTATTTATAAAATAATTATTTCAAGAGTCTTGGTCTAATTCCTCTAGTTGTAGAGTTTATTGGTTTTCAAGCTAATGGTTTGGTAAACATATCTATGAAGTTCTTATAAGAACATTCGTATGAGACCGATATAATTTCACTTTAAATTAGTTGTCTAACATACCCATGTTTTAAACTTAAATGTCCAGACTTTCCATTGTATATGCCATTGTATGCTCTACTCAATATTGCTTGAGTATCATAATGTATTTGTATTTCCATATTTCCCTTTAAAATGAATGGTATCTTGAACAAAAGATCTCCTAATCATTCACCCGTTGCGACAAACGCTATGAACTCGGCCAACGTAGTTGAGTGAGATATACACGATTGTTCGTTAATATATAAGAAATAACACCACTTGTAAATATGAACACCATTTTTTGAAGTCAATTTTTATCTGCTACTAGTGATACAACTCGCATTTTTGTATCTTTCAAGTACCCCATGAAAATTAGAATACAATAATGGCAACCTAGTTCAATTATAAAGAAACTAAATATCGAATTTGCAATGGGTAAATACAAGTTATTTGTGAAAGGTTCAACATATAAATAAATTAGAGTTATTTCGTGATGACTGTGAGATATGTTGGTTGTTACCATGGATGGATAATTTCAAAGGAACTTTTAGTCCAATGAGGCCTCAGTGTGCTATATGTTTCAAAATGTGACGAAAACACTGTAAGAATTGTACCTATGAGAATCTAGAGGTGGTACCTCCTCTCATTAGAAAATAAGTTCCTCTCATGTGAAAATAATATATGTTTAAGGCCATATAAAGACAAAACAAGCCTATATACCTTAGACGCATTCCGTGGAAGTAAAAAACCCTCAAGTTGCTCTATATAAATCTCCCCATTGAGGTCTCTATTTTGGAATTCCATTTTGACATCCATTTACTAAATTTTCCAATTTGTATACCGATGCCATTGCAAATGAATTCCTAAATATTTTTATCCTAGTTATTGGAGAATATGTGTGAAAACAATATATTCCTTATTTTGCACCTTTTTGCTACCGATCTTGCTTTAAAAGATTGAAGGGTTCTGTCTGTGTTATATTTCGTTTTAAATACCTATTTATAACCAATTAGTCTCAAAATCGAAGTTAAGTCCACTAACTCACAAGTGTGATTTGATATTATTTAATTTATTTAAATAATTATCGACTCTTGCCAAAATTTAAAATCTCGTGACGCAATTGTTTCTTTATATGATTTGAGGTCGTCTTCTAAAGATAGCACTATCAGAATATTTTGGGTGATTTCTTCACAACTTCCTTCTACTAAATAGAAGAAATATGTTGACATTTTATCTCATTGGAACCTATATTTTTAGGTATTTTTTTCCCTTTGACTCCATTGTTTCTCACGAACTGAATGTAATTTTCTCAAAGTTATTTCCTCTTTTTTCTATAGCTATTTGTATCATATTATCATCATATAATTTGGATTCATAGAACTCGGCTTATTTTAATTCAAATACGATAATAAATTTCAAATCTAATAGCATATAAGCTTTGATATTGGCCACATAACCAATAATCACACACCTTATAGCTTTGGAACCTAATTTTACTCTTCTTAGATTTATGTTTTTGCAATATGCTAAATACCCACACATTGGAGTAGTCAATTTTTGGTTTTATCCATAACTCATATCGAGAGATTCATGTTTTCTTTAGAAGAAACAAATTACAAATATGATATACAGCTAAAACAACCTCACCCCATATATTAATATGAAATTGTGTATTAACTAGCATGTAATTGGTCATCTCAATTAAAGTTCTATTTTGTGCCCATCCAATCCATTTTATTATGGTGTGTAAGGCAACGAGCATTGATGAATTTTTATAGGATCTTCAGAAAATAATAGAAGATTTTCCCAAGAAATACTCCACATCTCTATCACTATGTAAGATTTTAATCTTTGTGTCTAATTGATTTTCTACTTCGGCTTTGGAGATCTTAAACATACTAAAGGGATCATCCTTATGTTTAAGAAAATAGAAATAAGTAACTCTAGAGTAGTCATCAACAAAAGTTGTAAAATATCGTTTACCCCTACGCGTCAAGATACCGTCTAACGATTTTGGGCACATTTCAATGGATCGGTAAAGATTTTCAATCATCTATATATCGTACTATGTCCTATTTTATAAGTCCAATTTAAAACAGTTCTATATATCGTACTATGTCCTATATGAGCAAGTCTACCATGCCATATCAAATTGTCATTATGAGAACAAACATAAATAGAATTCTTCATTATATATGAGCAAGTCTACCATGCCATACCAAATTTTTATTCACTTCGAGAACATATAAAATATTTGTGATAGTATTCATTTTCCCATTCATAAACATTAACTCGAGGTTTCCACGTCCTTTTATTTAAAATGATATGAGTATTTCTTTATCATAAGAAACACCTACTAATAAAAATATATCATACCTCCAGTTAGAATACTTGTCTTCCGCGATGTTGACTGTCGTTACTATTGCCACAACTTCCTTTTTTACATTGTTTATAATTTTACTCTTATTTTCAAGATTGCAACTTCTTGCAATTCGGAATATCTATCACACACAATTCCACTCGACCGTATATATCTTATGTTAATACTCATAGAATTTATTTCTCTAAAATATTCTTGCTTCTCTACTAACATGAGTATATTAACTATATTCTGCACTCAAGAGTTTAGGGGAGAGGAATATATTATATCAAAACCTTATTAACTATATATTTATTCATACAAGATTTGGGCGTACCTATGTTTCCCCTTATCATGCTCCACGTCTGAGGCAAATGTCGATGACATCAGATTTCCCTACCTCCTTATACGTTTCACTCCATAACATATATCTACTTAAACTTGTCATTTTATTCATGGAAATACTGGTTTTGCACTTATATGATCATTAATTATTTTTATTATTAGAAAATAGAGATTGGAAACAATAACTTACAGATTTTGGTCAAAATAAATTTATCATAAATTCTCCATAACGAATGAAAGCTTGACAGACATATGAATATACTTTCTAAAAAGAACTATTTCGATCTTCTAAATTTATAGATATTTTTAGGATCTTGTTTTGAGATATAATAAGCCAATAAATTCATATTACAAGCAACAATAAAGTCTGAATCAAGATAATATTTTTTGAATATTAAATAGAGATTTTCATGTTTTTAGATTTAAGAGACTTTTGTTAAGATCATGTTTTTGTTCTTGAATAAATTCCTTTTTATAGAGATGATTAAATCCTTCCAAAGAAGACATGTCTCAATAAATCCAGTCCAAGAAACATTTTGAGGATATATATTCATATTCTAGATTTTATAAATAGTAATATCTTTGTTCAAGTTATTTTATATCATTGTATAAACGTTTCATATAAAGTCGTGTCTTCAGATTCTACCTAGTCGACAGTGGTCAGTCCCCAACTGGTTACCAAAGCTCTATATAGTTTCAAAAATACTGAGCTCCAAGTATTGACAAACTAGTGTTGGAACTTTTAAATATTGACCAACTAGTGTTGGAACCTTTTAAAGTAAAATTTTAGGTAAAAAAATTCATGGACTTGTTGAAAAATATAAAATTCAAATGATTTGTATTTAAAAGTTGCTATATAGGCACCTTCCTAAAACTTTCCCTTGCCGCCAGGCTAGGAAAGAGAATGCCACCATTCATTACATGGTTAAATTAAAAAAAAAATCACTATTTTACGGGTGTCAAAGTGATCTTTCTTCTAGGCCTACCAGCCGATAAGTTTCTTTCTTTAGCCTCTTAGTCACTAAATTAGGTTCCTTCCCAATTTGGCCCTAACTTTCCAAGCCTTTTATATTTAGTGTGCAAGTATGCCATCTGTATAACCTTATCCCCTACAAAATTATCATCCTCATACTAGATATGTATATTTACTTCTCATCAAATTTTGATAATGAAAGCACCTCAGATATGCCTTTGTCTTTTTCTTTTAAATCAAATCAAGTTTGCCCCTTCTGCCTACATCATTGTTAGTTCCATAATAATTTATCACTCTAAATTATGGAAGTGTTGCTTTGAGGGAGGGGTCACCACGTGCATCCCACAAACCAAATAAAAAGGTGATTCATGGGTCATTGTCTGAGAGGTCATTTGGTAAGCCCATAACACTTCATGAGGATAATTTGGCTATTTTCTAGCAGCTGCCTCCAGCTTCTTTCTCAAACTATTAAGGATATTTCTCTTTATGACTTATATTTCCCTATTGTTCTGAGGGTAAAAGATGTTGAAAATCAATGATAGATTTGTCTGGAAGAGAAGAGACCTTGATGTCCTTGTTATCGAACTAGGGACATTACATGTGATGGTTGTTCCTGGTATCACGAGTCTACAACATATATTAAACATAATAAATTTGATAACATCCATTACTTTCGTTCCAGCCAAAAGTTCGCCTTCCACCCACTTAGAAAATAATCAATGGCCACTATGATGCATTGATGTCTCTTAGAAGCTATGGGTAATAACCTAACTAAATCTTGTCCCCATCTATAAAATTGAAATGCTTTTGAGATTGATTTAAGTGGTACTTGTGGTATATGTATGGTATTGGCGAATCGTTGACACATATCACACATTTAGAAAAAACTCTTTAAAATCAACCATGATGTAAGGAAAATAATATACAGCTAATAAGACCATTCTCATGAATGGTTTAAACACACAATTAGCTGATCACTTACCATCATAAAGTTCATATAGTACCATTTGTGATTCATCCGTTTTGAGGGATTACAACAATGGTCAGCTTAAATCTTTTTTTGTAGAGAACATAGAAGAATGCAAAACCATGTGCCTTGAATCTAAACTTTTTAGCCAATGTTTTATCATCTGGTAAAGTTCCTCGAACCAGAAATTTAATAAGCTCATGCCTCTAATCTTTCTATGTACTTATTAAAATCTACAGAGCTACTTTTGTATTTAGTTCGGAATTTGTTGTTATCGAATGATGTTCATATTTGAGTATCCAATGATACCCTTTGGAGTTTCATATAGTTGCCAAAAAATCAGAAATGAATTTCCAGCCATATGAACGTGTTCGTATTGAATGATCTCAAATAAAATTGTCAATTCTTTTAAAGCTTTTAGATATTTTACTAAATATTTTTTATTTTCCTCGGTCTGCCTGATTTTTCCCATATAAAAAAATATGATCATCATCTTTAGCATTTTTACCAACATTTCATCGATATAAACTTCAACATTTCTTTCAATTTTGCCAACAAAAGCTTTTTTTAGTAATCTCTGATAAGTTGTCCTATCAATTTTCACACCTAAAGAATTACCTTGTAGTAATTTAAACCTATGCCAGTTATGAATATAGTACTGTCTTGGTCCATAGGATCCATATGTATCTAATTATACCCAGAACATGCGTCTATAAAAAATAAAATCCTATATTATGGAGTAAAATCCACCAAGTGATTAATTCTTGGAACGAAATATGGGTCGTTCTGACAAGTTCTATTTAGATCGGTAAAATCAACATATGTCCTCTATTTTCCATTCTTATTTTTTACAAGCACAAGATTTTCAACCGGAGGCAGCAGAGCACCAAGGGTCAAAGATTTATTTATAGTATCTTCATCAGCTACTTCTCCAAAAAGAAACTCTTGTCTCAAAACAACATAAGAAACTTGCTTATGGCAATCTTCTGCTCCATTCTTTGTAAAACAAAAATCTTGGTGTAATTTTTCAAACATTCTACAACTGACTGTATGCATTAGATGATCGTATCACTGTCTACACGGATTTCTTTACTTCTAACAAATTTTTGCCTAAACATTGTCTTGAACATGTCAAAAGTCTAGATAGAAATTGGAGGAACTCGATTGTACCACTTCAAAGCATTTTCTTTTAAAGTTTGGAAGAAAGAACGACATAAAAACTCATCATCATTATCATCATCATCATCATTATCATAATTCATCACAAAATTCTTGAATTTCTCAATATGGTTATCCAGATCTCGGTTTCTATTAAAATTCTCCACTTTTGATATGTCCAATTGCTGAATTATACCCATGTTATATTGGTGCGCCCCATACCTTCATCAATCGTTACATAACGAACATGCTCGGAAGGATTTACAAATCAGTTACTGATATGGTAATCAAAGCTTTGGTTACCCGACCCCCTTATTGAAATGGTCGACCACTGGTATTGTACGTGACATTGCAGTTTTTTCTTGAATCTAAACCATAGTTTTTGGTTATCCTGCCTTACTCATGGTGATTTCACCATCCTCAACTTTAGAGACATGTACCTTCTTATCCGAAGAATCGCACTATTTTTTCAAATCTCACTCTTGTTTATAACTTTGAAATCGACTAGATTGTCTTTTTGAAAAATTCATACTACTTGAATTTCTTATATTTTTTTATCAATGACCCTACTCCGTAGAAAAAGAAAGTTTTTCTAAATCAGACACAAAATAGTCATTTAACTCCGAAAGAATGTAGCGTTGTCTCGTTTTGCGCTCCTCTCTCAATATATGATAACTTTAGTCTGATTAAAATTATTTATTTCTATATATTTCTTGATCTCGTAGAGATTTACACTCAAGATCATCACCTTTCCAAGAATTTTCGTTATTTGCATATTTTTTATTTTTTTAATAAACCTTTCTTGAACGTGTAACCACTGTCTCTTCCTGAACATTTCGGGTATCAATTTTATAAAATAATTAATCTTAATGTTCTTTTACGCCCAATTCATTTACTTTCTCTTGGAATTATTGTTGTGTTTGAGTATCCCCTACCAATGGACTGGAGCCCTCTCCAGTTATCATCCCTCATATAACCATTAGAGGGTCTTCCTGCGCCTTATTATTTATTTTCCCAAGAATTTGAAATTGAACTTAGTATCTTAGTGGTTTTGGATGTTATATTCGGGTATTAGTCTAAGATCCTATTGTGGTCGCCACTGATGACTCTTGAAAATATCTAAAGGGAAAATAGGTCTTGAATATTTCAGAGGTCATGTAGAAGTTAGAGAAAGATTAAAAACGAGATTTGTAGATAAAGAAATTTCCAAAAGTAGTAATAATATAATAAGTGTTCACCCTTTCTAAGAAAAAATACATTACCTTATACAATAAGGGTGGAAAGCATTTGGACCCACACAATTAGTCTATGGCTGGCTAATTCATCCCATGAACTTACTAAATTAAAATATGTTTACTCTTTATTACGTAAACACACTCTCATTGTCATGTATGTGTGGAATTTATATTACAAAGTAAATATCGGCCTAATATTTTACCGTTTACCGGTTGGATAAATCCTACCCTTATTAGTAATCCTTCAAAAATATATAGGTAAGATCACAACCTTTCAAAAAGAACTTCTTTCGAGAAAATGAGTTTTCTAAGAAACACAACTCTTTGTTTGAGGCCTTTTTCGTGACCAACCATGTTCTGGTCGCGGAAAATATCATGTTGCATATATTATAAAATAAATAACTGATATTAGACTGCGCCGATCGTGACGAAAGACCCTATGGCGAGAAAAAATAAGTCTATCTTCCTCTTTCATGTAATCAGCTTTATATTGATTGCAACATAAGCTCTCTAAACAAATGTTGGCTCCTTTATCGCGATCAGCACTAGCGCGATTGCGACAAACCTTCACCAGAAGACTTCCTAACTTGTTATACCTTGTTTCACCAACTCCAATGATTGGAACTCTTCTTCCATCATCCATATTTAATCAAATTTTATAATAATAATTCTCTATATGTTAACTTGACAAAATTGATTTCTACTCGAATGGGTGAGATTTTTGTATATTATTCGTGTATACAAGGATTGGACTTTGAACCGGGTATAATATCTTTAGTACTTTAAAATGACTTCTTATTGTACATTTTTAGTATTTTTTTGGTGAATAAAATATTGAAACAATTGAAAAAGGGTTCATACAAGATACCTAGGGCATACTCCGAGGAATGCAATGACCTAATAGAAGTCAAAGCAAGCTAAAAAGATGTGGTAAGCGAAGGAAAGCAAGTACTGACAAAAGACTAAAGGTCATAGATCGAACAAACAAAAACTCGTCAAGGCCAAAAGACAAATCCCTGGAACACTAACGAAAACCGATGGAATGGGAAAAACCAAAAGCAAGATAGACATAGAGAGAGTGAGGTGGAAAATAGTGAGTCGGTCGGTCCAGTACCTAAAGAGTTGCAAAAGAGAAGACAAGAAAAAATAGTAAGATAGTAATAGGGAATAGGGGGCATCAGATCTTGGTGTCATGGAATGTAAACCGAAGGTCATATAAAATTTGGTTAGATACCAGAGAGGAAATGGATGGAGAGGATTCAAATATTCTTG
Source organism: Limnanthes douglasii subsp. nivea (assembly GCA_036936605.1). NCBI lineage: Eukaryota > Viridiplantae > Streptophyta > Magnoliopsida > Brassicales > Limnanthaceae > Limnanthes > Limnanthes douglasii. The sequence continues at coordinate 391,747,413 of JAUPFV010000001.1, read as the reverse complement.
AGTTCCTCTCCCTCTAGACATGATAAATAATCGCGCCAAAGCAAGTGCGCCAAATGTGAGAGTTTCGAGAGTGAGACCAATTTGATGCCTCGCGGATCTAAGATTGCCAGCAAGAGGCAATAATAGGGAAGCCCAACTTGGAACTAGCAAAGTTCCAGAGACTCTGAGAGAAACTACAATCATAGAGGAGATGAGAGATAATTTATTTGGACCAGAACAATTAAGATCGATGAATATATGTTTAGGCTATATAACACATACCGTTAACCATACATTTTTTTCTCATACATAGCTAAAGTTCATTTGTATTAGCAAGAGATAGTGTTAGATAATTTATATAAAAAAATAAATTAAAATCTATACAAATACAACAATAAATGTTATCATAAATATTTTTAAAACGAAGCATATAGGATAGATTTTTTAAAAAAAGTAGGACAAATTTTTTGAAATAAAAAAAATCAGACAAACTTGTTTCATTTGTTTAAATTTTTTATCATACTTGTTTTGTTTCAAAAATATTATCGTTTCTTTCAGAAAAAATTTTGTGCTTTTTTTTGGAAACTTTGTTTTGTCTGTTTTGCTTAGAAAATCTTTCATGCCTATTTTTTTCAAAAAATCTTTCTTTTTTTTAATTCACATATATGTTTTGCATGTTTTATTTCAAAAAAATTATCTCAAACCTGAATTATTTCAAAATATATGTCATGTCTACAACTTTAAAAAAATATTTCATGCCTGCTTTATGCCAACAATTTTGTCAGTGTCGTTTCGAAAAATATGTCAAGCCACATTCTTCATCAACTAAATATATGTTTGCTTCTTTCGTAAGACCTCTCTATTAGATGAAGGTGAGATTGATATTACTATTTTTAAAAACATTGTAAGAATCTAGTTGTTCTAACACAAGTTGGGTTTAGAAAATTAATGTGAGTATTTTTCTCCTTTGCAGATCTATGTTCACAAGTTAATAATGAGTCGTCTAGAGAAAATTCACATAGACAAATAGCAATTTCGAATATAATTTTTTTTATCCTGGTCACATCTATCTTTAATGCATTTTTTATGAGGTTTCACCATTTTCGAATGCAGGGTATGTAAATAGGTGAGGTGGACGTTGTTAATGTTAGAGATATTACGCTCATTAAACAATATATTTTATTATGTATAACACAAACATAATTGAAAAACAAGACCCAATAGCTAGATTTTTTACATAATTGGCTAACCGAAATAAGATTCAAAGCAAGGGTGAGACATAGTAAATATCATTTAGTAATGTATGAAAGGTCAAAATAGAGCCAATACCCTCTACTGATATTGTTGTAGCATTAACAGACAAAAAAGATATGGGTAAATATGAGATAACAAAACAAAGTTTGACGCATAAGGTGACATATGATGAGATGTACCAGAATTCAAAATCCATAATGGTAAATCAATACCTGAAGTGGAAGATGGTGACTGGCCGAAGTGATATGCGGATGTAGACATGACAAAGGTCTTTTTATTGCTTCTGCTTACTTTGATGTTTATGAAAACGATTTCATTTCCAATAATTTGAAAAGGTTATTGTGCGTTGCTGCTCTCCTTGAAAGAAAACCTAACCGCAAAGATCGCTATAAGAATGAAGTCATTCGTAGGAGGGCTGATGTGAGGAGCTTGACCACTTAAGTAAAACATGTGAATGCTGAAATGGCCAATCGAAAAAACACTGGTAAGAACTTGAATACCGAGGTCAATAAGCTCAAATCTGATGAAACTAACTCGAGTACCTAGATGACCAGCTTGAAAAAGGTAATTGAAGACTTGAAAGGAGAGTTGTATGGGCTACAGAGTGTCAAAACCGAACTTACTCAGGAGAAGAACAAATCTGACGTATACAGTAAGAAAATCTCTTCCTTGGAGGCCAACCTTTCCAAGGAGAAGACAAAGTATGATGAAGAAATGAAAAATTGGATTGTTCATCATTTTCAACGAAATACCCTATTTGATGGTCGCATTGAATCATGTATTATTTGAGAAAGTTGTTGAGGACCTTGAAAAGGTTAATACAGAGAATGATTCTCTGAAAAAACGTCGAAATTGAGAAGAAGAAAAGCTTAGATGATTATGCTCCTGAGGTTATCGATGGCCTTAAACAAAGAGATGCCAACCTGAGATCAACTTTGGTGATGGAGATGTATGAATGTTTTCCTGATCTTAAACTGGGTAGTCTTTGGCAACCCTTGATAGAAAGATATCTCTCATTTGGCGTTTTTGCAACGGAATTAGTAAGTAACACTAACTCATAGAGTTCTTCATCCGAGTCTATCCCTTCAGAAGATAGCTAGGAGAATCCCACTTCCGGCTAGTGTTGTTAATGTTATTGTCTCCTTACTTTTTCTATAATATGTTTTATTGATCGTTTTTGTGTTATTATTTTCACTTTCTTTTGTGGCAAGTATTTAAACTTTTCTTTCTTGATTTTCTATTAAAGTTTTCCATATGGACGTAGCCGTTATCGCACTCCAAAGAATTTTATATCATCTTAATTAGCTCACGATAATGAGCATTCTGCCCTCCAAAGATTTTTGGAAGACCTTCATTAATTCAAAACAATGAACACCCTGCCCTCCAAAGAACTTTGGAGGACCTATATTAATTCAAAATAATGAACATTCTGCTTTCTCAAAAACTTTGGAGGACCTTTATTAGTTCAAAATAATGAACATTTTTCCTTTTACTCTCCAAATAATTTTAGATGCTTAGGCGAAGTTAAAAATGAAATTTTAAGATGGAAAATTGATATTGCATATAAGTCGGCTATTAGGGCACCTCATTAAAACCTTTATGCGTCACCAGTATATGAAAGAGTATGCCACCGATACTTACATAGTTCGCGAAGAAACATATTTACAAGTTTTTCATAATCATTCGATATAGGTTAAGATGTTCAAGATTCCATAGATGAAGAAGATCTCTTCACAACTTATCCTTGAGTCTGTATATCCCTGGCTTGATTTTCTTTGTTACCGTATATGGACCTTCCCAATTCGGACCCAAGTTGCCCAAACGCTTTTGTTTTGTATGGAGGAATACCTTCCTTAACACTTTATCCCCTTCTTTAAACTCTCTCCTTCTTAATTTCGAAGCATAACGACTTCTCATTAAAGTCTTGTAGTGCAAGGAATTCAATTGAGCCAGTATGAAGGGAAATGTTTTTCCGATAGAACCACTACATCCATCCCATAGACCAATGCAAACGGTGATTCTTGTGTTGTTGTTAATGGGGTCGTTCTATAGGCCTTCCCTTCCAAATTATTTTGTAACCCATCTAATACTGTCCGATTGGTGACCTCAACTTGGCCGTTTGCTTGGGGATAAAAAAGTGTTGAGAAGCATTGGTGGATCTCTTTTGATGCGCAAAAGGCTTTCATTTCTTTGCTGTCAAATTGTGGTCAGGTGTCTATTGTTAATTTCCTTGGAACCCCAAAGCGGCAAAAAATATTAGAAACAACAAATTTGATAACATCTTTGGCTCTGGTTTATGCCAAGGGCTCGGTTTCCACCCACTTTGAGAAGTAGTCTACAACACAAATGATCATCTACCTTCCTCCTGATGCCATTGCTAATGGTCCAACCAAAACAATAACCCAACGATCGAAAGGAAGCGATTCGGATATTGAATCAAGTGACACAACTGGTGCATGAATTGTATTAGCAAACCTCTGGCAAGTGTCACATTATTAAACAAGTTCTTTCGCATCGGAGGAGAGTGTAGGTCAATAATATCCACCAAGAAGACGTATCTATAAGCGTTGAAACGTGTTTTCTTTGCCTTTACTTTATCAATTGGTAGTACATTGTTTATCAGGAATTCTTTGACATCCTTTGTTTTACTTGCAGAAATTTGCAAAGCTTCAACATTTTTTTACTTGGTTCAGACTCCTTTACTATCGAAGGACTTTCCTGTGTGACAACCCAAGGGTATTCCTCAAAATTGGAAATATAAGCCAATGAATCAACTGCTGAGTTACCTGTCCTGTAAATGTTTTCATATCTGACACTTTCAAATATTAAATTTAAATCTTTCAACTCTCTAAGATATTAAACTAAATGGTCTTTCCTTGCCTTAGATTGATCTGATCCATGATTTGCAAGCAGCTGTGAGTCACTCACCAATTTTACCTTACTTGCCCCCACAAGATTTGGCTAACCTTAAACCAGCCAGAGCAGCTTCGTATTCTGCTTTATTATTTGATGCCCTCAATCAGAAACTATTGCTTGATGCATAGAAATTCCTTCTAGGGAGACCAACTGTACTTCTGCCCTACACCCCGAGGAGCTAAAACCACCGTTTGTCCAAATCGTCCACTCGGATCCAAAGGTTTCTTCATCAATTTCCATGTCTGACCGGTCTGAATGGAATTCTACTAAAAAATACGCCAACCCTTGTTCTTTATTGGCACTTCTTGGTTCAAACTCAATATCAAAGTCTCATAACTCAACTGACCACTTAGTCATTCTTCCTGATATATTAGGCCTTTGCAACATATTCATAAACAGAAAAGATGTTCGCACTATAATAGAGGGAGCCTGAAAATAACGTCTCATTTTTCGCGTTGCGCTAACTAGTGCCAAAGCCTACTACTCTAATTTTAGGTACAGGCACTGATGAATAGTAGAGGAAACTGCGTGTATCTTAGATAGTCATGATCTTTCAAATCTTGCATTGTACGATGTTGGGGTATCCACCACAAAGAATAACACCGTAACTACCTTCTTAAATGGTCCCCGTTACCATTTCGGCTGTGGCTCCAGTAAATCCTACTATAGTCCGATCCGAATGCATAATCGTGGGTGGGTTTTGAATCTGGCTAAAGATCTTCCATATTACCTCTATATTATTTTTCATCATCATAATATTGGAGACAATAGTGGGAGGCGTGAGCTGCCTGTATAGATCTATTTAAAACCATAGTTGTGGATCGTACCTCGATGGCGGATTCCACTTCAGAATTCTTTGAGTCATGGATCTCGATATGCAAACCGTCCCTTTCTTGATAATGAGGGGATAAAAGGCGAAAATAAACACGCTACTATTTCACATTTCAATGATAATACGGAGGGAAGATATTTCATGAAAGACGAACGTGATCAACTGGTGGATGAAATTGATGCTTTAATGGCCCAAAGGTAATTTGAAATAGAACTAAAAGGGAAATTCATTACAAGATGCGTTCTGACATATGAACCGGGTATCAAACCCAGACAAGATGAAAGTTATCAATCTCTGAAGGGTCACATAAGTTCAAAGAAAGAACATCAGCCAAAGTAGGTAATGAACACATCGGATTCTGTTGAAAATTCTGCAAGAGAGTCTGGTTCAGATAATTCCACTTCTTCTTCTAGTAGTGAGCACGACCGTCAAAAAAAGAAAGAAAGGTTAACCAAGTAACATCATAATAAAATGGATAGTAAATGCAATGAGAAAAATAAAAAATACCAAGCAAAAGTAAAACGATCGGTAGACCAAGAAATTGACCATCTGTTAAGTGATCATTTGCTATCCAATCCGAACCAGGTATCTTTGCAACTCCTTATGAATATCATATGTTTAGCCGTAGCCATAACTGGGGAAACTCCCCTTTTTATTCTAAGATTCTCTGTGGATATTTGTCTAGACGGTTTTATAGTTCTAATAGAGTAGTATGGTCATTTATATAGAGAAGCCAAGACTTAGTCTCAAATTGAATCTGTTACAAAAGTGGACTAATTGCCGTTTAGTCCTTATAAAATACATAAAGTTACAAATATCCTCTAAACCTTACATCAGTCACGAATTAAAGATGAAACTTACATTAATTACAATTAAATCCCTAAATTTACATTATTTACAATTTAATCCTTAAAACTCTATTTTTATATGAGAAGCCCCCTTAGTTCTCATGTCAGTAAATGAATGAGAACTAAAGAGTTCTTAAACCCATTTTGTCTTCGAACCTTTACCCCTCCAACATTCCCATTGGCTATATAACCTGTCCTAAATAAAAAAACAATTGTTCGAAGCCATTAGCATATGTACACTATAATATCTCGAAACAAATTCGAACCAAAAATTAAGGACCAATTGGCCGGCTTCGAACAATTTGGATAGGTAAATATGAGCATATAAATTTGAAATTATTTCAAATCGATGTAATCATTTATCACTTCGAATCGGTGCAATTACTTTAGTATGAAAAATTATGCTCGAAGTAGTATGTAGATAGATCATCTTCAAATATAACCGTTGTATATGTAACCGTTAAGTTCGTCATGAACCTAGTAATCTAGCCTGACAGATGTCGAACGTCTAATCCACTCAACGATTCACATTCCAACCTATCATCATATGGGTCTTTCCATCTTCACACGTCTTCACTTGCTTTAGTATAAATACCCTCTTCCTCTCATTCACACTTCCCTCACACAGAAAGCTTTTTAGAGAGAAGTTAGAGTTTTTGGCTACCTTCATCGTGTTCTTACCTTATTCTCAGGATCTTCACCAGAAAATTCAAACTGACCAATCAATCTTCATCCTATCCGATCAACTTTTACTTGGTTTATGAGAAAGAAACCAAGAACCAAGAAATTGAAAGCCATTCTACCCAGAACATTAGACTCTTCTGATAGTGATAGTAACCTAGTGTTCGGATCTTACGACTATTTTTGCATTACGCAAAAAGCTGAAGAATATCGAAGAGCAGGATTAATCCGAGGTGGTCCAATCAGAACTACAATTGAGACATTGTACTACGGTAACTTCGATCCTACCAAAGTCCCAAATCTATAACCTTCTCCTAGAACCGAAGAGACAAACTCATCTAAAATCCCAGGTCCTAAAACACCTCGAGCTTCCTCATCTCAAAGTAGAGTTTCTCCTTTGAAATGGAAAAAAAATAACCTTTCTTCAAAAAAAATCTTCATTAACCAAACCAAGAACTACTTTGATCGCCATGGGAGATGAATCATCAATCATCCGAACTCCCTCTCCTCCAAATCCCACTACTAATGATCCTCCTCAAAGAGAAGTGATGGAGGAGGCGCCTCAGACTGCTAACCCTGTTACAGAAAAAACTATCCCAACTTCTCAAAACCCTCGAGAAGAAACTTCTAAAGCCAAAAAAGTTGACTCGGAGGCTACTAAAACTGATCTTGAGGCTAATTCTCAAGAAGAGGCTGATATTTGCTCCATCTCCGAAGAAGAAAGAGCAAACATTGGGAGGAACCTAAAAAACCTCGAAAGGATGTATATTATCGCCTTGAAAGAAGTTCGTTATACATACTACAAACAAAGTCAAGCCTCGACCCTTAAGAAGCAATGGGGAATGAGCGAATACATAACCCTTCGTCTGCCAAAAGAAGGAGAGACTCCCCTCAACTGCAAAGACGATGAGCTAGTGGTATACCCAGAAATTATTAACTGAGGTCTTTGATTTCCACTAGACTCGATAATCGTAGAGTACTTTGAAGTCATCAGGTTATGCCCTACTCAGGTGACACCGAATCAATGGTTCACCCTCATGTCAGTGATTGTGGCATCCCATCTTTCCAAAATTCCAATCAGCATTACAGACTTCATCTCGCTGACTAAGCTTTCAAAAGATCCGAAGCTTCCATTCTATTACCTCACATTGATGGATGACCTCAAGATCATCGACGATCTATTGGAGGCTGATAAATTCTGGAAACAAAAATTTGTTTTCATATATGGGGCTTGGGAAAATGGCAAGGTAATTTCTGAAGCTAACCCTTCGAAATTAACCCTTGTTTGGAGAAACAATCGTAAGTTCTTCGAATTCTTTACGTTTTAATACAAGATTTTATTTTATTATTATTTTAACATTTTATTTTGCTAATTTTTACTAGAAATTCGAAGCGCTACTCAATACGTTGAGAAACTACTAAAGAAATTTTCCAAAAACTCGTCGCTTGGGCTGAAATGGAATGGAATAATGCATTTTGTACTACCTTTCAGCCCATGAACTTACTCCATATCCACTTGTTTCCGATCAAAGAAGGTGGGCTGCGTCCTCAAGATTTATTTTCCAATCCCGATCCAAAAACTGTGTGCCAACGAATACCCCATCCTGACTGCAAAGTCTTTCTTCTGATTCGCAACAGATCGGATAGCCATTTACCAAAAAAGAAAGGTAAAAAAGCAGTTAGCACATCTGGTGCTAACCCTTTCACACCTTCGAAACCAAAACGTCGAAAATGCAAAGTTGCATAACAGCCTCTTTCACCAATAGAAGAGGGAGAGGTGGAAGAACCATCATCAAAGAAAAACAAAATATCTTTTGATTCCCTCGGAAAAAAAACATAGAAAATCACTTCGTATACCTTGGTTGATGAAGACGAAGACGCTACTGCTGGAAACCAACAATACCCCCCAAACCCTTGAATCAAAGAACATTCTAATAAAGATAACCATATGATTCTCATTGATGACTATTCTCCCTCCATTTATCATGAGCCTACAAGCTGCGACCCAAATATGTTCATCAACTTCCAGAGCACAGAGGCGCTTGCTGGCGAAGAGGATCATGTCCTTCAAGTTATCCAAAATCACATGCTTGATTTTGCAAGGCCTACAACAGACACAACTCTTCCAGAAGTTACTCGTTGGAATTTCGTAGCCCTCCTCCAAATCCTGCAATTGTCATCTCTCTTCAACCATTTTCCGGTTTTAACACTGCTGCAAAAACTCTTGCCTCTCAAATCGAAGCTTCCCAAGACCATCTCAAACAGTTGGCCAAAGATATGGTTTACTATAAGGAATCTTATTAAGCTGAAAAGAAAGTTAGAGAGACTTTGCACAACAATGTAGTCAAACAATTTTATGGTTATGAGAAGGCAAGATCCAAACTGATCAAAGGCACTCTCTGCATAAAGGATCATCTTCGAATCAAGCATATAGTTGATACAGAGCTGCTGACAAAATCTCACGAAGAAATATTGAAGAAACTCAAAACCGAGCATGTTGCTGAATTGAATATCAAAAAATCCAACTCCACCACACTTCGAAAATCTCTCACTCTCTGTGAAACAAAAAACAAGGAGTTGACCGATGAAATAAAGAAATTGAAGACGAATTTCGAAGGAGAAAAAGGTACTGCTGTAGGTGCTGCTGAAGCTGAGCTTTCAAAGTATATGCAAACAACTATTCACGTGGGAAAAGAAGATGCAACCATCCTTATTCTTCGAGAACTTCATGCTGCTTATCCAAAAATCAACCTTACAAGTTTTTGGAACGATATTCCCGAAGAAAAATGTCCAACCGAAGCTTCTGACCCTGGTCCCAGTTCATCATCTTCAGAAGACGAGTCATCCGAAGAGGAAGAATCTTCTGACTAACTTTATTTTCAGTCTTTTTTGTTTTACCTTTGTCTAATTAAAATGTCTCTTTTAGTGCTTTAACAACTTGATCTAAATGACAAAGATTTTTTGTATGTTTCCATTCCCTTGCATATTATTCGATGCTAAATAATTAACAAACAAAATGATTACAAAATTTTAACAATATAAACTTACCACCTCGAATACCTTAACACAAATTTATGGATATTATATCTCTTCGAAAAAACATGAATGTGTATTAAGCTTGATTACCTCATCAAAACTCTCAGTGCGCTTTTAAGCATTCAATCTGAAATATCAAATGTAATGTGGTTATAAAACATGGTTATCTCTTCGAAACGTTGCAGAAACACTTCAGAATATTCTACTCTTAACTAATCTCAAAGGTGATCAATCTTTGATGATTTGTTAAGATAGTATCCAAATAAATGTAAATAACCATTGGCAAAAAAAACGAACCTTATTGATAAAGTTGAATATGTACATGTATATGATGCCTCGTTAAAACCTTCTTGTGCCAACATGATAGGAAAGAGTGTGCCATTCAAACCAAAAATATGTATACTTAAAAGCTTCAAGTGCTGAATATTCCATGGATGTTGTAAAATCCTCCCCTCGAAATCACAAAGACGATATAACCCCGACTTCATTCTTCCAACCACTGTATAAGGCCCTTCCCAATTTGGAGCCATTCTGAGGCTCTTCTCCTTTGTGTGCAGGAAACCTTTTCGCCACACTTTATCACATTCTTTAAATTATCTTCTTTTCAACTTCGAATCATATTTACTTCTCGTAAGAGTTTGATAATGGATTGCGTTCAAATGAGCTCGAATCCTTTTTTCCTCAATCAAATCCAAATTTTCCCTTCGAATTACATCGTTAGACCTTTCAAAATATTAAGATGTTCTAAAAGATGACATCGTAGATTCGATAGGGCTGACTGCATCCATACCATATGCTAAAGCAAAATGAGTCTCCTTTGTAGCCTCTCTTGGAGTTCTTCGATAAGCCCAAAGCACGTCTTGCAAATAATTTGGCCATTTCCCTGTTGCCCGCTTCAAGCCGTCTAAAATCATTCTATTTGTCACTTCCACTTGTCCATTAGCTTGAGGATGAAAGGGCGTCGAAAAACATTGTTGAATTCCTTTAGAAGTACAGAATGCAGCCATTTCCTTATTATTAAATTGAGGGCCATTATCTGTTGTGATTCTCCGAGGAACCCCAAAACGAAAACAGATATTATTCACAATAAATTTGATAAATCCTTTTCTTTTGTGCCCGATAGCGATTCTTCTTCTACCCACTTCGTAAAGTAATCTACCGCCACAATTATCATCTTCCTTCCTCCAGTGGACATTGGCAAAGGTCCCACCAGATCAATTCCCCATCTATCAAATGGTATTGCCTCGGATATAGACATAAGCGGTACTACTGGTCTGTGAATAGCATTAGAAAATCTTTGACAAGTATCACAACCTCGTACTAAATTCTTAGCATCGTTCATAATTGTAGGCCAATAAAACTCTGCAAGTAAAAAGTGACGCAATAAAGCTTTGAACCCACAATAAGCTGACCCTTCACCATCATGCAATTCTGACAATACGTTTTGTGATTCTTGCTTGCCTAAACATCGTAGTAATGGTATGCTTAATGCCTTTTTATAAAAATTTCATCCGGAACTATATATCCAAATGCTTTACCCCTTAACGTTTTAGCCAATTAAGAATCATCTGGTAGTAATCCTTGTGTAAAAAAATAAAGAATATCCGATCGCCAATCACGTTGGCTATCATCAGTGACAAAAAATTCTTCTATAATTTCACATTGGCTAGATTGAGTAACAATCAAAGGATTTTTCTGTAGAAAAATCAAAGGATATTCTTCCTTGTATGCAACATTTGCTAAAGAATAAGCCACAATTTTACTTCCTCGCCCGATATATTCCACAACCACATTGTCAAACAAAAGAATTAAATTCCGAAGCTCCCGAAGATATAAAATCAAACGATCCTTCCTTGCTTTGGAAAATCCAGATACATGATTTTCCAATAACTGAGAATCCGTTTCAAAACGTACTAAAGTCGCCCCACAAATTTTTGTCGATCTCAGACCTGCCAAAGCAGTTTCGCACTCAACTTCATTCTTTGAAGCATGAAAACAAAATTTAATCGATTGGACCATTGTTTCCCCCGTCAGAGCTATCAATTGAACTCTAGCACTGCACCCTGAAATACTGGATCCTCCATCCGGTCAAACAATCCACTTCGAATCTACATTAAAAAGATTTTTTACTTTCTTCCTCATCCAATCGGCTTGAGTGAAATTCAACAAAAAAAATCAGCGAGTGCGTGTGTTTTGATCGTTGTTCGAAGTGTAAATAAAATATCGTAATCCTCCAATTCCACTGACCATTTGGTCATCCTCCCTGAATTATCAAGTCGTTGTAACACATTTTTTAAGGGGAATGAAGTTCAAACTTCTATAGTATGAGCATGAAAATATGGACGCATCTTCCTAACAGCAATCACCAATGTTAAAGCCAGCTTCTCCATTTGATATATCTCATTTCAGCTCCCACTAGAATTTTACTAACGTAATACACCAGTTTCAGAATTCCTGAATCTTCACTAATTAACAATGTACTAAGTGCAAAATCTGATACCGCGATGTATAAAAATATTTTCTCCCCATTTCGAGGCTTTGTTAAAATTTAGGTGATGACAACAAATTTTAATATTTGTGAACGTTGCTTCGCATTCCAACGTCCATTCGAACCTGTTGGGTCCATCCGATTAAGTGCTGCTAACCTTCTGATCGAAATTTGCACTTCTTTGATTAATCAAGGTGAATTCATTGTTATCAAAGCTTTTAACTATTCTGGGGCGGCTTCTATTCCTCGGATCGTCACTCATCTTCGGATCGAAACTCCTCTTTAGATCGTCACTCCTCCTCGGATCGTGCTTCTTGGAAAGTTGGCTTCCTCTGATCAAGAAACGTTTTGGACTTTGGTACTTAGGTTCCCTGCATTAGATTTTTTACTTTACCTTCTCGAACTGCAGTTTATAAACTTTGTTTGTGTTAATAATCTTTCTCTTGGTCAGCATGACCTCATCCTACTCTACTTCCTTTTGGATTTGGCGTGCGTTGGTGTTAGAGATCTTTTAGATCAGCATCATTACTTTTGCCAAGTGTCAATCATCCATAATCACACACTTGTGAGCATGTGTGTATCCTAGGTAACATGCTGATATGGGTTTTCTTTTAGACTGACTCTTCAACTCCCCTTATTTCTTCTTTTCAAGTTTTCACATTTTCTTCTCTGTTCATCCCCAAAGGCTAGGAAATCAGTTCCAGAGAGATAAGCACTTCCTTAAGTAAACTTATTTTTTTAACCCTTAATTCCTAAAGAGTTTATTAATCTCGACAGATATAAACTTTGGAGGTGGTTTAATATCTCAAATATGGTTGTGGATTGTAGAAATCCTGGAATTGGAGAAGAGAAGAATAAGTCATGTGACTTGAATAAAAAAGATCAATCAAACAGAAAAAGGTCTCCTAAAGGGGTTATACAATTAGTCAGAGTTAAGATCTCTTCCTCCGTCATGACTCCCCAGGTAACTCCTCAAGTGTCTCCCCAGACTACTCCGAAAAGTACTTATTGGAGATTTTCCTCAAAAGGTGTCTGATTGGAGCAGGTGTTGAAAACCATCCCTAAAACGTCAGAAAGAACGTTAATAGATGAGCCTGAGAGCGATCAGAAAATATATGATGCAGTCGTGGTGGAGGCGCACCATATTCAAGCTATTCTTTCTCTAAATCTTGGCCCCAGACCATCGTTAGTAAAAAAAGAAAATTCTCCTCCTCCCAGAAGGTTGAAATCACATCACCTTCCAAGAAGGTCAAGAAGAAAAGGAGGGGCACATCAGGTTTACCCTCGAACCGAAAAGATATCATGGGCGACAATCTTCGTTGGATCAAGCTCAAACACCTGCTTGCTCTTTTCAAAATAAAATATAAGTACTTTCAGTCATATGAGGAGTTAAAGTTGAGGGACTAGTAGCGTATCCCTGAAATTATATCAATCTGCTTCATAATTTTTGGTGAGACACCCTTGTCCGTCCATGATATAAGCTAGTTCTTTACACACCGTTAATAGATTGAGATCTTCGTTCACCCTTAGATAATGCTTTAGTAAGAGTACTTCAACCTCATCAAGCTTTTCCTATCACATGCCGGTCCTAATATATTGTATACACTAATGACTTGTATCGTGGACTCTAGGATCTCTGAAACTGAGCTTTCCATGGAAGAGGTTATATTAGTTTGAGGTGGCTAAGAATTCCCACTACCTATTTTACTCCCTTGGTTTAACAAGGCTGTACAAAGTGGTGAAAGACTTCCTAGAAGCCGAGAAGAAGTGGAAGCATCAATTCATTTTCATCTTTGGACTGTGGGACACTAGTTTTGTAGACTACGCGGATATGCCTTATCATTTAATATTAAGATAGTCTGGAAGAGGTATTTATTTGCACCTTCTCCTTGGTTGATATTTTTATAACATGTTAAGACTAAATGTTTTCTTCTTGACAACTATGAAAGGGACTGTCAAACCCTTCAAAGATTATGTTTCCTCTCTGCAGAATGTTTTTGAGAAGCTGAGTCTCTCGGCAGGTGAAAATTGGAGTTACAATGTCCATCAGTGCTTTACTCCTTCGAACCTGGTCAGAAGCCAACTCTGAATGTATGATCCAGGTTAGAAAAAGTCTTTGAAGGAGCTCATGGTTCCTCCCCCATAAATTTTTGTCCTTAAGTGCTTGGAAAGCTTGGACAACATAGTTTTTCTTCCTACTCGTGCTAGAGCCCCTAGCCACCTTGATGCTGAGAAATTCGAAGGGGAGGATGAAAAGACCGACGAAGAGGAGGAGGATGATGCTAACATAGATGTTGGTTTGGATCATTATATCTGAGGGACACAATGATTGAGGTCCAAGAAGATCATGAAGAAGAGGTTCAAGAAGAACAACAAGTCGATGCTCAAGAAACCGATGTTCAATCTGAAGTTCATCCGGCCGAGGCAACTGATGTCCAAGGGTAATTACAACCTGAAATTCTGGAGGATCAAAGGGGTACTGCTGATTTTGAGACTGTGGTCAAAGTAAGACCTTCTGGAAGGGAAAGCGCTATAAGGCCTAAAATATTTTCTGCTCAGGAGAAGCAGAATAAACAAGTTGAGAGCGAGGGAGAAAGTGATAACACAACTGGACCAAATCTTCCCCCGATAAAGAAAGTTCTTGTAGTTGACTCGGATTTAGGTGGTGAATTCGTTGTCTAGAGAAGACCTAGTGTTGGGAAAGTGAATCAGGAAGAAATTCATATGGAATGAGAAGGTTTTTCCCCTGCTCTGCTTACTTTGATGTTTATGAAAACGATTTCATTGCCAATTAATTGAACAAGTTGTTGCGCCCTGCTGCTCTAGTTGAAAGGAAAGCTAACCGCAAAGATTGCTATAAGAATGAAGACATTTATAGGAGGGTAAAACACCTAAATGCTGAAGTGGACAATCGAAAAGCCATTGGTAAGAACTTAAAAACCGAGGTCAATAAGCTCAAACCTGATGCAACTAACTCGAGTACCGAGGTAACCAACTTAAAGAAGGTAAATGAAGACTTGAAGAGATAGTTGTCTGGGCTTGAAAGTGTCAAAACCGAACTTACTAAATGGAAGAACAAATCTGACGAATACAACAAGAAAATATCTTCTTTTGAGGCCACCCTTTCCGACGAGAAGGCAAAGTATGATGAAGATAGGGAAAATTGGATTTTTCAAGATCTTCAACGATATACCCAAGTAGATGGTCTCATCGAATCTTGTGCTAAAAGTAAGTGTTACTTTGAGAAGGATGTTGAGGACCTTGAAAAGGTTACTTCATAGAATGAGTCTCTGAAGAAAAACTTCCAAATTGAAAAGAAGAAAATCTTAGATTATTATGCTGCTGAAGTTATCGCTAGCCTCGAACAACGAGATGCCAACATAAGGCAGCCTTGGTACCGGAGATGCATGAACGTTTTCCTGATCGAAAACTAGGTAGTCTTTGGCAACGCATGATAGAAAAACATCGCCCAGTTGGCGTTTCTCCAAAGGACTTAGTAGGTAGCAGTGACCTAGAGAGTTCTTCCTCCGAGTCTAGCCCTTTAAACGGCAGGAAGGAGAATCATACTTCTGGCTAGTGTTGTTAATGTTGTTGTCTTCTTACTTTTTGTATAATATTTTATAGTCATCATTTTTGTGTTGTAATTTTCACCTTTTATTATGGCAAGTATTTAATTTTTTCCTTATTGATTTTCTATTAATGTTTTCCATATGGACATAGCCATTATCGCACTCCAAATAATTTTAGATCATCTCAATTAGCTCAAGATAATGAATATTCTGCCCTCCAAAGAATTTTAGATCATCTCAACTGGCTCAAGATAATGAATATTCTGCCCTCCAACGAATTTTGGAAGACCTTCATTAATTCAAAATAATGAACATTCTGTCCTCCGAATATTTTTGAAGGACCCTTATTAGTTCAAAACAATGAACATTGTGTGCTCTAAATAACTTTGGAGGACCTTTATTAGTTCAAAACAATGAACACTATGCCCTGCAAAGAACTTTGGAGGACTTTTATTAGTTCAAAATAATGAACACTCTACCCTCCAAAGAAATTTGGAGGACCTTTATTAGTTCAAAATAATGAATTTTTTTTACTCTCCAAAGAATTTGGGATGATTAGGAGAAGTTAACAATGCAAATTTTAAGATGGCAAACTAATATTGCATATAGGTCGGCTATTAGGGCACCTCATTAAAACCTTTCTGCGCCACCAGGGTAGGAAGGAGTATGCCACTAATACATACATAGTTCGTAAAGAAACATATTTACAAGTTTTCATAATAATTCTAGATATAGATTAAGATGTTCGAGATTCCATGGATGAAGAAGATATCTTCCCAGCTTATCCTTGAGGCTGTATGTCCCTGGCTTGATTTTCATCGTTACCGTATACGGACCTTCCTAATTAGGACCCAGCTTGCCCTTCCTTCCAAATTCTTTCGTAACCCATACAAGACTGTCCGATTGGTGACCTCAACTTGTCCGTTTTTTTGGGGATGAAAATGTGCTGAGAAGCATTATTGGATCCTCTTTGTTTTGCAAAAGGCTTTCATTTTTTTTGTCAAATTATGGTCCGTTGTTTATCGTTAATTTCCTTGGAACCCCAAAGAGGCAACAAATATTAGAAACAACAAATTTCATAACATCTGTAGCTTTGGTTCCTGCCAAGGGCTCGGCCTCCACCCACTTCGAGATGTATTCTACAACAACAATGATCATCTGCCTTCCTCCCGATGCCATTGGTAATGGTCCAACAATGTGAATACCCCAACGATCGAAAGGAAACAATTCGGTTATTGAATCAAGCGGCACACTTGATCCATGAATTGTATTAGCAAACCTCTGTCAAGTGTCACATTTGTGAAGAAGTTCTTTCGCATTCGAGGAGAGTATAGGTCAATATTATCCAGCAACAAGAACTCTTCGTATCAACGTATTGTATCCACAGTGTGCCGATCCTTCCCCACCATGTAACTCTGATAATATCATTTGTGACTCGCTGTCTACCAGACAAGGAAGTAAAGGTCCGCTAAAATATTTTTTATACAGTATATCTCTGAGGACAATGTATTCATAAGCGTTGAAACGTGTTTTCTTTTCCTTTACTTTATCAATTGGTAGTACATCGTTTATTAGAAATTCTTTGATCTCATTCCTCTAATACTTTGTTGTAATTGTAGAAATTTAGAAAGCTTCAACACTTTTTTCACTTGGATATTTAACGTTAAAGCATTCAACTCTCAAAGATATTTAACTAAATGGTATTTTCTTGCCTCAGATTGGCCTGATCTATGATTTACAAGGAGTTGTGACTCACTCACCAATTTTACCTTATTTTCTCCACAAAGTTTGGCTAACCTTAAACCAGCCAGAGCAGCTTCGTATTCTGCTTCATTATTTGATGCCTTAAAACCAAAACGAATTGCTTGATGCATAGAACTTCCTTTCGGTGAGACTAACTGTACTCCTGCCCTACAACCCGAGGAGCTAGAACCATCATTTGTCTGAACTGTCCACTCGGATCCAAATAGTTCTTCTTCAACTTCCATGTCTGACTGGTCTGAATGGAATTCTACTAAAAAATCCGCCAACGTTTGTCCTTTAATAGCAGTTCTTGGTTCAAACTCAATATTGAAGTCTTCTAACTCAACCGACCACTTACTCATTCTTGATGATATATCAGGCCTTTCCAACATATTCTTGGGCGGAAAAGATGTTCACAATATAATAGAGTGAGCCTGAAAATAAGATCTCATTTTTTGCGCTGCTGTATCTACTGCCAAAGACAACTTCTCTAATTTTAGGTATCTTTTCCCACCATCTAAAAGGCTTTTACTCACACAATACACTAGTTCAGAAGAATTATCTTTTTCCCGGATTAGAACAGCACTGACAGCACAACTTAACACTACCAAATAAACATATAACTTCTCCCCCGCATTTGGATTTGCTAATATTTACGGGGAGGAGATGTATTCTTTTATCTGATGGAAGGTATCCAAACAGTTTTGTGTCTAAGCAAAACAATTTTCCTTTCTCAACATTTGGAAGAAAGGTGCGCACTTGTCCGACGATTTTGAAATAAACTTGTTCAAAGTTGCCAACCTCCCTGTTAGGATTTGTACCTCTTGAATTATTTTAGGTGGAGTCATTGTATTTAAAGCCCTCAACTTTACCAGATCACCCTCTATTCCTCGCTCGCTGATTGGGTACCCTAAAAAATTTCTGAATCTTACCTCAAATGTGCATTTCTCTCAATTTAACTTCACATTTATCTTTGCTAAGTTAACAAAAATTTCTTCCAAGTCTACCAAGTTTTCTTCATCTTTGCAACTTTTGACCAACATATCATCGATGTATATGTTGCTTCAGCATTCTGTAATCAGAATAGCATTACTTTATAGCAGTGCAAACCTCATCCGGTGATAAAAGTAGTATGCTCCTGATCCTTGGGATCCATTTGAATCTGATTGTAACTCATAAAAGAGAGTAGTCGGTTTCCGGAGGTTCAATCAACTAGTTGATCTATTTTTTGTACTAGGAAATGATCTTTGGCACATGCACGATTCAGATCCGTAAAGTTTACAAACATCCGCCCTTTTCCATTATTTTTCTTTACCATAACCGTGATTAGTTGTCCATAATGGATATTGGGATTCACGTATGTTTCTAACTTTAGTTAAACGATCTACCTCTGCCATAATGGCTTTAGATTTATCTTGGAAGAAAGACCTTTTCTGCTGAATTATTGGACGGACACTACTTCATATGGCTAATCTATGGCAGATGACTTCCGCATGGAACCCTGTGACATCCTCTGTACACCATGCAAATAAATGTAGTTTTGTCAATAAAAACTTAATTAAACTTTCTTTTACTTATGAAGACAAATTGGTTCCGATTTTAAGACTCTTTCTGGGGGACAAAACACAGTCCTCGAACCCTTCGTCTGAGACCATAAAACCGGGAGCCTCCCTCGGGTCATCCACACGATCAGATTCTGAGTTAGCCCCCACTAACTGATATTCTTTCATTGATTCGACCCGTTAAGTTGCTTAGGGGCCAACGCTGTTTGATAGCATTCCCTTGCCATCTGTTGACTACTTCTAACCGTTCCGACATTGTTCCCTAAGACGTATTTCAGGCACTGATGAATAGTAACAGAAACTGCGTACATATTATATAGCCATGACCTTCCAAAGATTTCATTGTACAATGTTTCGGCATCCACTAAAATGAATATCACTGTAACTACCTTCTTAAACGGTCCCCGACCTAACTCAACCCTTCCTTCGCATTCTCCTACCAATTCGGTTGGGGCTCCAGTAAATACTAATATAGTCCAATCCGAGCGCATAATCATTGGTGGGTTTTGAATCTGGCTAAAGATCTTCCATAGTATCTATATATTAGTTTTCATCATCACTAGATTGGCGACAACATTGGGAGGCATGAGGTTCCTGGATAGATTTATTCAAAACCATATTTGTGGATCGTACCTCGGTGGCAGATTCCACTTCGGAATTATTTGAGGCATGGATCTTGATACGCAAGACGTCCCCTTCTTGATTATGAGGGGATAAGAGGCGAAAATGAACATGCTACTATTTCACATGTCAATCATAAGAAGGAGGGAAGACATCTAATGCAAGACGAACGTGATCAACTGGGGGCTGAAATTGGCCCAAACGAAATTTAAAATAGAGCTAAAAGAGAAATTCACTACAAGATGTGTTCTAAAAGATGAGTCGGGTATCAAACCTAGACAAGATGAAAATGATCAATCTCTGAAGGCTCACATAAGTTCAAAGAAATAATATCGGCCAAAGAAATTAATGAACACATCAGATTCTGTTGAACATTCTGCTAGAGAGTCTGATTCAGATAATTCCACTTCTTCTTTTAGTAGTCACCAGGACCGTCAAAAGAAGAAAGAAAGGTTAACCAAGTAACATTCTAAGAAAATGGATAGGAAATGCAAATAGAAAAATAAAAAATACCAAGGAAAAGTAAAAGGATCGGTAGACCACGAAATTGATCATTTGTTAAGTGATCAGTTTGCTATCGAATCTGAACCAAGTATCTTTGCAACTCCTTATGAAGATCATATGTTTAGCCATAGCCAAGAACTGGAGCCAATCACATTTGTCTTCTAAGATTCTCTCTGGATATTTTCCTAGGCGTTTTTATAGTTCTAAAATGGAGAAATACGATGGTAGTAAAGACCATGATAATCATCTTAAGCAGTTCAAGAATTATATGATGAACTTTAATGATGATGATAATTTTTTATGCTAGGCTTTCTGGTAGCGTTTTGAATGGAGTGCTATAAAATGGTATAACAGTTTACCAAAAGTGTCTATTAAAAGCTTTGATGAGTTCTGGATGGCTATGAAGATGAATTGTTTCGGTATTAAAGATTTTAAAGGAAATTCTGACACTATAATCCATTTTGCACAAGAACCAAGTAAATATTTTAAAGACTACATTAGCCGTTTTGTAAATACAAAAAGGGATTGGTTGATTGCTTTGAGCGAGTACCCATTGATTTATTAAGGCAAGGTTTAATGCCTGGTGAATTGGCTGATTGGTAACTTGGAAGAAAGCTATGACTTTGGGAAGATTATTGAACGAAGTCACTATAGAAAAAACCAAAAAGACTAGTATATCGCTCCTGAATGCGTATACTCCAACTACTTAAATCGCTCAAGCTAGTACTCAATCCCATGCCAAAATTAATTACCGACCTAAGGAATTCAGAAAGGGTTCACATCGCCCAAGGCCAAATCAGTCTAATCCGGGCCAACCATCTAGACTAAGAAGAAGTCAATGGGGCCAACCTGAATGGTTTGCTGAACTAAATGAAAACGTGTCCTCCATTTATGATAGAACTAAGAATTTTGTGCATTTCCGAAAGACGGGAAAAATTTAATCCCCAAGGGAAAATTAGAATAGTCGTTTATGTAAATATCATAACGATGTGGGTCATGATACTCAAGATTTCATTTCTTTGAAAAAAGAAGTATAAACTTTGATTGAAAAAAGCAAGTTCTTTGCCTTTGTTAAGAAAAAAGGAAGCAAGTATAGACATGAACCATCATCGGAGTTCACAATCATCCAAAAACGTTTGAAATATTGTGGACGTAAATGTAATAAAACTCAAGTTATATATGATAAATTATATAATTGTCAAATAATATTTGAACTACTTATAAATATAAGGGTTACAATGCAATTTTCCCATTTATGTAATAGAATCAGTTATAGAAGTCTGACACACCTATAAATAAATGGTGAGACAGTGAATAAAGGAGGACACATTTTCATTTGACATATATCGATTACTTCTTTTTTACTTTCTCTCTGTACAATTAAGTTTTCCCTTTTTTACTTTCCCTCTCAAGAAAGAAGATTCATACCTTACAAATTGGCGACCATAGTGGGAGTTTAATTCGATTGGTACCTTAATTTCACATAAAAAATGAGAATTTATTAAATTTATAATTAGATATATTATTCTTGATCAATATGGAACCAGGGAACAAGCTACTGAAACCTTGAGATCTGATTTACATACGGAAGAAAGTAAAAAAGATGAACAAGTTTTAGTACAGCAAGGTCATTCTGAAATTAAGGATCGGATGAAACAATTGTTTGACAAAATAACGTCGTTGAATGATAAGTATGTTCAAAGAGAACAACAGATTCAGTCAAGTAGGCCCAAAGCTAAGGTACGACAAGTTGAAGAGAACTACGAAATGGAAAATAAATATGATCAATCATATACACCTCATCAAATTCAAAGCGATAAAAAAAAGAGTGCATTTTGATTCTGATAAAGAACATCAAACTTCATGAAAAGAAAAGAAGAAAAAACATAGATATATCACATCTAGTGATGACTATGATATCTCAGAATCTGAGAGCAAATTATTTAAGCAGAGAAAGTTTTGATGCTCTTTGAACGGGGAAAGGAGTCGGCATCGGAAATCACACAAAGAATTTAAATCAAAGAAAGATAATGAACCTCATTATATAAGGGATACCGTATGGTATCAAGGAAATACATCCAATCAATATACAGGTGTAGCAAATTAGAATTTGTATGTTGTTATGAGAACAAGAGGAGATGACCGGTATGTGCAAGGAGTAGATTTGAGAAATTATCCTCTAACTATTGGGATTAGGTCTATTTCGCTTCTGAAGATTTTTTATATTTTCAAGCTTGAAAAGTTTGATGGGATACAAGACCCTGATGATCACTTCAAACAATTTAAGAACCATATGATGAAATTTAAAGATGATGATAGGCTCGTGTTTAAAGCATTTTCATCTACCTTCAAGGCCACTGCGTTGAAGTGGTATAATAGAATTTTGAGGGGATCTATTACCAATTTTGTACACTTCTATACAGCTTTTGAACGAAATTTGTGGGAAGCAAACAGATCTGTGTCATTGGTGATCTTTTCAAACAAAAACAAACAATCAACATTATAAACAAAGTCTAGAGTATTATGTTGATTTGATTGAGAATGTATCAGCTATTTTTGAGAAGTCTAAGGATCATATAAGCTTTTAGAAAAGCCTATAAATAGACCAAATCAAGAACGGAATAATGGATTTTGCAAGTATTATAATGATATTAGGCATGTCACTGCAGATTATATAGCATTAAAGAAAAAGAATAGGTTCTCATAGAAAATGGAAAATTAGTTGCTTTTGTTAAAGGGCACAACAGTCGATCCAAAAATCCAAGCACATCAACGCAACAGACTGCTAATCCAAATTACAAGCAAGAGAGTGCGTTGATGATATTTGATTCTAAATGTAATGAGTTCGATATGTCCTCAAAATATTTTGACACAAATTTAGATCGGTTAATTTTGCTAGCTACGGATAAACCAGTAGAGTAGGGACAAGTTCGAAGTTTGTGTGAGTATTTTGAATCCTTATCAATTTTTGGGGGAGATTCTATGGTTGGAAATACTAATAGCTCCAGGAAGAGACATGCTGTAAGTTTAGTTACTCAAATACATGACAAAATGTCTACTCACTTGTATGAAAAGAAGGATATTCCTTTTATTATGTTCTATGAGGATGATTTTAGGGGAATAGCATGACCTCATGAAGATGCTGTAGTTAAGATGTTGTAGATACAGGGAGCTCTAAAAATGTACTGTTCAAGTCAACATATAATAGGATGTGTAAGCCACCTCGAATTTTTCAATCAGATCGTACTATAATTGGGTTTATATGGATGACAACAAAGGTGACTTGAGAATTCTAGGGTGAAGTGTATTTGGGAAAAAGTCTTTTTAAAAAGAACATCCATGTATTATTCATGGTAGTTGAATGTCCAACTAGTTACAATGCCATTTTTTTACAAAATCTTAGCTTTCAAGAGTGTATGCTATCGTTTCTATTGTTCATCAATTCTTGAAGTATGTTATTGGAGATCGTATTGGGGTGGTTTGAAGTGACCAAAAGATAGCAATAGAATGTTATGCAATAGCTCTTCGTATTCGAGGTCCGAATTATGAGGATCAGATGACTCAATAGCAACCAAAGGGGTTGATCTTGGATAAAGCGAGAATTGATGATCCGAGGGAAACCTCGGGTTCCTTAACAATGAGTGAAAATATAGAGGAGTATACATTTTCTAATGGGAAGACTATTCGAATAGGAACGCTGCTGTCACCAAATCTGCGTTATAAGTTGTTACAATTTTGTTTGATAATTTGGATGTTTTTGCTTGGAAAATGGAGGATGTAGTGGGAGTTCCACCTGATGTTATTTATCACATCTTAGCTAAAAATCCGAGGATCGAGCCTTTTATTAAAAAATAATGTGATTTTTTTGTTGAGAAATCAGAGGCTATCGTTCATAGAAGTGGATCGCTTGTCTAGGGTCGGACATATTCGAGAGGCACAATATTCTTTTTGGACAGAAAACCCAATGTTGGTTAAAAAGAATAATGGAAAATGGCGAACGTGTGTTGGCTTCACAGATTTGAATCGAGCATGCCCTAAAGATCCATTTCTTGTTCCTCAAATAGATTAATTGGTTGATTCAACTTCAGGAAATAAAATTTTATCTTTTATGGATGCTTTTGTAGGTTACAATCAGATTGAAATGGATCAAAAAGATCAGGAGGGAACTATGTTCATCACTGATCGAGGACTATACTGTTTTAGAGTTATGCCTTTTGGGTTGAAGAATGCTGGAGCGACATATCAAAGGTTGGCGAACAAGGTTTTTGCTTCTCAAATTGGGAGGAATATGGAAGTGCATTGATGATATGCTGGTTAAAATCCTAACTGATGGTGAACATTTGAAAAATTTATAGGAGACTTTAATAAATTTAATGGTTATTCGGTTGAAGTTAAATCCTAAAAAATGTGCGTTTGGAGTACGATCAGGAAATATTTGTGGGTATCTCATTAGTGAAAAATTGATAGGGGTTGATCATCAAAAAATAAAGGTCATAGTCCCAATGACTTCACCTCGAACTATAAATGAGGTGCAGATCTTAACAGGAAGGTTAGCTACTCCTAATCGATTTATCTCAATATTTTCTGACAAGTGTTTTCCTTTTTTCCAAGTGTGACGAAGACCGAAGTGATGAGTTATTGTTTTGCCTTAGTAAATTGTTAAGAGAGAACTCTAGAGAGAGAAAGAGCTAGAGAGTTTTTAGAGAGAGAAAGTACAAGTAATAATGAGTTTCAAAGTAAAAGTGTTCAACCCCTTTATAGAGTTGCCTTTCCGTTTATATAGAGGAGCCAAAACTTAGTCTCAAACTAAAATCTGTTACAAAAGAGGACTAATTGTTGTTTAGTCCTTAACAATTATACATAGTTACAAATAGTCTCTAAAACTTACATCGGTTAAAATTTAAGGACAAAACTTACATTACTTATAATTAAATCCATAAATTTACATTATTTACAATTTAGTCCTCAAAATCCTATTGCTATATCAGAAGCCCCTAGTTCTCATTTCAGTAAATGAATGAGAACTAAAATATCTTCGAATCCAATTGTCTTCGAATACTTCTATATGTTATATAACATGTGGTAAACTTAAAGCAATAATTTGAAGCATCCATCTTAAACAAGCATTCGAAGCTCACATGGAATGCAATCATTTGAAGCATACTCAAAACAAACATCAATTAGCAATGATGTTAAAATCTGATATTTTTTCAAAGATAAAATTTCTTGGAAACACTGTAATATAAGAGTACTTTGAAATATAATGTAAACGAGCCATTTTCGAACACTTTCAAAATACTTTTCGAATTTTATTCATGCTACATATGAAAATAACCGTTGCATATAACCGTTCAATCAATCATAAGCCTATAGTTTTTATATCCATAGACGTCTAGCCTGACAAATGTCAAATATCTGATCAACCCACCGATTTGTATTCCAACCTATCATCATACGAGTCTTTCCAACTTCACATGTCTTCACTTCTTTTGTATAAATTCAATCTGCCTTTCATTTTGTTCATTCTCATCACACAAACCTTTTTAGAGAGAAGTCAAAGTTTTTTGGCTACCCTCATTGTGTTCTTGCCTATTCTCAGTATTCTCATCATAAAAACGAAACTTTCCGACCAATCTTCATCTTCTTCGATCAAACTTTATATGGTTTATGAGAAAGAAACCAAAAAAACAAAAAAATCGAAGGCTATCCTACCCAAAACATAAGAATCTTCAGACTCTGACAGCAATTTAGTCTTTGGATCCTACGACTACTTTTGTATTACACAAAGACCCGAAGAGTATTGGAAAGCAATTTTAATCAATAGCCTTCCAGTTGGAACAACCACTAAGACAATCTATTACGGTAATTTCGATCCAACTAAAGTTTGTACTCTTTCATCTTCTCCAATAGTCGAAGATCATTCCTCAGCTAAAATCTTAGGGCCTAAAACACCTCGAGACTCCTCATATCAAAGTAAAATTTCTCCTCTGATTAGTGAAAAATCTCCTCTAAAACCAAAGCCAAATATCGCCTCTTCGAATCACTCTTCTATAACAAGAAAAAGAAGAACTTTCATTGCCATTGGAGATGAATTAGAAATTGTTCGAAGTGCTTCCCCTCCAAATTCCAATGCTAAAAATCCTCCTCAAAGAGAAGTAATTGAGGAAACTCCTCGAACATGCAACCCTTTACCAGAGGCTGTTAACCCAACATCTCAAAATCCTTGAGAAGAGACATCGAAAGCCAATGAAGTTGATTCAGAAGCTACAAAAACCGATCTTGAGGCTGATTTTGACGATGGGAACTCTGCAAATACCCAGAAACCTCAAGAAAAAGTAGACGCTTGCTTCGTCTCCGAAGAACAAAGAGCGAAAAATGGAAAAAACTTGAGGAATCTTGAAGGCAAATACATCAGTGCATTGAAAAATTTCAGCTACATATATTACAAAGATATCCAAGCTTCTGCTCGGAAAAAGCAAGGGGAATGGGAGATACTATAACTCTTTGTCTGCCAAAGGAAGGAGAAACTCCCATGGACTGCAAAGATGAAGAGCTAATAGTCTACCCCAAAATCATCAACTGGGGTCTTCGGTTTTTACTGGATCCCATGATCGTTGAATACTTCGAACTTCTCAGCTTATGCCCTTCCCAGGTCAGACCGAATCAGTCGTTCACCCTTATGTCAGTGATCATGGCATCTCGACTGTCTAAAATTTGCATCACCATCAAAGACTTCATCTCACTCACCTAAATTGTCGAAAGGTCTGAAGCATCCCTTTTACTACCTCACCCTGATGGCTGATGTCAAGATGATCGATGATCTCTTGGAGGCTGACAAATTCTGGAAACAGAAATTAATGTTTATATCAGCAGCGTGGGAAAATGGAAACCAATTTCTGAGGCCAATCCTTCAAAGCTAACTCTCATATGGAGAAGCAATTGTAAGCTCTTTGAAATTTTTACATTTTGAGATAAAATTTACATTTTCTTTTTCCCTTAATCTTCTTTTTATTCTAATTATTTCAAAAAATTTGAAGCATTACTCAACACGTCAAAAAGCTGCTAAGGAGATTTTTCAAAAACTCGCTACTTGGGCTGAAAAGGAATGTAATAACGCATTTAATACTGCCTTTAACCCATCAAGTTCGTTACCTCTCATATGTTTCCAATTTCTGAAGGTGCCTTGCCACCTAAAGATATTATGTTAGACTCCGATCCGAAGATAGTCTGCAAGCGAATATTTCAACCCGATTGAAAAATCTTCCTTCCCATTCACAATAGATCAGATAGCCATTTTCCAAAAAAGAAAAAAGAGAAAGCCGCCAAAGAAAAGAAATGGAAAAAGACAGCTAGCACATATGGTGCTAGCCTTTCAACTCCGTCGAAGCCAAAGCCTCGAAAAAGGAAAACTGCAGAACAACCTCTCTCACCCATGGAAGAGGTTAAAGATCAAGAACCATCCTCGAAGAAAAAAAAAGCTTCCTATGGTTCCCATGGAAATAAAAAGAAGCAAATGATAATCACTTCGTATGCACTGGTTGACAAAGATGTACACTGCTGCTGGAAACCAACAACACCCACATAACCCTTCTATCGAAGAACATCCTACCAAAGACAACCCTGTGATTCTCATCGAAGACAGGACTTCTAATGAAAATCAAGTTCCTACAAGCTTCGATCAGATATGTTTATCAATTTTGAAAACACTGAAGCACTTACAGGTGAAGAGGATCCTCTTTTTTAAGACATCCAAAATCACATGCTTGACTTTTGGAGACCAACACTAGACGAAGTTCCTCCAGAAGTTACTCGTTCTCATAATCCTATCACTCCTCTGGATATGATTCAAGGTCCTAGCACATCAGAAGTTCGTATTCCGCTTCCAAATCTTGCAATCGTTGTCGCACTTCAACCATTTTCTGACCTTGACACTACCACAAAAACACTTGTTTCCCAATTTGAAGCTTCTTAGAAACATCTAAAGCAGTTGGCTAAAAATATGGTTTACTACAAGGAAGCTTACGAGGCTGGGAAAAGGTTTATAGAAGATTTGTAGGGCAAGGTAGTTGATCAGTTTCATAAGTACGAAGTTGCGAGGTCCGAACTCATAAAAGGTGCTCTCTGCATAAAGGATCATCTGCAAATCAAGCACATAGTTGATACAGAATTGCTGACGAAATCTCATGAAACAAAGATGACCAAACTCAAGGCTGATCATGCTGCTGAACTGGAGACTGAAAAATCCAACTCCACTGAGCTTCAAAATTCTCTCACTCTTTGTGAAATAATAAACAAAGAGCTAACCGATGAGATAGCTAAATTGAGGAAGGATTTCGAAGGTGAAAAAGCTGCTACCGTAGCTCCTGCTGAGGCTAAGCTTTCAAAAGATATGCAAACTGCTATTAACGTCAGAAAAGAAGATGCAACCATTTTCCTTCTTCGAGAGCTTCACACTGCTTATCCAAAAGTCAACCTTACAAATTTTTGGAATGACATCACCGACGAGAAATGCCCAACGGAAGCGTTCGACCCTGTTCCTCGTGCATCCTCCTCGGAAGACGAATCATCCAAGGAAGAAGAGTCCTCTGAATAATTTTATCACTTTTTGGTCTTTGTCGGATTAAAAAAATTCTTTTTGTACCTCAACGAATTAATCTAAATGACGAATGGTTTTCGATGATAAATTTAAAAAACAAAATAATTATAAAATTTAACTTACCACCTTAAATACTTTAACGAAATTGGTGAATACAATAACTCTTCGAACACATCTCAATGAATTGTTAAGCTTTGGTAGTTCTTCGAACAATTCTCAGTGTGCTGTTAAGCATTTACTTCAAAATAAAAATATAATGTGATTTTTAAACATGGTTGTTTCGTCGAAAAGTGTCATAAACACTTTAGAATATTCTACTCTTAACTAATCTCAAAGGTGATCAGTTTTTATGATTTTTTAAGATAGTATTCAAACATATGTAAACAACCATTGGCCAAAAAATGAACTTTATTGATAATATTGAATATGTACACGACGCCTCGTTAAAACCTTAAGGGGCCAACAAGATATGAAAGTGTGTCATTCAAAAAGAAAGCTTTCAAAGTACAAAAACATATCTACTCCCAATAAAGCTTCAAATGTTGGACATTCCACGGATGTTGAAGCATCCTCCCCTCAAAATCACAAAGATGATAAGACCCCGACTTAATTCTTTTAACAACTGTATAAGGCCCATCCCAATTTGGAACTATTTTTCCGAGGTTCTTCTCCTTTGTGTGCAAGAAATCTTTTCGCAACACCTTATCACCTTATTTAAATTCTCTTATCTTCATCTTCGAATGATATCTATTTCTCAAAACAGTTTGATAATGAATGGCATTCAGATGAGCCTGTTTTTTCCTCAATCAGATCCAAATTAGCCCTTTGAACTTCATCATTAGACCTTTAAGAATATTGAGATATTCTAAAAGATGACATCGTAGATTCAATGGGAGTGACTGCATCCATACTGTATGCCATAGCAAAAGGAGTCTCGCTCTTGGAGTTGTTCGATAAGCCCAAAGTACATCTTGCAAATAGTTTGACCATTTTCCTGTTGCCCCCGATAAATTCTTCTTCAAACCATCTAAAATTTTTATGTTTGTCACTTCCACTTTTCCATTGGCTTGAGGATGAAAAGGCGTCGAAACACATTGCTAAATTACTTTAAAAGTACAAAGTGCAGCCATTTCCCTGTTATTAAACTGAGGGCCATTATCTGTTGTAATCCTCTGAGGAACTCCAAAACGACAACATATACTGTTCACAATAAATTTGATGACATCCTATGCCTTTGTTCCTGATAGCGGTTCTACCTCTACCCATTTTGTAAAATAATCAACCTCTGCAATTATCATCTGTCTTCCCCCAGAAGCCATCGACAAAGGTCCCACCAGATCAATTCCCCACCTATCAAATGGTACTGCCTCATATATAAACATAAGAGGTACTTATAGTCTGTGAATAGCATTGGCAAACCTCTGACAAGTATCACAACCTCATACTAAATTCTTAGCATCATTCATGATTGTAGCCCAATAAAACCCTGTAAGAAAAACTCGACGTGATAAAGCTTTGAACCCACAATGAGTTGACCCTTCACCATCATGAAACTGTGATAATACTTCTTGTGATTCTTGTTTGCTTAAACATCGTAATAATCGCTTGCTCAATGCCTTTTTATACAAAATCCCATCCAATACTATATATCTGAAGGCTTTACCCCTCAACGTTTTGGTCAATTATGAATCATCTAGTAGTATTCCTTGAGTAAAAAAATAAAGGATATCTGATCGCCAATCGCTTCAGATCGCATCAGTGGTAAAAAAATTCTATACATTCACA
Source organism: Limnanthes douglasii subsp. nivea (assembly GCA_036936605.1). Classification (NCBI taxonomy): domain Eukaryota; kingdom Viridiplantae; phylum Streptophyta; class Magnoliopsida; order Brassicales; family Limnanthaceae; genus Limnanthes; species Limnanthes douglasii. The sequence continues at coordinate 391,716,999 of JAUPFV010000001.1, read as the reverse complement.
TTGGCTAGATGGAGAAAAAGTTGAAGGATTTTCTTGTAGCAAAATATAAGGATATTCTTCCTTGTAAGAAACGTTTGATAAATAATCAGCCACAAAGTTACTTCATCGCCCAATATATTCCACAACAACGTTGTCCAACAGAAGCATTAAATTCGGAATCTCCCGAAGGTACAAAATCAAACGATACTTCCTTGCTTCAGAAAATCCAGAAACCTGATTTGCTAATAATTGGGAATCCGTTTCCAAGCGCACTGAGGTTGCCCCATAAATCGTTTCCAATCTCAAACATGCCAAAGGAGCTTCGCATTCACCTTCATTCTTTGAAGCATGAAAACCAAATTTAATATATTAAATCAGTGTTTCTTTCGTCGGAGCTATTAACTGAACCCCAGCACTGCACCCTGAAAGACTAGATCCTCCATCTGTTCGAACAACCCACCTCGAATCAACAAATTTGACTGTTTTAGTTTCTTCCTCATCTGATCGGCTTGAGTGGAATTCAACAAACAAATCTGCCAGTGTTTGCACTTTTTATTGTTGTTCAAGGTGTAAACAAAATATTATAGTCCCCTAACGCCACTGACCATTTGGTCATCCTCCCCGAAATATCAGGTCGTTGTAAAATATTTTTTAAGGGGAATGAAGTTCGAACTTCAATAGTGTGAGCTTAAAAATATGGACGCATCTTCCTAGCAGCAATCACCAATGCTAATTCCAATTTTTTTAATTTTATATACCTCTTTTCTGCTGCCACCAGACTTTTACTAATGTAATACATCGGCTTCCGAACTCCTGAATCTTCACTGATTAATACTGCGCTCAATGCAAAATCCGATACCGCGATGTACAAAAATAATTTCTCCTTATTTCAAGGCTTTGACAAAATCTCTGGTGATGACAACAAATTTTTAATGTTTGTGAAAGGTGCTTCACATCCCGATGTCCATTCGAACATTGCTAGGTCCTCCTTACACTTGAAAGAAAGAAAAAGCATTTATGAGAAAATCTTGAATTATATCGATTAAGTGCTTCTAACCTTCCTGTCAAAAAATTTGCACTTATTTGATTGACCGAGGAGAATTCATCGTTATCAAAGCTTTCAATTGTTTTGGGTCAGCTTCTATTCCATTTTCATTAATGATTAAACCCAAAAACGTCCCCGATCGAACTTCGAAGGTGCACTTCTCAAGATTTAATTTTAACCTGATCGCCCTTAAATTCAAAAAAGCTTCCTCTGAATCATCAAGATGCACTTCATCCCTTGAGATTTTCACTACCATGTAATCTATATATACCTCTATATTTCTTCCGATCTATGTAGCGAAATCTTTATTCATCAATCTCTTATAAGTGGCTCCAGCATTTTTCGATTCAAAGGGCATCACCCTATAACAATGAAAACCCCTATCGGTTATAAAAGTTGTGCATTCTTGATATTTTGGATCCATTTGGATCTAATTATATCCTGCAAAAGCACCTATAAAAGTTCAAATTTTGTTTCCTGAAGTAGAATCAATCAACTCATCTATTCGAGGAACATGAAATGTATCTTTGGGACAAGCTCTATTCAAATCTATAAAATCCACACACACTACATTTCCCATTCTTCTTGTTGACTACCACCGGATTTTTCGTCCACAAAGAATATTGTGACTCCATTATGTGTCTGACCTTAGACAACCGATCCACTTCAGCAACAATCTCTTCTTCTTTTTCCGATGAAAAGGCTCTTCTTTTCTGAATAACCGGCTTGACATTCGGATCTATATTCATGCTGTGTCGAATTATTTCAATAGGTACTCCTGTTACGTCCTCTGTATCCAACCACATACTTAAAGAACTGATGAACTGTAGACAGCACCCCATACATTTTTGAAAGCCTTGATCTTCCAAAAATAGCATTATAACTTGTGGGACAGTCCACCACCACAAAGAGTCCTTGGACTTTTTTCCTAAATGATCCTTTTCCTAAAACTGACTTCACCCTCGAATTCTCCAACAACACGAGTTGTTACACCCCTGAATCTAATAATCGTTCCATCTGATTGAGAAATCCGAGGTGCGTTTGTCATTCTATCATAGGTGGATTAAAAAGGACATTAACAGAACTTCCAGTGTCAATCAGCACACGTTGAATTTCGACGCCAGCCACCTCAGCTCCAACCACCACAAAATCTTCATGTGGTGCTGCAGTACCTCGCATATCATCTTCATCAAACAAAATGAAGGGAATACCTTTCTTCCCATACAGGTGCGTAGACATCCTCCCTTCATTTTGAGTTGTCAAGTTTACAACATGCATTTTCCTCGAACTATCCGAGTTTCCAATAATTGAATTGCCTTCAAGAATAGCCAACGATTCAAAAAACTTACATAGTTCCCGAACACATCCCTTTTCCACAGGCTCTTCGACTGTCATCAAAAGAAGAATCTAAAGGTTCAACCTGTGAATCCAAAATCATCAAATTCTCAGCTGGCGGCGCAGCCTTCAAAGTTAATGCAACATTATTTTTGGATGCGCTCCCATATGACTTCATATAAGTTAAGAGCTTTCCATTCTCAATAAAATATTAGATTTCTTTCTTCAGAGCAATGCAATCATTTGTATCATGTCCAATATCATCATGATATCTGTAAAATTTATTATTCCTCTCATTTGTATGTTGATAAGACATGGCTTCCTAAAATTTACGAAGCTCTTGGTCTTATCCCAGATGACAGAATCATTCTCTGTCAGATCAGTATAGTATTCTGGCTTGACCCAAGTATTTTGTCTAGGCCTGTTGTAATTGTTTGATGGAGCGTGATTTGAATAACTACCACTCCGAGGAGGAAAATTACTGTTCTTCTCCCTCGATTGCTGATTCTCATTGCCATTGTTATTACCATTCGAGGGCTACCCCTGATAATTGGCTGCATGTCGCGAATTTTTTGGAGTGCTAACTGGTCCACCTCAGACTCTAGTCGACTCCTCCATTTTGATCTGATCCTCAACTTGAACCATCAAAGTTCCATAAGTCAAGGTCCTTCTCTTTGTTGTCTCATTAGCCAGATCTCCTGGCAATAACCTTTGGCAAAAAGCTTCCATCGCCACATTTTCCTCATAGTTGTCCAAACTATCCTTGGTCAACACAAATCTTTTTGGATAGTCTTTTAACTTTTCTCTTGGTGCCTGCTTGCACTGAATAATGGTATCACCATTTGCTCTCATCTTTTTGCTTCCCACAAACTGCCTTCGTAAAGCAGTATAAAAATCTCTGAAAGTTGATATGGACCCCCTTAGAAGCCTGTTGTACCACTTAAGAGTTGTTCCTTTAAAATTTTTTGAAAATGCACGACACACAAGCCTGTCGTCATCTTCGAATTTCATCATTTAATTCTTGAATTGTTCGATGTGATCATCAGGATCATGCATCCCATCAAACATCTCCACCTTTGAAATGTCGAAATGCTTCGGAAGCGTCATGGAACAAATTTCATCTATCAACGGAGAATTTCTCAAGTCAACACCTTGAACGAATTGATCATCAATTCCCATTGTGATATATAGATTCCTATTAGTTTCAGCATACTGATTCGAGGGATTTCCTTCGTGCCAAGTTGAACGAGGAGCATTATCCTTCTTAGATTTACTCTCATTTTTATATTTCCTCATATAATCTATGTATGATTCCTCTTTCAAAGAACCTATGTACCTCTTAAAACCCGAGGCTGAACGTTTGACTTCCTTGTCACTAGAAGTAACTAATTTCTATTTATCTTTTTTCTCCTTTCGAGATGAATGTCGCTTTTTAGGAGACATAAAACGTGCTTTTTTGTGCTCAGACTTAGCGCGTCTACCATCAAAAGATCGATCTGACTGACCTTCCATCTCGGTTTTTTCTATTTTTGTTCTAAGCTTGGATCTGAGCCTTGCCGAGAGTATCTCTTGTTCGCTCTGTTCATATTTCTCATTCAATGTATTAGTTTTATCTAAGAGCTGATTCATTCGCGCCTCGATATCAGATTGAGCTCAGATCGGAGATGATCCATCAGGTCTATTTCCATCCTCTGCAAATCACCTTTCACAATTTTCATCGTTGACTGAAGCGTAGGATTGTTCTTAGGATTCATCATATGAATTTTAACCAGAATATACAACTAGATTGTCTCAATTTCGAAAAGAATAAGCCACTAATTTTTCTTATTCAGTCCCCCGTGGAGTCGCCAATTTGATGAGTTATTGTTTTGCCTTAGTAACTTGTTAAGAGAGAATTCTAAAGAGA